>CM050165.1:425866133-426041133 GCA_027410445.1 Discoglossus pictus
TTTTTTTTTTTTGTGTACATGGAAATATATAGTAGTGACTAATGTGACATGAATGTATATATCAAATTTATTTTTTTATTTCTGCTGTACATTTGTTTTGTATTCTATCTTTTTGAAAGAATAAATAAGTAAAAAAGAAAAAAAGAAAAAAAAAGATGAGAGCTGCAGCTCTTGCAATAGTGCCTTTTCAGGGTCCCTCTAAGGGTCCTCTGTCCCATCAGAGATGTCATTTGCCCCATTACGTTCCACTGATGGAGGATGGAAAGAAATTAAAGACACCCATAGCCGAAGCCAGTAATACTTATCCTAAGGCAGTAACACTTAACCTAAGCCAGTAACACTTTACCTATGCCAGTAACACTTAGCCAAAGCCTATAACTCCACCAAAAAACGAAAAATAAAGTACAAAATAAATTAAAAACCTCACACACAACTCAGGGGGACAGCCTGGGAGCCTGTTAGTGAGGTTGCAAGCTAATTTGAGCCCTAATTGCCATTTTTAGGAGATAGAAAATCGTTAAGGAAAACGCAGAAGAAAAAAATGGCCACCGAAAAAACTTAAATTTTCTCAAACAGCCAGTCACTTTTAACCGAAGCCAATAACACTTAGCCCAGGCCAGTAACACTTAGCCCAAACCAGTAACACTTAACCCAAGCCGGTAGCACTTAACCCAAGCCGGTAACACATAGCCCAAGCCAGTAACACTTAACCAAAGCCGGTAACACTTAGCTGAAGCCAGTAACACTTAGCTGAAGCATGCCAGGCACACAGGACTTTGCGATGAGCGCTAAAGGCGGTTTGCACAACATCTGCAACGAGCGCTCATTGCTGGGCTCGTGATGAGCGCCTTCGGTGCTCATCGCAAGGCTCGTAAACTACACGGGGGGAGAGGGTCACAATGAGCTCCTTAGGTGATAATATCAATGCACCAAAGTAGACGGGGGAGAGGCTTGCGATGAGCATTGAATGTGCTCAGACGGGGCAGAGCCTCGCATTGTGTGGCAAACAGCATAGCCAGCCTTAAAATGTTACTACCGACAAGTCGCTAGTAAAGATATAAAGGAAGAATGGATATCAAAGGCAAATATCTAAAAAAGTTAAACTTTCCTGATTACATTTGTGCACTGAAGTTGATTATGTGAGCGATATGGATTAATAACTATTGAATTATATTTCTAATTTGGGCTCATGATACCAGGAAGATGCACCACAGAACATTGTTGTGTCTCTATGACCCTATGGACCACAGAATGCCAGACACACATGTCAGCCACTCCCCCTTTGAGCTCCCACAAGCTCATGTTCATTACTTCAATAACATAATCTATCCATCTCAGAACATTATAAAGTATAATATTCAAAGCATATTAAAGTGAGGTGGTTTATGAGGGCATCCTGTAGAGGAGCATCATAACCCACCCATCAAAAAGTTTGCATGATTGAGCTAGGCTTTTTTAGGGTATGAATTTGTAAAAGTATACCCAGTCCATGTGAGCATGCTCAGATATGCGGCCAATCAGCAATGCTGAATGCAGCCAGCATAGGTGACTATTACACTGGGTCCTAAATCGGTATTCAAGTAAAAGTTATTGAGCGGTTACACAGTTATTCTTTAGACATACACCCTCTCCTTGATAAATTCTGACAAATTATAATTGTACTGAAACCAAACATTTCAGCTTCTTCTTCCTATTCTAATTTGTATTTTAGGTGAATGAGCATTTATGCTTGATTTATGGTCCTGCAATGACCTGCAAGAGCCAGCCATGGTCTCTGTGCATGTGTCTTTCTGTGAGTGCATGCAATTTACTGGGGCTGGGAGAGCTAATGGGGCAATTTACTGGGGCTGGGAGAGATCCCAGGGGCAATTCACTGGCAGTGGGGGAGGTGATGGGGTAAATCACTAGGGCTGGGGTTTACAGTGACAAATCACTGAGGCTGGGGGAAGTATCACCTGGGATGTAGGTAAAACAATCAGTGAATGATGGGACACAGACCTTGTTCTGGGTATTAAAGAAATCTAAAGGAAAGCTGCAGCTCAATCCCCAGACCAAAAAGATATAATGTATTAGTTGTGCTAATTTCCCCCGGGAATTTCAGGGGATGTCAATATTGATAGAAAACAGTTTGCAAATGCAAGAAATTCAGCAAACTTTAGGGTAACTGTTTAAAAGTTTATTTTGGTATTTATTCATGCAAACAATTTGTTTCATAAACTACTAATTTTATTCATGCAAACTACTAATTTTTCTCTATCATATGCATTAATAACCCAGCTCACTTAATTATGCCTTTAACTAATCTACTGCATTTCCATTCATTTATGATTATTTAAACTAATTTTATACAGTTTACTATTATTTCCTACTTTTTTCCTACAGTTGTTTTCAATTATTTGTCATGTTCCCTGTACCTTTTAACTATTCTATTAGCATAGATTCCACACTTACAGCCTGTCTATGTTGCTTACCTAGTAGTAGTGTAACATCTTTGAAGTTACAGCCAATATGCTTTTCAGTATATTTGTGTGACTTAAATGTAACTATTGCACATAGTCACATGTTGGTTGTGACCCTAATAAACACCACTATTTGTATGTCATACCCATACAAATACCAAACTGCACACTGTATCTGTCTCTAATCTGTCACGTCACCCAAAAGTTCCACAGATGCCTCAAAATGACGTTTCCACGTAAATTACTGTAATTGTTTAGGCTTTCCTTTTGTAACCAAGTTATTTTATTAATGTTCAAAACTTTCATTTTACTTTAAAATAAAATGTATATCTTAAAAAACACTTAAAAGAAGTCAATATTTGCTGCTTTTATGGATGACCTGTAACAGCCAATCAATCTAACCCACCCATGGCACCTCTCGCAAAAGACCCCTGCCCAACACAGCTCCCTTCCTCCAAAGGTCACCTTCACTCGCACTAGCCCCTCTTAATTTTCTTACTTTAATATTTCCTTCCTAAAACAGCTACGTTCCCACAAGACTCACCACCCCAGCCACTTCCCCTCTGAACACTCCCAAATACCCTTTTCTATAGCAGCTCCCCCCCCCAGCCCCTTCACATAAGAGCTAGCCTCCCCAAAAGCCTTTCACATAGCAGCTCTTCTGACCAAAACACCTTTCCATAGCAGCACCCCTCCCCAAGACCCATTCACATAGCAGTCCCCCCCCCTTCCAAAGAACCCTTTCGATAACAACTCCACTCCCCAAGACCCCTTCCCATGGTAGCTTTCCTCCCTTCCTTAAGACCCTTTGCATAGGAAATCTCCTCCCCTTCTCAAGACCCCTGTCCATAGCATCTCCCCTCCCCAAGATAATTTCCCATGGCTGCTCTCCTCCCCAATACTACTTTCCATAATAGATATCATTCCCAAGACTCATTCCCATTTCAGCTGTGCACCTCCTTCATTGAATTGCACTAGAGGTAGCTTTGCCCCTATTCCTAACACTATTCATGAACAGAAACTGGTAGATAGTGGGCAGTGCTTAAATACAACAGCTTTTTGGATTGTGACCACTATAAATTTTCCTATATCTGATACTAGGACTCATTTAAGGATAAAAGCAAAAATGTTCTGGTGGAGTATATATAACATATGTGTCCACCAGTGGCAGAGCTAGTGCATAGGGGGCCCCGGTGCAAAAAGAAAATGTGTGCCCCCTCCCACACGGAGGGGGCAAGCACAATTTTTGTTTGCACTTCCTGTGTATATGTGTATATATATATATATATATATGTGCCCGATGCTGCACTCTACTTCCTGGGGTGAAAAGAGGCCACAGCAGGCCAGAGGGCCAAGGGGGGAAAGCTAGGTACGTGCGAGGGCCACAGGGGCCAGCAAGGACCAAGGGGGCTACAACGGGCTTAGGGAGGCCAAAGGGGGCTGCTGGGGCCACAGGGGGATGATGGAGGTCATAGAGGTCTGCAAGGGGCCACAGGAGACTGAGGGGGAACACAGGGGGATGAGGGAAGCCGCAGAGGTCTGCGAGGGGCCACAAGAGGTTGTTGGGGCCACAGGGCCTTCAAGTGGCACAGAAAGCCCCTGGGGCATGTAGGGGGGCACAGTGGGCCATATGGGGCAGCAGGGGCCCCACAGGACGTCTGTGGGGGTCATAAGGGACCAAAGAGGCCACAGGGGCCAAAGGGCAAAGGCCCACTGAAGACCCACTGGGCCACCGAGGATCCATAGGGGGGCACCAGAGGGCTGTAGGGGATGGCGGGAGGTCCACGGGGGCCCATCAGAGGTCAGGGCCTTGGTGCCTTGCACCATCTGCACCGGCAGTAGCTCCGCCTCTGGTGTCCACTACTGCATAGAAAGGAATGTTTAGAAAAAAAGGGGCAAGATATGAAAGATGCGTTGTTCTTTGCAAGTATTCAAATATGGCTGAATCATTTTGAAGAACCTCACCAAGTTTTTTTTTTTTAAGTCTCTCTTGTGCAAAGGTCTTAAGTCCATATCCAGGTCTTATGTCCATATCCAGTATTGTTTGAAGTATTTTAGAACTTTTGAAGAGGTTAAGACAATCTTTGTTAGTTCCATAAAATAACTAAGAATCAAAAGAGGTTCTCTTTGTGTCCTCTAAATCTTTTACTTTAGTGAGTCTTATACTAGCCATGGCTCACAGTATGCATACAAAATTGGCAACACTACAAAGACCCTAATCCACACTCTCATGATGAGCGGCTTGACAACTGCAACTCCATTTTAATTGGCCTTCCTCTCAACCATCTGTCCAATGTATCCAGGCTCCAGGCTCATCCACCTTAGCCAGTGCTAATCATTTGCTGCCCCCTCTGCCAGTCCCTACACTGGCACCCTGTCTTATCAAGGATAATATTCTGAATTATACATCTAAGTTAGAAAGCCCTCAACTGCACTGCACTTCCTGATAACTCCTATCTCCAAATTTAATCCAACCCTACATATGAATAATTATACATTGACACTTTGCATATAATTTAGAAGATTGATATACCGGTAATCTGAAACCTAAAATTACTGTGCATTCAGTGAATGTCTCATCTCATAACAATAATTACGGAAGGTTTCTGGATCTTATTAGGAATTTACAGCCTTATTAAATTGAGATTTGGCCAATTGAATATGGCTCTATATAAGCACAGAGCATATTTTTTGTTAGTTAGTGAACTTCTATCCAACAGCAAGGTCTTCACTAACTAAAAACTTCTGTAAAAAAATATGCTATGTGCTTATATAATTGCAATTTAATAAGGCTGTTAATATTTATCGCTGTACTTTTTAGGTATCTTATTTTATTAAGAAGTGCTTGAAGCTCTGTTTTTTCTGCCTCAAGTCTTACAAACAGTTCCTTACTGGGTTCCCCTCTGCAGCTCATGAAGATAGGGTGGCACTTTGTAACAATCAGTGGCAACCTTCTGCAACATGCTACTTGAGAGAAGTCATGGACAGGCTAATCTGAAACCCCACTTCACAGTGTGTTTATTCATGAGCAGCATGAGCCAAAGGGGGCTGATCCAAACAGGTAAAAATTCAATGGCTTAGGCAGAAAAAACAGAACTTTAAAGCACTTCCTAATAAACAGAAGTACATAAAAGTAAATAGATAAACAGGTATATTATATTCCTAGATAAATCCAGAAACCTTCCACGTCCCTTGTATTACTGCACAATTTAACAATCTATCTCTATCCAATCTTACTTTGCTAGAAACATTCCTGTCTGATTATAATAATGTCATGTCAATACGTTTTACTTGGAAAATTATTATAATGTACTCTGGAAGCATAATCCAAACTCTAATATTTGCTAACCATATCTCAAAAAACCACAACATGTACAGTATTTGTTACCTCATTGTATTTAGAAATTAAAAACACAATCTTCATAGAGCCCTATGTAAATCACTGAAAGATCAATTACGAGTGTCGTAGCAGCAGAGTAAATTCTATCTAGCGATGTTAATCCCCTATCCCTAAAACATTACCAGCAAACTGCTCCGAGTGAGCTTCATGACAAAGCCGAAAAGCAAGGCATAGATCTTCATGGATTTATTCACTGACAATAAATTACAAGATATTCTGTGACACTATAACACCCAACCCCTATGCTAAAAAGATTTTATGGATCACTCGCAAATCAGGGCACTGCCATAACTGCAAAAAGCAGAAGAAAGATTTCGCGTACCAAAGATCACTCACAAGTAGTTTTCAAGCTCTTGCTGATTCCCCGAGAACCATTTAAAGTGACAGTATAGCACAAAAAAACACTACAAAATGATGACATTATAACATTATTTGACACTTAACAGCCCGATATCAACATATGTGTAATTAAACATATGATATGTTAGTATTGAGCCCGTTTTATGATACAAAATTCAGGGTAACACACAACCCAGTACTCAAGGGGTTAATACACATCACAAAACCACGTCGCCTAGGAACAAATGCTCTGATACATTGTCTATAACTATATTTTTATCACAAAATAAACACATTTTTACTGATTGAAGCTATAAATACAATTTTCACATCTTTTTAATGTCAAAATATATTTTAATTAAAAACAATTGCATCCTATATATCTCTAATGTTTCCTTGGAGTTGCAGTTATTACAATGTTACTGCACATCCTATAAATTATAATATTCATGACGTTCGCATTTCCTATTGGCTCCTAGGGCCCTGTCTCATCCGTAAAGCATCTCGTTGCACAGCAATCTGTTGTGTGTAAGGCAGGGTTTACTGCTGTGCACTGAGTGGTCTAATCTGGGGGAGTGAAAGATTTAAATTAGTGTAGAAGTTAGGGGGGAAAAGTCCCTGCAACCTACTTACAGCAGTGGCCTAACTTAGGCTCAATATTAGCAGCAGTGCAAGGCATGGACATAAAACATTTTTATAGAAAAATCCAATTTTTTGTAGACTCTGTTTATAAGTAAAGGCATCCATTATGTATTTGTTACATCACATCCTGAGAGCCGGATGATGGGAGTGTGTTTGTAGCTATCAGTGAAATGACGGGTGTCGGAGGAGGAACAGGCAGAAGCCTTTGTTTGATAATAAGATAAGATTAAAATTAACACTACACTCCTTCTCTCTCACTGGCACAGAAACAGAACCCTTGCATCTTTCACTGCAACCATAGCTTTCTAGAATTGTAAACACACACAAATACACGCATGTCATCAATGTATCATGAATCCCTCTAGCGTCCTGCAGAGGCATCATTTTTGGGTGGCCTTTAAGGCAAAGCACTGCAAATTGGACATATTTGTAATATAAAATAAACTAATTATCTAGTGACATTTATTATTCACCATCCATGACCCCAATAACAGTAACATCTGAAGTGCTTTCATACAGACTAAAGGCCTCATTCAATTGCGATTTGTCCAATTGCAAGTTGCATGTGTAGACCACAGTGATGCAAAGTGCACTCATTAGGTGCTAATTCAAAGCTCATTAGTTTACAAGCACACATACTGATGAGACAAACAAGAAGCTGCCTACTAATGAAATGGAAGCCTTGCACGTAAAATTAAAAATGCAAAGGTTGTGTTTAATTATTGTTCCTACTAAATGCCTTTTTTTCAAAGTACCACATAGAAATAATAGTCAATTAACTTCTTACTTTTGTCTTTTTAATCAAGTTTTCATGAAAACATTTGTAATAAAAAATTATTTTTTCATACAACACACATCAGACCAATATTATTCATTTGATTAATAGTTAATATTATTTGCAATTAATGTTTTTTGTTCATATTGCATTTCTTCTTGATCCACTTGTTCAATAATGTAGATTAATGTATTTTCTGTTGAATGATAATGTGATCCCACAACATGGTATGGGCCTCGGCACAATGAATGTGGTAAAGAGGTGTAGGCAGTGCCTCCGTCATAGGGTATTTCAGTGCTTTAGATAAATGTCCTAATTCTTTACACTTATACTAATGTAGGAAAATAGTTATAACATTGTTTTTTTGCATTTTACTTAATTATCACCAGAAAAAAAGAGACATGAGAGTTTAGTGCACTAATCTAATAGTAGTTAACGTATGTGATTCTTTGTTAGTCAGTGAAATACTTAGTTTAATATTTTTTATCGGCTTTGGCTCTGTAGGCAATAAGGAGAAAAATTCATTCAAAGGTGGATTCCAGCCGAGTGAGTGACAGGCCGATCCCCATTCCGTGGGGACGCGGGGGCTCTTACCCATATCGAGGGTGTGCAGATTTATTTCTACCTGACCTACCTGCTATTACACAAAGTCGTAATGCTAATATTGTTATTATTTAGGTCTGTGCCTATTGGTTCTCCTGCTTCTATTTGTTCTTCCTCCTCCATCTTTATATTAACTTTATTCACATAGGAGGATTGGATCTTATAGATCTAGGTCCCCTCATAGGTATAGTTCCAGCAGACATACAGCCTCATTCAATTGCTCCGTTTTTGAGATCCGAGGTCGCAAGTGGAAAACGGAGGCAACATCCCTATTCAATTGCCTCCATTTTTTGACCTTGGATCGAGTTCTGAGTGATGGCCAGTCTGCAACTCCAATTGTTACAGATTGGAAATGCAGCTAAGCATGGGCAAGTTCTAATAATGAAAGGTTTTAATTACCCTGAAATAAACTGGATAAATGAGACCAGCAGTTCAGCTAATGGGAGCAGGTTCTTGAGTACACTCGGGGATCATTACCTGGCCCAGGTTATACAATAAACTACCAGAAATTAAGCTATCTTAGATTTAGTCATCACAAATAATATTGATATGGTATCACATGTTGAAATAGGGCAACCTGTGGGAAACAGTGATCACAACACAGTCTCATTTTTGACTGAATTAAAACAACATAACTGTAAGGGACCAATGAAAACTCTTAATTTTAAAAGGTCAGATTTCAACGGTCTAAGGGCAGCAATACAAAGTATAGACTGGGAGAGAGAACTGGCAGTTAAAAACACTGAACATAAATGGACAATATTTAAATCCTTACTAAGGGCCTCATTCAATTGCAATTTGGCCAATTAAATAGGGGTCTAAATAAGCACATAACATATTTCTTTTAAATAAGTTTTTAGTTAGTAAACATCTATCCAAAAGCAAGGTTTTCACTAACTAAAAACTTCTTTAAAAAATATATGCTATGTGCTTATATAGAGCACTATTCAATTGGCCAAATCGCAATTGAATGAGGCCCTAAGTATACATACTTATCACCATATACCAAGTGGGAATAAAAGTAAAAGGAGTAAACAGGCATTTAAATTATACAAACAAGAGGGGACAGAGACTGCTTTACAGGAGTACAAGAAAATCAACAAGGCTTGCAAAAGTGCTATTAGACTGGCTAAAATAGAAAATGAAAAATTAATTGCAAAGGAGAGTAAGACTAAATCTAAAATATTTTTTGAATATACTAATCGGAAGAAGGCCATGAAGGAAGCTATAGGAACAATACAATGTGACACTGGGCACCTGATAATTAGTGACCAGGAAAAGGCAGATCAGCTAAATAGGTTCTTTTCTTCGGTATACACAAGGGAGGTACCAGTAGTTGGGACACTGCAACATAATGCGGCTACACTACCTTCACCAAATAACTGGTTAACGCAGGAAGTAATCCAAAAGAGGTTGGAAAAAATAAATGTTAATAATGCCCCAGGTCCTGATGAAATACATCCAAGGGTACTGAGGGAACTGGGCTCTGTAATAGTCAAGCCATTATATCTAATTTTTCAAGATCACTCACACTGGGTCTCTACCAGATGACTGGAGAAAGGCAGAGGTGATACCTATATTTAAGAAGTGAGCAAGAGCAAATCCGGGGAATTATAGACTAGTGAGTCTCACTTCGGTAGTGGGAAAGCTTTTAGAAGGGTTAATAAGGGATACTATACAGGAATATGTCTATTCAAACAGGATTTTAAGTAGGAGCCAACATGGATTTATGAAGGATAGGTCATGTCAAACAAACTTAATTAGTTTCTATGAGGAGGTTAGTAGGAACTTGGATAAAGGCAACTCATTGGATGTCGTCTATTTGGATTTTGCAAAGTCTTTGATACAGTGCCACATGGGAGACTATTGAGCAAACTAAAGGATACAGTATGTGGGGTTACTCAGTGATCAGTATTAGGTCTCCTCCTTTTTAACATAGTTATTAATGACTTGGATAAGGGATTGGAGTGTGGTGTCTCCATTTTTGCTGATGATACAAAGTTGTGCAAGGCAATTAAATCAGATAATGATGTACTTTCCCTCCGAAGAGATTTACATAAATTAGAGGAATGGGCATCTAAGTGGCAGATGAGATTTAAGATGAATACATTTTAAAGTTATGCATCTGGGAAGGAAAAATAGCCATGCAATTTATAATCGTAATGGAGCAAATTTAGGGGTATCAGATATTGAAAAGGATTTGGAAGTACTTGTGGACAACCGCCTAGGTGCTCAATGCCAAGCAGCAGATGCAAAAGCAAGTAAAATATTAGCATGTATTAAGGATGGTATAGAAGCAAGGGAAGCAAATATAATTCTCCCACTATACAAATCCCTAGCACGCCCTTATTTGGAATATGGAGTCCAATTTTGGGCACCACTACATAAAAAGGACATTTTAGAGCTAGAAAAAGTACAGAGAAGGGCAACAAAGCTAATAAAGGGAACGGAGGGTGTCATGATCTGCTTCTTCAAGGGGGCTTGATATGAATCTAGTTCAAACCTACCCCAGCAGAATCATGTAGTTCCTGTTCTATGTGGCACAAAAGATGGCTTCTGAAGAGGGCAAGGCCCAAAAAGTACAGGCAGAGAATAATGCATACAGGTTACTAGTGGCCCATGGCAAGACCACTCCCCAAGTCAGGATACAACACACAGAAATAGTCTCACACTGTGGATATGTGGAAACTCTCTCTAGACCTTTATTGAATGATTAAAACAACATATTTATACTCTCCAATAACACACCCTTATGTACATTTGTGTATGTGTAATGTCACAGCCCACCTGGCTTGCAACCTTGGGCTATCAAAGCTTTTGAGATCAAATTCACCAGATATTTTTAGCTGGCTAGTGACAAAACCTTGATGTTAAACTTAAGTGCTTGCTTAGGACTACTTGAAGTACATACATCTGTCTTGACCCAAGGTCTGTATGTGTGAGTGTGCAATGATCTGCAGCTAACTGCCAAGCAGAGCATTTTTACCAATTCCACATTTGTTCTATATAACATTTTCCCTCTCATAATATATTACAACTAGTATACATAATAACCATGTACAGACAACATATAACCTCACAATAACACATAGTCCCAATGCAACAATATCATGCTCCCTTGGTCATATTCATAAATTACTGGCAATATGAGTCCTTAAACAATTAAATCATAACAGAGGGGGTAAGTTATGAAGAAAGACTAACAATATTAAACTTATTTACTCTAGAAAAAGGCATCTAAGAGGGGATATGATTACCTTACATAAATACATCCAGTGTCAATACAAGTCTCTGTCAAGGGAACTTTTTGTGCCAAGAGGTTTTCAACTGACAAGGGGACATCCTTTGAGATTAGAGGAAAAAAGATTTCACCTTAAAGAAAGAAAAGGGTTCTTCACAGTAAGGGTGGTTAATCTGTGGAATTCTCTACCAAAGAGGTGGTGAGAGCAGATTTGATAGATAACTTTAAAAAGGGATTAGATTTTTTTTATAAATAAAAAGGGCATTAAGGGCTATCCTGCATAAATAGAGAGGGAGTATTGATCCAGGGATGAATCTGATCGCCAGTATCTGGGGTCAGGAAGGAATTTTATATTTTTTTCCCTGTTGAGACAATTGGCAAAGTTTCACTGTTTTTTTTTTTTTCTGTTTGCCTTCCTCATGATCAATTATCAATTAACAATAAATCTGTGTATTGCAGATCAGAGGAGATCTAAAAAGGTTGAACTTGATGGACTAAAGCCTTTTTTCAACCTAAATTACTATGTAACTATGTTTTTATTAGTGTACTAATGGAATGTTTATTTTTTCCAGGGGCCCAGCCGGAGAAGACAAGAAGAAGAAGGACGGGGACATGCTGGAAAGGTAAGTTTAATATTTAGAATGTGCAGTGTTTAATCTTGTACTAATTTGATGTTTCTTTTTCTCCTAGCGGTACAACCTGTACCATGAAACCCATCATCACCGAAGGCAAGGTAAGAGGTCTTATTTATTCTATTTTAGGTTAGATTTAGGGTTTTTAATATATGTAGATAGGGTTTACTAATTAGTGGGGTGGTTGTTTTAATAGAGAGTTAGGTAGGTAGTGTAGGTGTTAATAGGTTAGGGTAGAGGGGTTTAGTTTAGATTTAGTGGTTTATATGGGGTTAAATAGGCTTAGATGGGGTTAAATAGGCCCAGTTAGGGTTAAATAGGCCTAGGCAGTTTTATTGGGTCCAGATAGGGTTAAATAGGCCCAGTTAGGGTTAGATGGGCCCAGTTAGGGTTAAATAGGCCTAGTTAGGATTAGATAGGCCCAGTTAGGGTAAAATAGGCCTGGCTAGTGTTACTGGGTCCAGATAGGGTTAAATTGGCCCAGTTAGGGTTAAATAGGTACAGTTAGGGTTAGATAGGTATTGTAAGGTTTTAATAGGCCCAGTTAGGGTTAAATAGGTACAGTTAGGGTTTAATAGGTACTGTTAAGGTTAAATCGGTACTGTTAGGGTTTAATAGGCCCAGTTAGGGTTAAATAGGCTCAATTAGGGTTATTGGGTCCAGGTAGGGTTAAATAGGTACAGTTAGGGTTTAATAGGCCCAGTTAGGGTTAAGTAGGTATAGTTGGGGTTAGATAGGCCCAGGGTTGGGTTAATAGGGTATAGTTAGGGTTAATAGTGTAGTGTTTAGACTTTTTGTCATGAGGGTCCTGGATGACTATATTTATATATGGTTATAGGGGTTAATTAGTGTCCTATAGAGGTCTATATAGACCCTTATTGGACTGATAGTGTTAAATACATGCATTTGGGGGTCTGTATTGACCCCCATGAATGATAGGGTTAATTAGTGGCTTATGGGGGTATGTATTGACCTCCATGAGTGACAGGGTTAATTAGGGGCCTATGCTGATTTGTATTGACCCCCATGAGTGACATGGTTAATTAGGGGCTTATGGGGTCTTTATTGACCCTCATGAGTGACAGGGTTAATTAGTGGCTTATGGGGGTCATAATTGACCCCCATGAGTGACAGGGTTAATTAGTAGCTTATGGGGGTCTGTATTGGCCCCCATGAGTGAAAGGGTTAATTAGGGTTTTTTGGGGGTCTGTATTGACCCCCATGAGTGACAGGGTTAATTAAGGGCTTATAGGGACTGTATTGACCCCCATGAGTGACAGGGTTAATTAAGGGCTTATGGGGTCTGTATTGACCCCCATGAGTGACAGGGTTAATTAGGGGCTTATGGGGGTCTGAATTAAGCCCCATGAGTGACAGGGTTAATTAAGGGCTTATGGGGGTCTGTGTTGACCCCCATGAGTGACAGGCTTAATTAGGGGCTTATGGGGGTCTTTATAGACCCCATAATTGACAGGGTTAATTTGTATTTAGAGCTGAATTTTGAATGCATTGGGTGTCACGATCGCATCCGATCGGGACCCCCATTGCAAGGTTTGATGTGGGGAACCTCCGGGGGTCCCTATGGGGACCCCCAGCATTTGGGGGGTTAATTTTAGGTGCCGGTGGGGTATTTACAGTACTCCGCAGCCGGCCTTAACTATTTGTGTGCTGCGGGCCCTTTAAGGACCAGGGAATGTAAACATTTTAAATGCAGTGGGGACACGATTGTGACCCCCACTGCAAGGGTTAATGCGGGGACCCGCACCATGGGGTTGATGTGAGTGCCCTGCCGTTCCATATCCCTGCAGCAGGGTTACTTGTCGGGAGGCTGCTAGAGCACTAGCAGCTCTGAGTACCATCAATTATGATGGTCTCAACTCCCATTGGCTGACAGTGAGCAGTAGCTGCGACCATGCAGTCGCAAGCCCAGCTCTGCTTACGTCGGAAACATTGGTTTCCAATTTCGGATGTCGGGCGTAGTGTCTGTGCCTTGGCTAATTGAATGGCCTCGTAAACGTAGGGGAGAAGCAGCTTGCAGCTCACTCGGAGACATCCGAACCTCTGCGAGTGAGCTGCGACCTGCCAATTGAAGGAGGCTGAATGTGCTTCCTCTGCATCTCCTCATTCTGTCAATACAAAATAAAACTGGGCATTTAGGAGAGAGTAGACACAACCATTTGTATTTCATACGTATACCCTACTGGGATCCAAGATCTCTTCAGATGGTGATTGTAGCCATGAAATTAAAAGACATTTGTTTCTAGGAAAGAATGCTATGGCAAGCTTGGACAAGCTAGTAAAAAGTAAAGATATCCCACTATCAACAAAGGTCTGCATTGTTAGAACTATGGTATTCCCAGTAGTAACATACGGATGTGAGAGCTGGACCATAAAGAAGTCTGAGTGACATAGAATTGATGCCATGTGTTGGAGAAAACTGCTTAGAGTCCCTTGGACTGCAAGAAGATCCAAGCAATCTATACTACAGGAAATCAAGACAAACTGTTCACTGGAAGGTATGATCATGAGGCTGAAGCTCAAATATTTTGGCCATATCATGAGACTGTAGGATTCCCTAGAGAAGACTCTGATGCTGGGAAAGATTGAAGGTATACAAAGGGAAAGGCAATGCGGAGATGGATAGATGAGGTCAATGAAGGAATGAACATGGACTTGATGGAGCTCAGAGGAGCAGTGACTGGACTGAAGGATGTACATGGCGTGCTTTGGTCCATAGGGTCACAGAGAGCTGGATGCGACTGAATAACTTAACTACTCTTGTTTAAGTAAAATGTATTGATTCCAAATTAAATTCAATTTTAATTATAAATAATCGATGGAGTATATTTATCAAGTAGGGATAACAAGCTGAAATAATTGCCTCCACTTCATGGGGGAAATTACTAACCATCTCATATGCATCTCACTTTATCACCTGATTTGCTATGTACTATTTCATATGGGGACAAACAGTCTAAAAACAGGCAATTCTTGAGTCGTCTAAATTTTTTTGACCAATTGAATAAAGCTAAATTCAAATTATCTACTTTAAAAAGGATATGAAACATTATTGAATATTTCACCAATAGTGAGTCATGGAAACTTCAGTGACCTTGATATAACAAGACTTAAAAAAAAATAATATATTTATATATATATATATATATATATATATATATATATATATATATATATATATATAGTTATAGCTACAACTACAAATTCACATTTAGATACACAAGTCAAGAAGGTCAAAAAATAGGGCCATTTGTCTGGAGGCTGGGTCAGAAATGTTCTGTAGAAGTTCATAAAGGACTCCAAAGATTTATATGGACATGCGCTCTACAGGTTTATGCACATGTTTTGGAATATAAATGTATATATGTATGTGTATGTTATATATATATATATATATATATATATATATATGTATATATATATATATATATATATATATACATATATATACATATATACATTTATATATATATATATATATATATATGTATATATATATATATATATATATATATATTTATATACCCATATATATATATAAATAAATATACATAAATATATATAAATACATATACTTATGTACTGCAATATATTATATTTTTTGTAATGGATTTTAATAGACAAGTTTTCTATTTTATACATCCTGCCGTTTCTCCCGTCTGCCAGAAGTGTTGTCATACAACTCGGTATGTTGTTGGAACAAATCTGCATTTCTGTTGTGGATTTTGTAAAACAGCTGGATAGTGATGTACATGTCGTACGTACATTTGTAAATATATCACTGCCAAAGCCACCAAACTCCAAAAATTCCCCATCGCTTCGAGCACAATTTTTGCTCAAGATTATTATTATTATCATCATCATCTAATATTGGCTTCCCAGTTAAGATCGGAAAATGTTAATGAGTAACCTTTGCAAATGATTACTTTCCAACTGGTCATTCCCTCAAGATATACAATTGTCAAAATAGAGAAGGTTATCAAAGAGCAGCAAACTTCATGGAACCCGTGGCGCGCTTCATTTTCTTCGCTGTAAGCAAAACGAGTGCTGCAAATAGTGTTAATGGTATTTTTCACATTATTTCCCTTGCTCCCATAACTGGAGTGATGACTGCAGAGACTTCAGGATACTCGACTTGCTATCACTTCACAGGCTAGAAGGTGACAGCTTCACCAGGGACTAATGCAGTCCGACATAATTGAATGTGGCCTGGAGCAAAGCAGCTGCCTGCAGCCAGTCTTGATTGTAGCTGTCATCAGGTAGAGCCTAGTGCATTAAAATACATTCCACTGGAATACTGCTCAAGCATGTATCTCTATAATTATAGATTATTTATTCGTTTACCACTACAACAATGTCGGAATCGTGCTGTTTAGTAAAGTCGATTCTAGAACTCTATCGCTTTTAAATTAAATTCCCCGGGACCAATAAAGCTGTACATTTTTTCCCGGTGCTTAGTACCATTCTTAATTTTATGGATGAGCGTTTTATTAGATGCCAAAATAAATATTTAATGAAAATAAATATTTCTGCTACTTTTTTTAAAAAATCTGTCATTTTCTCTGCTGAGAGGAACAGAATGTGGCAAGCTACCAGCTTTTGAAGCCTTGGAAAATGTTGTGTTTCATTCAAAATACTATTATTATTTGGGAATAATCTGCATTTAATACGTTTAGACTAAAGAAAATAAATGTTTGGTGATTTTTAGATGTTTACGTTTTTTTTTTTCTTGGACATTTTTCAATGTTAGAAATAATTTGTTTTATTATTAGTGGAACGTAGCTGATGATTTTTATGCGGATTGTGATTTAATTTTTTATTAAACAAGATTAGAGTACTCTAAGATAGATAAGGCTTGACACATAATATTATCCGGCCTAATGTTTCTTAAATGCCACAAACCTAATGGTTCTTATATTGATTTTATATATTTTGTCAAAAAAAAAGAAAAACAAATTAAATAACAAGTGTCATATTTATTTATAAAAATGGTTTTTGGAAGAACTTTACTTAATTATAAAGACTATGGCCCTCATTCAATTGCGATTTGGCCAATTGAATAGGGGTCTAAATAAGCACATAACATATTTTTTTTAAATAAGTTTTTAGTTAGTAAGCATCTATCCAAAAGCAAGGTTTTCACTAACTAAAAACTTATTTAAAAAATATATGCTATGTGCTTATTTAGACCCCTATTCAATTGGCCAAATCGCAATTGAATGAGGGCCAATGCTTTTACAAAGTTGTAAATAAAAGAAAACATTAATTAATTTTATATGATTTGATTTAATTATTTGCTTTAAGAGTTGCAGATATTGTTTCATTGTTTAGACAACTGGTAGGAATGGACTAATGGATTCAGATAAGACTCAGTTCTGTTTAAAGACTGCCACTTTACATAGCTACTTGACAATAGAACTCAATAGAAGAATAAGCCCAAATAGGATTACACTCGTTTTAGGCTACAGGCAGACTAGTCATCCAATATAGGATTCTCAGTGATACGAGTTATCTAAATATAAGACTCTTTCTTAAAATGTCCCTGGCTTTCATAGCTGCTAATTTTGTTAGTTTGTTACATATTTTTCAAGCATGGGAAGTTTTTCCTAAATTAGGGTTGACCTTTAACATCAGACAAGCCAAGAAGCCAAGATTGGTATACTGGCGTATTGTGGTAGTTTTGCTGCACAATGTTCAGAGGGTATTAAGAAAAAATATGCATTAAGTATACACTAAAATGATTCTCATTTTCTGAAATATGTTTCGTCCATGAACTTGAATAAATCTTTTAATTGTTTTAAATGTTATATAATTAACATACACTTAATTGCGTACTGTAGAATGCTCCAAAGTATTATCGAGCTGCTCATTTCTTAGCAATATATATATATATATATTTGTGGTCAGGTCCCTCCTCCGCCCCACCTCTTCCTGTGGGCGGTGCTTAACTAACTTTAAACAAGCACTTCCTGCCACCTTCCCATGGCTTGCCTCATTTTAATCTTGGCTCCAATGCAGGAGGGTGCATCTTAGAGTCTCCTCATGCCTCGGCTATCACAAGCCTCCCTTTGCATATTTTGTAGTAAATCTACTAAACAAGGTTGGTCTTTTCCGTTATTACGGGGCTTCACCAAGGCTACATACAAAGATTTGGCACTTTTAGCAAGGCTCTTGTCAGAGGTCGGCTACATATATCTCATTTCCCCCCCACTTTCAGGACATGCCTTGTCTATATCACGACTATCTGGCCCTCTAAGCAGGCTAAGATTCGGTAGCTTCCAGCACACTTCAGCTACCCCTCAATGAAGAGGAGAGACCCTCCCTTGCTGAGGGGGAGGGACCTTCCCACAACTCCAGGTTACACCTGTACATATATATATATATATATATATATATATATATATATATATATATACTGTATATATAAATAAATAAAACAAATAATACATTAATAAGCCCATTTGCATGTCTAAAAGGCGGGGACATGCAAATAAGAATACAATGTACCTCACTCTTTTAATCCAAAAATAGCCACTGTATACATTGCTCCCTTAAAGCATATGCCTGCCATATTAAACAGCTTTTAAGCAAAACACCGGATTGGATTTTACACAAACCAAGAATCACTCATATACAGGCCTGTTTCAAGCTTTTGGCTATCATCAGTATGAGGCAGATTCTGGTTTGTGCAATACATTTTGAGAGAGAGATTTTGGATACAAAAGAGAATTAAACAAAACACAACAATAATATTTGTGGTATTGAACAGGCACTCAAGGAGACATGGGCCCTATTCAATTGCAAGCCCGCAGTTTACTTCATACCGGCCGTAAGTCTGAAATTTGCAAACGTTACAGAGCAATTGAATTGATCAAGAGCGCAACTACCTGGCCGAAAGCCAAAACCGTAAACCATGCACCCGTAAGTAGCATTTCAGAGTGTGATCATGATCAATTAAGCAAGGCCGTAACTACCGATTATGAAACATCCAATAGAAAAAAAGACCGTCATCATGACATCATTAAAACATGGAGATTAAACATCAATCAATTAGCGCTTAGAAGTCGAATATACGATCAGACTCGCAATCCGGCAATGTACAAAATAAGGAAAATGAAAGGCGATACTGTGGAAGTCCATGTGGGTGGCCTGATATGTATTAACTCCTTGATTCCCGAGATTGATATGACACAGAAATGAAATGTGAAAAAAATATATTTAGGAATTATAATATATATAGGAATTGGAGCAATTAAATAGCGATTTGCGATTGTAACATTTTGAAAAGATCAAATGCTTAGCTGGGTCGGAGTAACGTTTTTGACAGCCGCAGGAGTTTTCAGCCAGTAACCCGCAAATAATTTGCGGGTAGCTGAAAAATACGCCAATTGAATAGCAAATTAGTTTACGGGCTACATTACAGGCCCGTAAACTAACAGTAACCAACAATTGCTCAACTGAATAATGCCCTTATTTCCTGTTCAGGTTTCCCAGAAATACAATCATTGACTGGGTGGGGACATTCAAATGAGATTCAATGTACCTTGAACTTTGAATCCAAAACACCATTTTATACATGGCTTCTTTGAAGCATATGTCCACTGTATTACAGCTTAGGATTGCATTATGCACAAGCCAGTAACCCATTAATGTGTGTGTGTCTATAGTGCTATAGCGTACATAGCATTTCAATGGTTGCCCAACTCTGCCCACTCTACCCTATCCTGCCCTGCACACCGCTCTAACCCCTATAATTTGTCTTTCCCTGGATGAGCTCTCTCTGTGTCCTTAAATGGCAATGCTGAAAACTGAGCTCAGGGTTAACAAAGATCTAGATGTGGGATTAGTGTGATAATGGGTACTCCATCCTAGCTTTTGGATAAAACATTACTTGATGTTGATCTATGTTGATGTTAAAAGGACTTATAACTTGGGGCAGGCCATACTGCCCTGTAGGTGGAGGCTCCCACGTAGGCTGCAATGAGCCGCAGGCTCATTGCAGGCCGCAAATGCGGACCCTCGCAAAGCAAGGGGCCACATTTGCGGAGGTGGAGGCTCTACGGCGCCTCACAATCGGTTAAAAACGACCACACAATCGTGACTTGGAAAAAAAAGCATAAACACGCAATGACTAACTACGGACTTACACAAAAAAATACGAGCCGCAGGCCTTAGAAAAAATCCATTTAGGACTCGCAAAAATACGACTTTAACGTACAACCCGCGCACAGCGGCAAACATTAAAAAACACAAAACTACACACAAAAATAAAATAAAAACATTACCCACACCAAGACAGACTCCCAGGACCTCTGCAACACAGCTTAAACCTTGAATTCTGCAAAATGTACAAAGTTTACACAGTCGAAAGTCCCCTAAGCGAGAGAAAAAATGGCCGCCAAAAAACAAAAACGAGGCTGCATGACCCCTAAAGCCGCTAAATTCCACAAAGCAAATATGGCTTTTACAAAAACCCGTACCACCTACAACATACACCATTAGCAAGGACGCTTCGTCATACAAACCCGCCTACCACATACACATTCGCCGCCATTTTACAACACTAACTTACAGAATGCGTAAGTACCCAGCTGCACTAACGGCTTCACCTCGCGCACGCAGCCTATTCACTTCCTACATTGCAGACACTTACACCTCAACTCCACAACAGTGCAAACATACATTGTATGCTTCAGGAACATCAAAACAGATTGTCAGCTCTTCAGCACAATGCTTCCTACATGTATTACTTACAAATAGGTAAAGTATATTAATTTATGAATTTATTACTTATTTAATTAGCATCACAAAATACATATACACAAAAAATAAAAACACTATCACAATAAACGCAAAAGCCATTCACTGCGCGCCTCACAATGAGCGCCAACGCTGTTCATAGCACGCAAACTACACCAGGGGACAGCCTTGCAATAAGTGCCAAAATCAGATCAGCGCCGACCTTACAATGACAGCAAAAGCGCCTCTGATAACAAAAAAATACAACAACCAAGAGGCGCGCAATGAACGCCAAAGGCTCTCATTGCGAGCCACGCGATGAGCGCCAAAGGTGCTCAGCGCCAGTTTTGCAATCACCGCCGAGATCTCAGCCCACCACAAAAATTATGTCTGTGCCAAACACCATTCCTTGACTTACAATTCTATTGCCGTCATTTTTTGACGGGCAATTCGCTAGTTGGATATAATGAGTTGTGCAATATTTATTTCAGTAACTCTAGGGCATGTTGTACAGTACACTATGTATTAATTACTTAGGCAGTGAACCACACTGTGTTGTATGCATTTATTTAATGTAAGTGGGACATAAATCACAAGTGACTAGGTAGCATTCACACACAACTTATCTACAATTAACAAGTCTCCTATTCCTTCACCACAACTTATTATCCGTTTAAATTCCTCTCTGTCTTCTTCTTCACATTCTGATTGTTGTTCCACATTTAATCGTTAGGACCAATAGAAAAAAACAAATTAATTAACAGGGGTGTTTAAAATGGAGTGAAAGAGACAAAAAACATTTAGTGGTTGAAGAATATTAATCAGGCAATGGAAAAGGGTAACAGTGGCAAACTGGCATAGAGAGACACCCAGAACATGAGACAGATCTGTGTTAGAAAGAGTACATATTATGATTAAATGAAGTATTATCCATATATTCTATAATAATCCAGTTAATTCCAGTTCATAATGTCTCATACACACTCTCTCGATCAATTTACCAGCTTGGTCCTTCATTTATTCATCACCCTGATTCTTTCTCTCACCTGCCCAGATGCCTAGTGCTTCTATTTCCCTTAACTCGCTCCACGTGATCACTCCTCCATTTTTACATGCCATTGCCTTGAATTCCTTATCCTTTTCCTGTAATTTATATAAACGCTTCTAATTACATTGTTATCCCCTCTTCCGGTGATAGAGAAACAAGGAAGACAAAAACTAGAGAACAAGAGCATAATATTTTTTAGCTCTATACAATGATACTATTTTTTAGTTAATAAAAAACTCACTATTAATAACTTCCCTTTTCTGGATCACCTTGTTGTGGTGAAGGGGCTTGTGTGCTTCAATTAAGCTGTGATCTATACCATGTAGGGTTACCCAAGATGGTCACTGGCAACCCACTCTAGTATCTTTGACATGAAAACCAGACACAAGATGTGCCTGACATGATGCGGTCCATAGGATCGCAGAGAGTCGGACATGACTGAAATACTAAAAAGCAATTAAAAACTCACACCCATGCCCCCCATGCAATCATAACCCACAAGCAGCTTCTCATTACATTAGGAAATGGTATTTAATAACTACCAACCAACACATTTACAAGTCAAAAACATGATCTGGTACATTTATAATATGACAATGATGTCAGTAAACTTAGATGACAGTTATCGTAAAAGAGCAGATAACTGGTCCCTCTGGATCCTCAAAATGTCAAGTGAATGCATAAATCAGACCATTCCAGCTACAATATATTGCCTACAACTTACATTACATAGCTAATTAGTTCTACCCACAATCCATCATATCAAAACTCCATATATTCCTCTCCCCTTATCTCTGTGTTACCGTTATATTCACTTTATTGTTAATATTTCATTTAAAAATGAATGTCACAATATGTATAATTATTGTTTAATGCATTTGTTGTATGGCAGTTTTATCTTATTCTGCATATCAGTTATATTATAACTTTAAGTATTTTATATTTAAAAATATTAGTAAAATAAAATAAATTGATAGAAAATGACATCTACTGTTGCATGTGATCTTCACAGGCGTCTCTGATTTGTCCACTCGTGATATCAGCTATAATATTCCACAATATCCTCTAGAACATCACTGCTTTCTAGATACCAACATTGGCATAGGAGTTTTATTTAATTTGAGAGAAGACATCCATGAGACTTTGAAGATTGCATGCATGGGAGGGATATTTACTTTTCTGCAGGACAGTTGTGTAGGTGTTAAATATCAAAAGATACAATGATTTAACACATTCTGTCTTCTTCCTCCCCATTCTTCCCACTATTTTTTGGAAGATAAGAACTGCCCTGAAAGGCGGAGGCGGTATGAGGGGTGGGTGTCATGTGAGGTGGGTGCTGAGAGCGGGTGGGTCTATAAGGGTATGGGTGCTATATGCGGTGGGTGCTCTGTGGGGATTGGTGCTCAAAGGTGGTGGGTGTTGTGAGGGGATGGGTGCAATGTGGGGATGGATGCTGTGTGGGGTGCGTCCTGAGAGGGTTAGGGAATGGGTGCTCTGTGCAGTGGGTGCTCTGTGGGGATGGGTGCTGAGAGGGAGTAAGTGCTGAAAGGGAGTGGGTGGTGCGAAGGGGTGGGTGCTATGTGTGGATGGATGCTGTTTGAGGTGGGTGCGAAGAGAGGGAGGGTGTTGAGAGCTGATGGATGCTATGTGGCATGGGTGCTCTGTGAGGTTGGTGCTGAAAGTGAGTGCTATTTGGGGTGGGTGCTGAGAGAGGATGGTTGGAATGGGTGGATGCTGGGAGGTGATGGAAGCCATGGGTGTCTGCTCACAGAGAGAGGGTGCTACAGTGGATATAAAAAGTCTACACACCTCTGCTAAAATGGCTGTAAAAAAATGAGACAAAGATAAATCATTTCAGAACTTTTTCCACCTTTAATGTGACCTATAAACTGTACAACTCAATTGAAAAACAAACTGAAATCTTTTAGGTAGAGGGAAGAAAAAATATAAAAATAAAATAATATGGTTTCATAAGTATGCACACCCTTAAACTAATACTTTGTTGAAGCACCTTTTGATTTTATTACAGCACTCAGTCTTTTTTGGTACGAGTCTATCATCATGGCACATTTTGACTTGGCAAGATTTGCCCACTCTTCTTTGCAAAAACACTCCAAATCTGTCAGATTGCGAGGGCATCTCCTGTGCACAGCCCTCTTCAGATCACCCAACAGATTTTCAATCGGATTCAGGTCTGGGCTCTGGCTGGGCCATTCCAAAACTTTAATCTTCTTCTGGTGAAGCCATTCCTTTGTTGATTTTGATGTATGCTTTTGGTCGTTGTCATGCTGAAAGATGAAGTTCCTCTTCATGTTCAGCTTTCTAGCAGAAGCCTGAAGGTTTTGTGCCAATATTGACTGGTATTTGGAACTATTCATAATTCCCTCTATCTTAACTAAGGCCCCAGTTCCAGCTGAAGAAAAACAGCACCAAAGCATGATGCTACCACCACCATGCTTCACTGTGGGTATGGTGTTCGTTTGGTGATGTGCAGTATTGTTTTTGCGCCAAACATATCTTTTGGAATTATGGCCAAAAAGTTCAACCTTGGTTTCATCAGACCATAACACCTTTTCCCACATGCTTTTGGGAAACTTCAGATGTGTTTTTGCAAAATGTAGCCTGGGGTGGATGTTTTTCTTCATAAGAAAAGGCTTTCGTCTTGCCACTCTACCCCATAGTCCAGACATATGAAGAATACGGGAGAGCTCCTTTAATGTTGCTGTAGGACTCTTGGTAGCCTCCCAGACCAGTTTTCTTCTTGTCTTTTCATCAATTTTGGAGGGAGCTCCAGTTCTTGGTAATGTCACTGTTGTGCCATATTTTCTCTTCACATGTCTTCACTGTGTTCCATGGTATATCTAATGCCTTGAAAATTCTTTTGTACCCTTCTCCTGACTGATACTTTTTAACAATGAGATCACTCTGACTCTTTGGAAGCTCTCTGTGGTTTTTGCTGTGGGATGCGACTAAGAAAATTTCAGGAAAGACCAACTAGAGCAGCTGAACTTTATTTGGGGTTAATCAGAGGCACTTTAAATGATCGCAAGTGTATGCTGACTCCTATTTAACACAATTTGGAATGTAATTGCTTAATTCTGAACACAGCTACATCCCCAGTTATAAGAGGGTGTGCAGACTTAAGCAACCACATTCTTTTTCTTTTCTTTTTTTCTTCCCTCCACCTAAAAGATTTCAGTTTGTTTTTCAATTGAGTTGTACAGTTTATAGGTCACATTAAAGGTGGAAAAAGTTCTAATATGATTTATCTTTGTCTCATTTTTTTACAGCACAGAAACCTGACATTTTAACAGGGGTGTGTAGACTTTTTATATCCAAGGAATATGGGATGTATGCTGTGTGTGGAATGATCAAATGAAGGATATTACATTAACAATAGTTAGAACTATAATATTCCCAGCAGTAAAATATGGATGTGAGAGCTGAACCATAAAGAAGTCTCAGCGCCGTAGAATTGAGGCCTTTGAATTTTTGTGTTACCAAAAAACTCCTTAGAGTCTCTTGGCTGCAAGAAGATCCAATAAATCAATACTACAGGAAATCAAGACAAACTGTTCACTGGCAGGTTGGATCATGAGACTGAAGCTCAAATATTTTGGCCAGATCATGAAAAGAAAGGATTCCCTAGAGAAGTCTCAGATGCTGGGAAAGCTTAAAGCTGCACAAAGAAGAGTGCGGCTGAGGTGGAGATGGATATATATGAGGTCATTATAGCATTAGCTCACACCCATTCTCACCATGCAATCATAACACACATGCACCTACTCATTACATTAGGAAATGGGATTTAATAACTACCAACCAACACATTTACAAGTCAAAAACATGATCTGGTACATTTATAATATGACAATGATGTCAGTAAACTTAGATGACAGTTATTGTAAAAGAGCAGATAACTGGTCTCTCTGGATCCTCAAAATGTCAAGTGAATTCATAAATCAGACCATTCAAGCTACATTATATTACCTACAACCTACATTACATAGCTAATTCTCCCCACAATCCATCATATCAAAACTCCATAAAGAAGTCTCAGCGCCATAGAATGGAGGCCTTTGAATTGTGGTATTGCCGAAAAACTCCTTAGAGTCTCAAGAAGATCCAATAAATCAGTACTACAGAAAATCAAGACAAACTGTTCACTGGAAGGTTGGACCATGAGGCTGAATCTCAAATATTTGGGCCATATCCTGAAAAGAAAGGATTCCCTACAGAAATCTCAGATGCTGGGAAAGATTAAAGCTGCACAAAGAAGAGTACGGCAGAGGCGGAGATGGGCAGTGATTGATAGATGTGCTGTGGTCCCTAAGGGCACTGAGAGATGGAAACAATTTTATGACTAAACAATAACAATCACTATATAGAGCAGCATGGTCATTATCAGTATTTGCAGTATTTTGCTCTTAACAATCATTGCACAGCACAGGGTGGTTAGTATCTGTGTGTAGATAAAGGAATTCAGTACAGGATTTCTAGCTGGCTTGGGTTAAGCATATGGCCACCATGGTCAAATGTCATAATGTGTTGCCCTACTAACCCAGTTAGGTTCTTTGAAGGATGGGTAGACTCAAAGAAGACAACATGGAAGCCACCTAGAGGCAAGCAGGGGGAAATTCCAAATTAGTAATACTTCTTAACTGAAAAGTCATTCAGTAAGCTAGATGCAAATAATAATAAGGGCCATACCTTGTATTTATGCCTCATTGTTTATCTAAAGCAATTATCTAAAATAATTTATCACTTGGCATTGTGTATTTTTTTAATTATAAATAATCTAGAATTCTTATTATAGAGTTTAGATACAATGCAACTGTGTGGGACTAATCATTTCTCTCTAGTAGTCTATGCATTGCCGGGGTAGATGCAGCTGGTGGTAGAATATCATAAGACCTGTCCTAAACTATAGATATATATATCCATTTTATTTACCTTAAAATATAAACCATAATTAATCCTCAATCCGTGAAAGCCTTATACACATCCAAGGTATTCAGCAATTACATGTATGTATTGTATTGTAAAATCTAAATTAAATTATAATGTCTTGATAATTTATGTGCTTTAAAAAAAAATGTATGTGATCCTTGCACCATGTTTACTAGCCATGTATATATACTAAACATTGACATACAGTGTGTTCATTTTCAGAGTACTAGGAGGGAGATGATTAGTGTGGAGCCAGGGGTTATGGAGAGAGATGGTGGCAGCCAGTGGTTATGGAGATAGAGGGTGGCAGACAGTTGTTATGGAGAGAGAAGGTGGCAGACAGTGGTTATGGAGATAGAGGGTGGAACACAGTTGTTATGGAGACAGCCAGTGGTTATGGAGAGAGAAGGTGGCAGCCAGTGGTTATGGAGAGAGAAGGTGGCAGGCAGTGGTTATGAAAAGAGAGGGGACAGACAGTGGTTATGGAGAGAGATGGTGGCAGACATTGGTTATGGAGAGAGAAGGTGGCAGCCAGTGGTTATGGAGAGAGATGGTGGCAGACAGTGGTTATGGAGAGAGATGGTGGCAGACAGTGGTTATGGAGAGAGATGGTGGCAGGCAGGGGTTATGGAGAGAGAGGGTGACAGCGTGGTTATGGAGAGAGATGGTGGCAGACAGTGGTTCTGGAGAGAGAGGGTGGCAGGCAGTGGTTATGGTGAGAGAGGGTGGCAGACAGCAATTATGGAGAGAGAGAGAGGTTGACAGACAGTGGTTATGGAGAGAGAGGGTGACAGACAGCGGTTATGGTGAGAGAAGGTGACAGACAACAGTTATGGTGAGAGATGGTGGCAGGCAGTGGTCATGGAGAGAGAAGGTGGCAGACAGTGGTTATGGAGAGAGAGGGTGGCAGACACGGTTATGGAGAGAGAGGATGACAGACACGGTTATGGAGAGAGAGGATGACAGACAGCTGTTATGGTGAGAGAGGGTGACAGACAACGGTTATGGAGAGAGAGAAGGTGGCAGCCAGTGGTTATGGAGAGAGAAGGTGGCAGACAGTGGTTATGGAGAGAGAAGGTGGCAGGCAGTGGTTATGGAAAGAGAGGGGACAGACAATGGTTATGGAGAGAGATGGTGGCAGACAGTGGTTATGGAAAGAGAAGGTGGCAGCCAGTGGTTATGGAGAGAGATGGTGGCAGACAGTGGTTATGGAGAGAGAAGGGGGCAGGCAGTGGTTATGGAGAGAGATGGTGGCAGGCAGTGGTTATGGAGAGATAGGGTGACAGAGTGGTTATGGAGAGAGATGGTGGCAGACAGTGGTTATGGAGAGAGAGGGTGGCAGGCAGTGGTTATGGTGAGAGAGGGTGTCAGACTGCAATTATGGAGAGAGAGTAGTTGACAGACAGTGGTTATGGAGAGAGAGTGTGACAGACAGCGGTTATGGTGAGAGAGGGTGACAGACAACAGTTATGGTGAGAGATGGTGGCAGGCAGTGGTCATGGAGACAGAAGGTGGCAGACAGTGGTTATGGAGAGAGAGGGTGGCAGACACGGTTATGGAGATAGAGGATGACAGACAGTTGTTATGGAGAGAGAGGGTGACAGACAGCGGTTATGGTGAGAGAGGGTGTGTAGGAGTTAAATATCTATAATTCCTAAGTAGATATAAATATATAAGAAAATAGTAATTGCTGACCTTATTAATCAAAAAACCTAAGAAGGAGTTAATTATGCTTTTACTCCAAGGTTTCTGGAAACTTTGATTCCTTCAATACAACTAAATGTATATGTGAGTAGAGATAAAGCATTATAGAGATAAAGCATTGTTGGATAGGGGGGGGGGGGTTGTGTGCATATCCTTGTGTATGTTTACTGAATAACTAACATTGTAGAACCTTGTGTATGTTTATTGACTAACTAGCATTGTGTGTAAAACCTTGTATACATTTATTGAATAACTAGTATTCTGTGTAGAACCTTATACACGTTTACTGAATAACTAAAAGTTGTTTGTAAAATATACACTGCTATCACAAGAAAGAGTTACTCATTTGTCAACATTAGTTACAAGTCCTTGCAAAAACTGTATAAGAATGTAGGATTTGGAGTAGTTCTTCAGTTGAATTGCAGAATTGCTGGAAATCTGTCAATTCACTCCAAGCTTGTATTAAACCGAAAATACAGAGTTTTTGTGTCCTATCTTATCCTTCTGAGGGCGAGGGCGAGTCAGTGAAAATGTTTTTCTTCAACAGGTGACAGACAACGGTTATGGTGAGAGATTGTGGCAGCCAGTGGTTATGGAGAGAGATGGTGGAAGCCAGTGGTCATGGAGAGAGAAGGTGGCAGACAGTGGTTATGGAGAGAGAGGGTGGCAGACAGTGGTTATGGTGAGAGAAGGTGGCAGGCAGTGGTTATGGAGTAAGAAGGTGGCAGGCAGTGGTTATGGAGAGAGAGGGTGGCAGGCAGGGGTTACGGAGAGAGAGGGTGACAGAGTGGTTATGGAGAGAGATGGTGGCAGACAGTGGTTATGGAGGGAGAGGGTGACAGACAGTGGTTATGGAGAGAGAGGGTGACAGACAACGGTTATGGTGAGAGATGGTGGCAGCCAGTGGTCATGGAGAGAGATGGTGGCAGCCAGTGGTTATGGAGAGAGATGGTGGAAGCCAGTGTTCATGGAGAGAGAAGGTGGCAGACTTTGGTTATGGAGAGAGAGGGTGACAGACAGCGGTTATGGTGAGAGAGGGTGACAGACAACGGTTATGGTGAGAGATGGTGGCAGCCAGTGGTTATGGAGAGAAATGGTGGCAGCCAGTGGTTATGGAGAGAGAGGGTGACAGACAGTGTTTATAGTGAGAGAGGGTGACAGACAGTGGCTATGGTGAGAGAGGGTGGCAGACAGCAATTATTGAGAGAGAGAGGTTGACAGACAGTGGTTATGGAGAGAGAGTGTGACAGACAGCGGTTATGGTGAGAGAGGGTGACAGACAACAGTTATGGTGAGAGATGGTGGCAGGCAGTGGTCATGGAGAGAGAAGGTGGCAGACAGTGGTTATGGAGAGAGAGAGGGTGACAGACAGCGGTTATGGTGAGAGAGGGTGACAGACAACGGTTATGGTGAGAGATGGTGGCAGCCAGTGGTTATAAAGAGAGATGGGGAAAGCCAGTGGTCATGGAAGGTGGCAGACAGCGGTTATGGAGAGAGAGGCTGACAGACAGTGGCTATGGAGAGAAAGGGGGGCAGACAGTGGTTATGGAGAGAGAGGGTGACAGACAACAGTTATGGTGAGAGATGGTGGCAGGCAGTGGTCATGGAGAGAGAAGGTGGCAGACAGTGGTTATGGAGAGAGAGGGTGGCAGACACGGCTATGGAGAGAGAGGATGACAGACAGTGGTTATGGAGAGAGAGGGTGACAGACAGTGGTTATGGACAGAGAGAGGGTGACAGACAGCGGTTATGGTGAGAGAGGGTGACAGACAACGGTTATGGTGAGAGATTGTGGCAGCCGGTGGTTATAAAGAGAGATGGTGAAAGCCAGTGGTCATAGAAGGTGGCAGACAGTGGTTATGGAGAGAGAGGGTGGCAGACAGCGGTTATGGAGAGAGGCTGACAGACAGTGGCTATGGAGAGAGAGGGTGACAGACAGTGGTTATGGAGAGAAAGAGGGTGACAGACAGTGGTTATGGTGAGAGAGGGTGACAGACAATGGTTATGGTGAGAGATTGTGGCAGCCAGTGGTTATGGAGAGAGATGGTGAAAGCCAGTGGTTATGGAGAGAGAAGGTGGCAGACAGAGGTTATGGAGAGAGAGGGTGGCAGACAGCGGTTATGGTGAGAGAGGGTTGCAGGCAGTGGTTATGGAGAGAGAGGGTGACAGACAGCGGTTATAGTGAGAGAAGGTGGCAGGCAGTGGTTATGGAAAGAGAGGTGACAGACAGTGGTTATGGTGAGAGAAGGTGGCAGGCAGTGGTTATGGAGTGAGAAGGTGGCAGGCAGGGGTTATGGAGAGAGAGGGTGACAGAGTGGTTATGGAGAGAGATGGTGGCAGACAGTGGTTATGGAGTGAGAAGGTGGCAGGCAAGGGTTATGTAGAGAGAGGGTGACAGACAGTGGTTATGGAGTGAGAGGGTGGCAGGCAGTGGTTATGGTGAGCAAGGGTGGCAGACAGCGGTTATGGAGAGAGAGGGTGACAGACAGCGGTTATTGTGAGAGAGGGTGACAGACAATGGTTATGGTGAGAGATGGTGGCAGCCAGTGGTCATGGAGAGAGATGGTGGCAGCCAGTGGTTATGGAGAGAGATGGTGGAAGCCAGTGGTCATGGAGAGAGAAGGTGGCAGACTTTGGTTATGGAGAGAGAGGGTGACAGACAGCGGTTATGGTGAGAGAGGGTGACAGACAACGGTTATGGTGAGAGAGGGTGGCAGCCATTGGTTATGGAGAGACATGGTGGAAGCCAGTGATCATGGAGAGAGAAGGTGACAGACTTTGGTTATGGTGAGAGATGGTGGCAGACAGTGGTTATGGAGAGAGAGGGTGACAGACAGTGGTTATGGAGAGAGAGGGTGACAGACAGCGGTTATGGTGAGAGAGGGTGGCAGCCATTGGTTATGGAGAGAAATGGTGGCAACCAGTGGTTATGGAGAGAGAGGGTGACAGACAGCGGTTATGATGAGAGAGGGTGACAGACAGCGGTTATGGTGAGAGTGGGTGACAGACAGCGGTTATGGTGAGAGAGGGTGGCAGCCAGTGGTTATGGAGAGAAATGGTGGCAGCAAGTGGTTATGGAGAGAGTTGGTGGCAGACAGTGGTTATGGAGAGAGAAGGGGGCAGGCAGTGGTTATGGAGAGAGATGGTGGCAGGCAGTGGTTATGGAGAGATAGGGTGACAGAGTGGTTATGGAGAGAGATGGTGGCAGACAGTGGTTATGGAGAGAGAGGGTGACAGACAGCGGTTATGGTGAGAGAGGGTGACAGACAGTAATTATGGAGAGAGAGAGGTTGACAGACAGTGGTTATGGAGAGAGAGTGTGACAGACAGCGGTTATGGTGAGAGAAGGTGACAGACAACAGTTATGGTGAGAGATGGTGGCTGGCAGTGGTCATGGAGAGAGAAGGTGGCAGACAGTGGTTATGGAAAGAGAGGGTGGCAGACACGGTTATGGAGAGAGAGGATGACAGATAGTGGTTATGGAGAGAGAGGGTGACAGACAGTGGTTATGGAGAGAGAGAGGGTGACAGACATCGGTTATGATGAGAGAGGATGACAGACAACGGTTATGGTGAGAGAGGGTGGCAGCCAGTGGTTGTGGAGAGAAATGGTGGCAGCCAGTGGGTTTGAAGAGAGAGGGTGACAGACAGCGGTTATGGTGAGAGAGAGTGACAGACAGTGGTTATGGTGAGAGATGGTGGCAGACAGTGGTTATGGATAGAGAGGGTGACAGACAGTGGTTATGGTGAGAGAGGGTGACAGACAGTGGTTATGGTGAGAGAGTGTGGCAGCCAGTGGTTATGGAGAGAAATGGTGGCAGCCCGTGGTTATGTAGAGAGAGAGTGACAGACAGTGGCTATGGAGAGAGAGGAGGACAGACAGTGGTTATGGAAAGAGAGGGTGGCAGCCAGTGGTTATGGAGAGAAATGGTGGCAGCCAGTGGTTATGGAGAGAGAGGGTGACAAACAGTGGTTATGTTGAGAGAGGGTGGCAGACAGTGGTTATGTTGAGAGAGGGTGGCAGACAGTGGTTATGGAGAGAGAGGGTGACAGACAGTGGTTATGTTGAGAGAGGGTGACAGACAGTGGTTATGGTGAGAGATGGTGGCAGACAGTGGTTATGGAAAGAGAGGGTGACAGACAGTGGTTATGGAGAGAGAGTGTGACAGACAGTGGTTATGGAGAGAGAGGGTGACAGACAGTGGTTATGGAGAGAAATGGTTGCAGGCAGTGGTCATGGAGAGAGAGTGTGACAGACAGTGGTTATGTAGAGAGAGTGTGACAGACAGCGGTTATGGTGAGAGATGGTGGCAGACAGTGTTTATGGTGAGAGAAGGTGGCAGACAACGGTTATGGTGAGAGAAGGTGGCAGACAGTGTTTATGGTGAGAGAAGGTGGCAGACAGTGTTTATGGTGAGAGAAGGTGGCAGACAACGGTTATGGTGAGAGAAGGTGGCAGGCAGTAGTTATGGGGAGAGAGGGTGGCAGGCAGTGGTTATGGTGAGAGATGGTGGCAGGCATTGGTTATGGTGAGAGATGGTGGCAGGCTGTGGTTATGGTGAGAGATGGTGGCAGCCAGTGGTTATGGTAAGAGATGGTGGCAGCCAGTGGTTATGGTGAGAGATGGTGGCAGCCAGTGGTTATGGTAAGAGATGGTGGCAGCCAGTGGTTATGGTGAGAGATGGTGGCAGGCAGTGGTTATGGTGAGAGATGATGGCAGGCAGTGGTTATGGTGAGACAGGGTGAAGTGCGAAGTCCGAAGTGCTTATAAGCTCTATTAAACAAATATTACCTGCTTGGGTCTGCCCTCTGCAGCTCACGAAGACACAGACTTGCTGTGCTTTGTCTCACACTAATCAATCAGTTACCATCTCTCAGTAAAATGCCGCAATATGCTGCTGAAACGTGGTCCCTGCTAGGCTAGGACACTACAATGGAGAGAGAGGGTGACAGACAGTGGTTATGGAGAGACATGGTGGAAGCCAGTGATCATGGAGAGAGAAGGTGACAGACTTTGGTTATGGTGAGATATGGTGGCAGACAGTGGTTATGGAGAGAGAGGGTGACAGACAGCGGTTATGATGAGAGAGAGTCTGTGTCTGCATACACTGCAGATGGTAGACCTATAAAGGGACTATTTGTTTGTTTTTAGTCAGTAAAAGCAAAGCTTATAAGCCCTTCTTAATAAAGTAAAGTATATAAAAATGAATAGATATACAAATATATTATATACATAATAACATCCAGGAAAAATCCATAGTCACCTAGTTAAAACATTTACCTAACATAAAATCATTTTGCGTAAAGTCCTTTTAGGAAAAATAAAAAAGCCAACGAGTTCCTTTCTGCAGTTAGACTCCCTCTTTCCACATTTCCCTGAACTTGATGGTAAAATACATGACGTTTCAGAATAAATTAGTACAATTTACAAACATACAGCCTCATTAAATTGCTACGTTTTTGAAAATCGTAGCTCGTAGCGTAGCTCACATGACTTCGATCTATTAAATTGGCCTCTTAAACCTCTTCGTAGACTACTTGCGGGCTAACTACAGGACGGACGAAAAATGGGACGTGAACGTTGAACTTCGCAGCCTGCAAATCCTTTGATCTGTTCAAGCCCGTAACCGCTACTTGTTCAATTTAGCTAATAATTTGCAACGAAGTCACCCGCAAGCTAGCCCGTAACAATCAAATGGAGCCCAAAGCCCTATGAGTACTCGAGAGGACCCACAAGGGGGGTAAAGTCCAATACGTAGAACTTGTAATGCAAATAAAAACACACTACTGTACATCGATTAAAAGGTAAAGTGATGTTAGGTCTTAGAATTAATAGCACAACATTCTCAAGCCCGCAAATCGGCCCCCAAAAATACTTTATTTCATTTTTATTTTTCGTGATATATCGATCTACACTAATTGATCGTCCACACGGCCGAAAATCCAACATTCTATGAACAAGCTATGATTTGCGTCTCCAGGCTGTAGCTCGCAGCCCATTCTAATTTAATAGCAATGTAACTCAGCCAAATTTCAAGCCCACAGCCATTATGGGCTGCGCATTGGACTTACGATCCCCGTATTTAATGAGGCTGTAAGGCCCCCATTTCATTCCAAGCCCATAATTACCTTAATACAGCCCGTATGTCTGCGGGTAAGACATTTGATACAAATACAGATGTATTTAATTGACTCAAGGCCGCAATTGCAGGCTCACGGCCCCAACACGCAAAGCATGAAACCGTATGTAGCATTTCAGGGCCCGTAAGTTACAGTTTAGACACAGCCAAAAGTAAATGAGACTGTCATCATGATGTCAATGAAACGTGGAGATAAAACCATAATCAATTAGTGTTTAGAAGTCTGATTTGCGATTGGACTCGCATTCCATAAATGTTGCAATCTAAAAAAATCAATAAATATACTATTCTAGTCCATGCGGGTTGCATGATAGGATTTAACCCATTGATTGCCGGGATCAATATAACACAGAAAAAAAAATTAAAAAAGTTATTTTTTATTGCAGATTAGCAAGCTTGAGACTGCTGTGTAATTAATTCTAATGTCTTTCATCGCTTTCCCTGTATTTTGAGGTACAGTAGTGTGTGTTTATTTGCTTTTGCAGTGTTACGAACACGAGTCTAACCAACTTGCGGGTCCTATCTAGTACACGTAGGATTTTTTTACACATTTGCCATGAAGGCAATTGCAGGTTTGTAGAAATGTTGTAATTAAATATCAATTTGCGGTTTTAGCATTGGTAACATTTGTGGCCTGGAAACATCAAAGCCGTATGGTCATTATGAGGCTTAATTAAAGGTATATGGAAGGTTTCTGGACGTTACAAGGTATATAATATCCCTGTATATCTATTTACTTTTTGTACTTTATTTTATTCAGAAGTACTTATAAGCTTCTGCCTAAAATCAAACAAATAGTCCCTGTATGAGTCTGCCCACTGCGTGTGCAGTGTAGTGTCCTATCCTATCAGGGACCATGTCTCAGCAGCATTTTTGCACAATGTCGCTGAGAGATAAGCACTCCTTAATTATGCCTAGTAAAACCCAGAAACCTTCCATATCCCATTGAGCTAAAATGTTAGGTAGATAGAATGGGCATATTAGATGGACCTTTTGTCAAATCTGTGTTTCTATGTTTAATTATTTCTCTCATGATTGTACAACTCAAATAATTATTCTTTTCAAAATACTTGGGATTATTTTATGATTTACTGGAATCAAAACAGGACCAATATGAGGCAAGAAATAGTAGCAGATATCACATATATAGTTCTCAGCAATACGGGTTGTTGCTAAAGCTTGCGGGCTTGCAAAGCGAGCCTGCGGCAACTGCAGCCCTCGCGACTTTCAGACCACAAATGCGGACCCTCGCGAAGCGAGGGGCCACATTTGCGGAGGTAGAGGCTCTACGGCGCCTCACAAGCTGTTACAAACGACCACAGAAGGGGGGACTTTGAAAAAAAAAAACACAAAACACGCAATGACTAAATACGGACTTACACAAAAAAATACGACCTTAACGGACAACCCGCGCACAGCGGAAAACATAAAAAAAAACACAAAATACACACAAAAATAAAATAAAAACCTTGATTTCAGTCCAATTTAAAAAGTTTACACACTCGAAAACCCCTTAGCGAGAGAGAAAATGGTCGCAGAAAAAAACTAAAGCGAGGCTTCACGACCCCTGAAGCCGCAAAACATCCCAGAGCACATACGACTTTTACAAAAACCTGTACAAGGTACAACATACCTTAGCAAGGACGCTAAATCATCCACACCCGTGTACCACATACACATTCGCCGCCATTTTACAACACCAACTTACAGAATTCGGAAGTACCCAGGTACACTAACGGCTTCCCCTCGTGCACGCAGCCTATTTACACTACACACTTCACATATTGCTGACACTTACACCTCAGCTCTGCAACAGTGCAAACCTACATTGTATGCTGCAGGAACATCAAAACAGATTGTCAGCTCTTCAGCACAATGCTTCCTACATGTATTACTTACAAATAGGTAAAGTATATTAATTTATGATTTCATGAATTAATTAATTAGCATACAAAAAAATATATACACAAAACAAAAAAAAAAACACCACCACAGTATTGCAAAAAACCACAAAGGCCTTCACTGAGCGCCTCACAAGGAACGCCAACGGTGCTCATAGTACACCAGGGGAGAGGCTTGCAATAAGCGCAAAAGGAGATCAGCGCAGACCTTACAATAAATACACCAACCCAGAGGCTTGCAATGAGCGCCGAAGGATCTTAAATCACCAAAACACTTACTCTCTGTGGTAAACAGCATTACCAGCCTTACAATTTTATTGCCGTCATTTTTTGATGGGCAAGTCGCTAGTAATACATAATAATATGATAATCCCCTTCTGGATCGCTACCTTGTTGTGCTGAAGGGGCTTATGTACTTCAATAAAGCTGTGTGCTATACCATGTAGAGTCATGGAGAAGGAACTGGCAACCCACTCCAGTATCTTTGCCGAGAACACCTTATGGATGAGCACAAGATGTGCCTGGCATGCTGAAGTCTGTGGGGTCACAAAGTCAGGCCCGACTGAACGACTCAGCAACAATATAATAATAATTAATCAGTATTATTCCTTTCCAAAACAAATCCAATGTTCTATGAGTTTTATGACAATACATTATTTTTAATATGATGCTGTGTACACTCATAGCCAAAACACAATTTAATTAATATAGTGATATGAAACTGAGATCCAAACATCCCTGAAATATATTAATATTTTTCATAAACAATCTTCCCCTCTAGATAACTAACCAGAACAATGTTGTCATGAAAAAATACATTCTCTTAGTTATTTGAATGCAGATAGATGCTAAAAAACCACTTGTTTCCTTCTGCTTTTTCCTATTATTATTTTTATTTATTTATTTCCGCATGTCACTATAATAACGATGACTCTTGCTCTAGGGACCGCTCTGTAAAGTACAATGCCGTAGGCTATAGAAGATGGAGCCCTCGATAACTGATATGAAAGGTCTTTAATTAAGCACTTAACATTTCAAGGCAGTTATCACGGCTAGCCCACAGACTGAGCTGGCGGTCCGTCATCACCGATAGGCCACCGAAACGACTAACGTGAGTTGAGTTGAGTCTTTTGTACTTCAGGCGAGCAGCCCCGAGGCACAGGCTGATCTACTGACCCTCCCAGATACACTTTCTGTGCCATAAGGAACTGATATCGGATGTGACAACACTGCAGCCGGGAAAGGATTAATTTCCCCCTAAAGATCAGGCGATGAGCAAAAAGTTACAGTGAGACTGGCACTTTCTTGGCTCCAAAAAAACACTACGAATTTAAACCAAAAAATGGCAACCGGGGAAACCCTTCAAATTAAATCTACTTATTATTATTATTACTAGTTGTCTGCCTGTCACAAATGACAGTATAATATTTGATCTATCTCCTAACCCCCCTCAATCCCCTGTGTCCCTTCTCCCTCCTCTGTGTCTCTTCCCCCCTCTCCCTCCTCTGTGTCTCTTCTCCCCTCTCCCTCCTCTGTGTCTCTTCCCCCCTCTCACTCCTCTGTGTCTCTTCCCCCCTCTCCCTCCCCTGTGTCTCTTCACCCCCTCTCCCTCCCCTATGTTTCACCCCCTCCCTCCCGTGTGTCTCTTCCCCCTGTGTCCCCCCCTTCCCTGTGTCTCTCCCTCCTCCCCTGTGTCTCTTTCCCCATCCCCTGTGTCTCTTCCCCCCTCCCCTGTGTCTCTTCCCCCCTCCCCTGTGTCTCTTCCCCCCCTCCCCTGTGTCTCTTCCCCGCATGTGTATTTTCCTCACCTTCCCTGTGTCTCTTCCCCCCTCCCCTGTGTCTCTTCCCTCCCTCCCCTGTGTCTCTTCCCCCCTGCCATGTGTCTCACGGCTAACGCAGCACACTGCACATTGTTTCTATAGTTTCCATTGTGCGCATGCACTAAAACAGCATTACACACAACGGAAACTATATTAGTGACTAGCGAATTGCCTGTCAAAAATGATGGGCCAATAAAAAAGTGTGGAAATGCTGTTTGTCACACAATTTGAGTCTACTGTGTGCCTCAACTGCTCATTGTACCCTAAGTCCTGCATGTCGCCTCACGAGGCGAGGCTCGCAGTTGTGATCATGCATGCATGCAACGGCGATCATGCATGCATGCAACAATAATTCTGGCGTGCCACCTCACTTTGAGAGGCAACGGCTCGCCTTATTTTGTGAGGCTCGCAGTTGTGGCACTATGGGCTGCCAACGGCTATCACTGCTTGCCTCAACTGCTCGCCTTGCTTTGCAAGGCTCGCAGTGCCACCCTAATTCCGGCGTGTCGCCTAACTTTGCAAGTCTCGCAGTTGCGGCCCTATGGGCCACCAACGGTGATCACTGCATGCCTCGCTTTGCGAGGCTAGCAGTGCAATAAACGCCTTTGGCGCTCATTGCATGCTAAGTTGTGCATGTCCACTCTCTTTGAGAGGCAACGGCTCGCCTCGCTTCGCAAGGCTTGCAGTTGCGGCCCTATGGGCCGCCTAGGGCGATCAATGCATGCCTCAACTGTGTCGCCTTGCGAAAATGTATCAGGTGTCAGAGCATAATAAAGTGATTTAAAGATTTAACTGCTTTTAGTGTCCTATCCCTGTCAGGCAATGAGCATTATTCATAAAGTAAGGGCAGTGTAAAATATGAGATTTTTTTTTTTTTTTTCATACGTCCCTGGCAAAGTCGTACGAGGCTGGCAGTGTTGTGCGCGGTTTAGGGTTGTGTAGCCTCATTTTCATTTTGTTCGGCTGCCATTTTTCTTCTTGATTAGGCAATTTTCGAGTGCCAAAACTCGGCAAATTCAGCTTAAATTTGCGTGCAACCTCACTCCCAGTCGTCCTGGCTGTCCCCCCGTGCTGTGGGTGCATTTTTTTGTATATTTTTTGTGTTTTTCGTATTTTTCGATTTGCTCCGTTAAAGTCATATTTTTGTGAGCTCGGGTTTCTTTGGCTAAAGGATTGCGAAGTTGTACATTTTTTTTCTAAGTGCCACGTTACTGAAGTGAGTGCAGCCTAACTAAGTCCCGCGTTTCTTCACTGCTTCCAGCCTAAGCCCTGCATGCTTCAATGCCTCAACTGCTTGCCTTGCTTTGCGAGGCTCGCAGGAGTGACTTCGGTGCTCATTTGGGCTAAGTCCTGCGTTTTTTAATGCCTCAACGGTACTCCTCCCTTTGTGAGGCTTGCAGGAGCGCCTTCGGCGCTCATTTCAGTCTAAGTCTTGCGTGTTTCAATGCCTCAACTGCTCGCCTTGCTTTGCGAGGCTCACAGGCAATGAGCGCCTTCGGCGCTCATCGCCTAAGTCATGCAAGCTCAGAACACTTCTGTGCCCCAACGCAGCACACCTAGTACTACAGAGTCTGTGTCTAAATAGGCTGCAGTGGGCAGACCCATAACGGGACTATTTGTTTGATTTTAGGTAGTAAAAACAGAGCTTATAAGCACTTCTTAATAAAATAAAGTACATAAAAATAAATAGATATGCACGTATATTATATACCTAGTAGAATCAAGAAAACTTCCATATCCCTTTAATTAAGCCTGGGATGGCCTTATAATTATCCCAGTCATGCTTAAATGCTTATATATTATATTTTATAGTCTATTATTATATTAAAAAGTTTTCTTTAATTATGCCTAGGATGGCCTTATAATTATCCCAGTCCTGCTTAAATGCTTACATATTATTTTATATTATATTATTATATTAGTTACATAGTTACATAGTTACATAGTAATTAAAGTTGAAAAAAGACTTTCAGTCCATCAAGTTCAACCTTTTAAGATCTCCTCTGATCTGCAATATGCAGATTAAATATTAATTAATTAGTTGTTAATTAATTATTAATCAATTATTTAATTATTTTTTTATTTATTTTATTTTTATTTATTAATTAATCCAGAGGAAGGCAAACAGAAAAAAAAACCAAGTGAAACTTAGCCAATCGTCTGACCCCAGATACTGCCGATCGTATTTCTCCCTGGATCAATACTGTCTCTCTAATTATGCATGATAACCCTGAATTCCCTTTTTAATTAGAAATAAATCCAGTCCCCTTTTAAAGTTATTTATCGAATCCACTGTCACCACCTCCTTTGGTAGAGAATTCCACAGATTAACCACCCTTACTATGAAGAACCCTTTTCTTTCTTTAAGGTGGAATCTTTTTACTTACTTTAACCTCAAGGGATGTCCTCTTGTCAGTTGAAAACCTCTTGGCACAGAAAGCTCCCTTGACAAATCTTTATACTGACCCTGGATGTACAGTATTTATATAAGGTAATCATATCTCCTCTTAGATGCCTTTTTTCTAGAGAAAATAAGTTTAATTTGTTTAGTCTTTCTTCATGTCATGCTTAAATTCTTACATATTATATTATATTTTATGATATTATATTATAGCATTATATTATATTAAAATGGGTTTCCTTAATTAAGCCTTATGTTTATCATAATCATGCTTATTTGTAATGTTATCTTTTATGATATTATATTATTATATTATATTGAAAACAGTTTTCCTTAATTAAGACTAGGGTGGCCTTATAATTACCCCAGTAATGCTTAAATGCTTATATATTATATTGATTTATATTATATTATTATATTAAAAAAGTTTTCCTTAATTAAGCTTAGGATTTCCTTATGTTTACCCTAGTCATGTTTAAATTCTTACATATTATATTTTATGATATTATATTATAGTATTATTTTATATTAAAAAGGTTTTCCTTAATTAAGCCTAGGATTGCCTTATGTTTATCATAATCATGCTTATTTGTAATGTTATATTTTAATATATTATATTATTATATTATATTGAAAAAAGTTTTCCTTAATTAAGACTAGGATGGCCTTATGATTACCCCAGTCATGCTTAAATGCTTATATATTATATTGTTTTTTATTATATTATTATATTAAAAAAGTTTTTCTTAATTAAGCCTAGGGTTGCCTTATGTTTATTATAGTCATGCTTATTTATTATGTTATATTTTATAATATTATATTATTATATTACATTGAAAAAAGTTTTCCTTATTTAAGACTATGGTGGCCTTACGATTACCCCAGTCGTGCTTAAATGCTTATATATTATATTGTTTTTTATTTTATTATTATTTTAATTTTTTTTTACCTTAATTAACCCTAGGTTGGCCTTATGTTTATCCCAGTCATACTTAAATGAGTATATATTGTATTGTATTGTATATATTATTTTATTATATTATATTATATTATTATTTAGCTATGCTTAGACCCTACTACTTGTTGTGATAATTTTTTTCTGTAAAGTGGTACTTTTACACATTGGCCCTAAATTTTCCACCTTCCAACTACAAACCATCACCTCCTTTTCTTGTATTCTACTTTTTCTAGATGATACCTCCCACTTGAACTTTATTAACTCATTGATATATTAGCAGCTTTCTGTCTAACCCATACACATACATCATGAAGCCTTATCTCTTTTACACCATGCACCATTTTATTCGCCCTCCTTCGACTTATTTGGACAGACAAGACCATGTAGGAAAAATGGACCAAAGTGGTTGGTTAATAAACGCATCCTTCAGACCTCACTACAAAAAGTTTGTAATTGTATTAGAGCCACAGACTTTTCCGCATTAAATTGAAGGGGTTAATGGAATGAACTGTACAGACTAAATTGTAAAGCAATCAAAGAAAACCAAACTGTTTATAGCAGGCAACCATCTTCTGGTATTTGGGTCTGTGTCAAGCCATGGATGTGGAAAATTAAAGCCATACTGAGGAAGGAAATGAACCATGTCTAATATATCCTCTGCAATAAAATGGTTTCACTAGGACTGTAAAGCTGTGGCTTATATTAGAAGAAAGAAAATCAAACTATATGTCAATTCCACATCATGGGACATGAAGTGTCCACAAAAATTTATATTACTATTTAGAAGTGTTTCATTCTGGTTTTTTATTGTGATTGGATGCGCCCTTTTCTGTATCTTTTGACTGGTATGAAAATGATTTGAACTACTTTTTTAGCATTTATTTTACATCTATTACCTGTTCTATTACTTTTTATTATTTTATTGTGCTTGTGTAGAGGATTTTGCACAGTTTTCATTATAATGTTACATTAAGCCAATTTATTTCTATATTATAGGCTGTATAATTGCACCTTTTTCTGGAACAATTTGCTTTTCATTATCTAACAAATCAACACTGCTATATCCCTAAAAAAATTGTTAGTAACCAAGGGTGGATATAAAAAGTTTCACGATCAAGGTCAAGTCTACAACATAGATAATTATTTTATGCTCAAGCGATTCAAAATTAATTAATTATTTTTTGTGTATGCGTGCAGCATTCATTTTAACTTGTTTTAATCTTGTATGCATTTTTTTTTTATTGCTCGAAGGCCTTTGCCCAAATTATGAGATGTGGACATGAACATTTTTCTAAATTCTTGTTTGGAATGAGAACGTAGAATCCTGTAAGAACAAATTGAAACATCATTGAATTTTTTATTTACAGTCTGTCACACATTATTCTTTGTGGTTTTGTGATGTTGGCAAAAAATCCTCAAAGAAGAATATTTTCCTCAATTTAAGAGAGGTTACAAACTTTTATATGTGTGTGTGTGTGTATATATATATATATATATATATATATATATATATGTATATATATATATATATATATATATATATATATATGTATATATATATATATATATATATATATATATATATGCAAATGCAACAATTTAAAAGTTCAAAATATTTTACATGTTCCTGTCAATCAGCAAACAGATGCATTCATATTTATTGACTGGTAGGTACAATTCACACAGCTCCGGGGCTAAGGGACAACCCCCGTAACACTGCAACAGTTAAAAAAGTTATAATTGTTAAAGGGACATGGACGGTTTCTTGTTACTCTAGGAATATAATATCCCTGTGTATCTATTTACTTGTATGTACTTTATTTTATTAAGACGTGCCTATAAGTTCTGCCTAAAATCACTCAATTGCTAACTGTTTAGGTCGGCCCTCTGTAGCACATTCTGCTCATGGATACACATACTGTAAAGTGCAGTGTTTCAAATGAGCCTTTCAGTGACCTCTCTCAAGTAGCATGTTGCTGAATGTTACCACTGATTGGCTGCTATGAGACAGTGCCACCCCTGTACTTAGAAGAACACTGTATTTATGAGCTGCAGAGGGGAGTAACCAGTTAGGAACTATTTATAAGATTGTAGGCATAAAAAATAACTTTTAATCACTTCTTAATAAAATAAAGTATAGAAAACTAAAGAGATACATAGATGGATAGATAGATAGATAGATAGATAGATAGATATGTAGGATAGGTATATTATATTTCTATACAAGTAATAATTCATGTCCCATTAAGTCAAAATTATCTAAAAGTACTTAGGGCTTGATTCTATCAGCCAAAAAACATTAATACAGTATCTCTGCCATGAAAACCAAGTGGATCTACATGACCATGGACATAAAGATGTGCTTGGTGTATTACGGTCCATGAGGTCTTAGGGAGTTGGACATGACTAAACGACAAAAACATCAACAACAACTAATGGTAATTTGCTGGCAAACAAAGCCCACATCTCACTGATTAATGAACAACTTACATTTGTAACATTGTGTTTTAGATATTCCACTAAACAATAGATGTAAGTGTTTTGAGTTTTTGGTTATGTTGCAGTTGTACTAATGGAAAGGAATATAGCAGAGGTTCCAAATATGGCGCTTCCACGTTGACTAATGTGCTCAGATGTTCACCTCTATTTTACCCTACGTGGGCCTATTCTTTATTCCAAAATTCTATAAAAATGACAGACAAAACACACGTCTATATCTGTACAGAACAAAGTCCTCTAGGACTGGGGTGACAAATGTCAATAAGTCACAGCCAAGAGTGGAAAAAAGTGGATTCAAATTGTGCATTTTAAAGGCACAGAGGATTATTTTCACTGTCTGAGCATTTCTCTATTCAGCAGCTGTGAGCTTTATACACCTAGTGAACAGGCACTGTTAGTAGTTGATAACTTGTCATATATTCACTGGTTATTATACATATGCAATAAGGCGTACATTTGTTCATTTGGGTGTTAACATTTCAATTTGCCTCTTCTAAAGTTAATTTGTCTTTATATGATTGGTAAAAACATTATCATCTTAAAAGTTTACTTAATTTGCTCAGAACAAACTTTCTGGGCTGCATGCCATTATGCCCATCAGAGTCTTATTGGTATATCAATGGTAACAGGATGGTGGACTGGTGATTCAATACCCTCCACACAGTTGCACACACCCTCTCCTGCAGATGCTGTTTGTCTAATGTTGCATCATATTATACCACTATGGCGTTAAAGTTACTTGAGGACATGACTTATTCCATGTCTTATATTAACTACTATTTGTTTGGATATGTTGTATTATGTCCCTTGATAACCATTTCCTATTTCATAAAACCTGACGTTCTCCGAAATCTGGGTCCATTTAAAAATGTTAAGTGGATGTGTGAGTCTTTTTTTTATTTAACATGCCCGGAAAATTGCCATTGCTCCCCTTTACCTATATGTATGTTTCCTGGATTATGAATGCATCTGATAGAGGAGAATTAATAGTATATGAAAAAAAAAAATTTGCATGAAAAAATACCTAAATAAACATTTAAACGCTTACCTTGAAGTTAACAAAATCTATTGTAATTTCTGACAGTTTAAAATTAAGGTTAACACTCTCTCCATAATTTGTTTTGGCCAATCCGGTTAGATGAAATATTTGAGACATAGCAGTATGTTAGTTGCTATGGCAACACCACATAGCATGTACAGGAAGCAGGGATGAGTCATATCGAAGCTGACAACACTGCTCTACTATTGGCTGAGCAAGCAAGAGCAGGTAAATAGTGGGTTAATATTGCTCTCCCGGATGCTGCATGCTGATTGGGTGGGGATCAAGAACTTGTGTAGACACCACCTGGGGGTGTCAACACAATCATTAGAGGGATTTTTAGACATTAATAAAAATAAAATGTTTTATGAGATGTGCTGTATACACATAGGCTGCGTTTTGCCTATAACAAATCCCCCTTATATTAGTCACTTAATGATTACAAGTCACATCTTAATTAATATTAGCGCCAATGCTTTAATGTGCACGAAAGCCATTAAATGTGAAAATAGCATCTTGTTAAATGGATTGTAATTCATGGTTGTATCTGCTGTCCGTCAAGTACTCAGAAGACGCTTTTAATGCTTTATTTTATTTTCTCTAGGAAGTGAAAAACATCAAATTCAGTATGAGTGGTGATGAGTGAAATCAACTTAACCAGGGCTCAAGCAAACAAGAAACAGCATCTCTGAAGCAGGTTTTCACTGAAGCAATTTTAAGTTTCGAGCAGTTCTTGCACGTACTGTAGATGCTTCCTCTCTGGTGAGAAAGATGGAACCTGACATTTCAGTGCAAGGCTTTGTCAGAAATATACATCTGCATGAAGAGAGTAGAGTTAAAAATTTAATCTGCAAAGCTATTTAGAGAGTGTATAGGGCTTGACAGGCCTCCCAAATGTATTAAGAGAACAAGAACAGCCGAGGTATGGAAAAAAAAGCAACTGCAGCAAATAGAATGAAACTAAGCTTTCTTGACAGAATCAGTTTGCCAAATGACTTTAAAATTGCACTTTGTCTTGTAGGATTTCTTAAATAGACTTCTTTTTAAATGTATAAGAGCAAATAAAAGTTCTTCAACTTCTGTGAATCCTGTTGTGCCCTAAAACTAACAAAAAACTCTCAAGTGACACCGAATTGCTGTACCACTTTGGAAATATGGGGAGGGTAAAGTGTTAGCGGTGAGGTCATGCGCGTGATTGAAGTCATGAAGTCTTACAGATTTCGCCAGCTTTTTTTTTTGTATGATCTGTCTTTTTTTATCTCTATTTTTGTGTAGTAAACAGAAATCTGACTGTGGCGCCAAAATGTGGTCATTTAATATGAATGGAAGGTTGTTCTAATGGGTAATGTTGGTTACATTAATAATTCATAAAGATAGACTCACATTTTATTACATAAAGGAACACTAAAATATTTATTTTCTGTGTTGCATCTGAAAGAGGGTATTTGCAAAGGTGTCACGTTATTTTTGTTGTTTTCAAATGATGCTCTCAGAAAATAATAAACTGATTCAAATGTTTAACTGATCTAATGGGGCAAGTCGCTTTTAGCCAAAGAGCTGTTTAAATAGGTTTTACTTAAAGGACCACTTAAGCCATAATAACTGCTCTATATAGTGTCAAAGACCATGTGAAATATAGTACAGTTATCATTAAAGTTTATAAAAATAAATCAGCAGCTCGCCCAGTGCCTCTAGGATCACCCTAGTGGTTACGCATGGCTTGATTAGGGTGTGTGTGTGTGGTGGTGGATGGTCTGTAAATTCTGGTTGGTTACACTTTTGACCAATCAGAAATAACCCAGGTGTAGTTCAAATACTCAATTCTGACTGGCTGAAATATGATTGACACATATTTCAGCTTATCAGCAACTTATGGTTGGTGCAGTAGCTCCTCGGAGGGAATGGTGAGATTTTTAGGCAGAGGGCCACTCCATGGGCCAAAAGATGAGAAACAAGGACTTCAATCAAGCAGGAAGAGAACATATTCTTTAATCAACCTAAAATTAGGTGCCATGGGGTTATAATTAATATAATGTTTAGTTTATAGTAGATGTACCCCCCTTGTAAAGGGATTTTGAGATAACATGGGGAATCCCTAAGGATCCCTCTAGTATAGGGGGCAATTTTAGGTGCCATGTGGATTCATAGGGAGGCCCAATCTGGGACCTCTATGGTTATAGTTTAGTATACCTTGGGCCACATTTCCAGTTTGATCCTAATTTCAAATTATATAAAAAAAATGTTCCCAATTGCTTTCCAATATTTTACTTTTTATTTACACATATTATTTCATACCCTGAGCACTAATATTACAAAATTTGATCTAATGAGAGATCTCATCAGATTCTCTCATGTTTACACAGAGACTCAGCATGTTTCCCAGTCGGTAGTGGGAAACCGGCATTGGGATAAGCATCTAGCACATAGGAGACACCTGACATGTTTCACTGATTGACTCCTTCGGCCAATAAGGTCAAGGCGCTTAGTGATCATCGAGATGTGTCACCATATATAATGGTGTAACTACTGATTATGTGATCGAAAAAGTCAGCCCAGAGAGATCTATTGATAAAACTTGGTGCCTATTTCTCCAGAAGGCCACCAGAGATTAGAAGTAATCTTTATGATCATAAATCGGCACAGTTTTGTGTGCGGAATAAAGGTCTCAATCCCATTTTAATAAAGAGTAACATTGGAAATATGTGGCATTTTCCATCATAATCAGGTAAGTAGAATTGAGGGTTCGAGAGTTATCTTGAATCCCTGCATCTTGAGTGTTCGGCTCTAAGCTGGTTCCTTCATATGCTCTTCCCCTCATTTTGGACAGAGTTCTAAGTTGTGCAGTCAAGTCTGGTGCACATCCTTTGTGAGTGTAGTTAGAGTGCAGTTGAGTGGAACTACAATAAGTTGTCTAGGACAAGGACATGTATGCCTTGACATTGTTTCAGAAAAAGTTTATCCAGGCAGTCAATAAATAATTTTTGCATGGTATCTACCATTTGCATCATGACCACGGGCGGAGCTACCGCATGTGCAGTCGGTGCTATGCACCGAGGCCCTCTATCTCCTGGGGGCCCCAGTGCAGGCTGTCTTAAAATAAATACATGTATTTAAAAACATTTTCTGTAGTATAGGGGCCCACCCTCAGTCTCTGACTGCCCCCCAGGCCATATCCCGGCAGCTCTAGACCTACTCCCCAATCCTGAGGGCATCCTGCCTGTCTTCCACAGTGCAAACAGGACCCCTTGGGGAGGATTCAGGCTCCGAGGGAGGCTCAGCTGCAGGTGTGGGACTGGAGCATGCAAGAAACAGGTAAGTGATAGATAGGAGAGAGGGGAGAAAGGGGGAGAGAGGGGGAGGGGAAGAGAGAAGGAAAGAGGGACAGAGAGAAGGAGAGGGGGGGAGAATGAGACAGAAGGGGAACGGGGGAATTAGAGAGAAGGAGAGGGTGAGAGTGAAGGGAAGGGGAGAATGAGAGAGGAGAGAGAAGAAAAGGGGGAGATAATGAAAGAGGGGGAGAGAGGAGAGGGGAGAGTCGGAAGAGAAAAGGAAAGAGGGAGAGAGAGAAGGAGAGGGGGAGAATGAGAGAGAAGGGGAAGGGGTGAGCTAAAGAGAAGGAGAGGTGGGAGAGAGAAGGAGAGGTGGTAGAGAAGGAGAGAGGGAGAGAGAAGGAGAGGGGGAGAGAGAAGGAGAGGAGGGGGGAGATAAGGAGAGGGGGGAGAGAGAAGGAGAGGGGGGAGAGAGAAGTAGAGGGGGAGAGAGTGTGAGAGAAGGAAAGAGTGAGAGAGAATGAGAGAAAGGGGAAGAGAGAAAGAGAGAAAGGGGGAAGAGAGAAGGAGAGAAAGGGGAAGAGAGAAGGAGAGCTGGGAGAGAGAAGGAGAGGAGGAAAGAGTGTGAGAGAAGGAAAGAGTGAGAGAGAATGAGAGAAAGGGGAAGAGAGAAAGAGAGAAAGGGGGAAGAGAGAAGGAGAGAAAGGGGAAGAGAGAAGGAGAGAAAGGGGAAGAGAGAAGGAGAGAAAGGGGAAGAGAGAGGGGAGGAGAAGGAGAAAGAGGGGGAGAAAAGGAGAAGGGGAAGGCAGGAGAAGGAGAGAGCGATAGGGATGGTGGAGCAGGAGAGAGAAGGAGAGAGGGGGTTGAAGGAGAGAGAGGGGGAATGGGGGAGAGAAGGAGATGGTGGAGAGAAATGGGGGAGAGAGATAGGGGAGATGTGAGAGAGATGGGAGTTGTGGGGATACACACAAAAAAATGTGTGTGTGTGTATATGTATATATATATATATATATATAAAATGTTATTGTTGGCACCAGAGTGGGGCATGGAGGGCACCGGGGCCCTCCTTTCACTAGCTCTGCCACTGATCATGTCATATAGGGAATGTAACTTTCTCCAGCCAGTACTCTACTTATTAACTATCCATATGGTTATAAGTCCTTATCAGAAACTGAGGTTTCATCAGGCTTAAACTTGTTACTACATTCATCTTGCAGCTCATTATGGGATGAAGATGAATTTGTGATTTTCTCCCATTACCCTCAAAGGGATTGTATATGAACAGCCATTTTGGGGAAACTGCTGTATCAACTAAGCTCTAGATTCCATGTCAACACCATCACATCTAACATTTTATCACCTATGTGTTTTGACCATTTCATTAAAGGGCCACTGTAGCCAGATATTTAAAATATACTACTAGAAAATTCTAAATTATAATTTGCAATATCACACTGGTTTATATTATTCCCGGCATGCTCTTGTGCTGCATTATAATAAACCATAATAAGGATGAACTTTTAGGCAGACCTCGACAGGAACCAAAGAAGGGTTCGCAGGACAGATCTCTACCAATCCATTAGATGTAAAAAGCAAAATGCTAAATGTTTCACTTACAAAATGCAGGGAGTTGTCCTTGAGAGTGGGCACTTGTCCATTGTATTTATCCATTTGTATCATAAAAATGACTACGTTATTTATTTCCTATTTAGATCTCTATTGTAGAACTTGTTATTTAGTCCACTTACTGACTTCTGTGGAGAATTTTCTCAAGAGTGCTATTTCAAAAAGCACAGTGTTCGCTCATAATTACCCATTTTTTCTTGATAACCTCTCTATGGTTTCCCTACCTATTGATTTGCACTTCCCTATCTCAAAATATAATTTCTGCCGTAACAAGTTAAAAGGTCAATTTGGTTAGTGAAAAAGATCTGATGTAGTAATCATTATTTCTAATAAAATGTGTCTATGGTATTTGTTTAATTTGATCAAACTGAATATTCGTACTTAGAACATTGCTACTTCTTTAGTACAAACATCAAAGGAGGCAATATAGCCCAGTGTAAAACATGCAGAGTGTTATTTTAGCAACTTAATAAACCAGTATCACATAAAAAGAAATGATAAATGTTGTAAGATATCTTGGCTCTTTATTGGAAATTGCATTACTCCAATATTTCAAGTACCAAAAAAGATAATTATAGTACTATATACGACATAGATCATATTCTTCAACAATGTCTTACTGTTATTGTTTCTCCCCCACAGTTAATCACCCAACATAATAAGGCAAACGATTGTAGGTAACAATTAAAAAAAAAAAAAAAGGTTCTCTGTAGTTTAGGAAAAAATGCACAAGTTTGTTAAATATGTTGCAAACAAAAAATATTAACAACTATTTAAACCATGAATATTTTTTAGAATTCTTTTTAATTTTTGCTCTCACAGAAGATGTCACGTTTCTCTCTTCAACACCTGCTAGCTTGGAGCTTGAGGGAGTGTGTTTTTATATTGAGCACGATAGGGAGGAAGATGTGACAGGGATTTTTTGAAATCAGTCAAGCATGAGTTCAGCTTTTACTATTTGACATCTACTATTTTCTTGTACATTCACAGAAGCAGAGCGTTGCAAACTAAACTACAAACTGGGCTCCATGCTATAGACCTATTTATATTTTGCTATGTGAAAGCTAGCAATATGACATTTTCCCTGCCTAGTTATGCTCTTTATCAGTTGTTCAAACATATGTTTCCAGTTATGTAAAACACATTGTACTATATGTGATGTGGGCTGTTATACATGGAAAAACAACCAAAAATGGCATCTAAGGGATGAATCCACACAGACATTCTATTAAAAACACAATGAAAACTGTGCCCCAGTTGCATATTATTTCCCCCAGAATTATCACTCTAACCAAAAACTGAGGGCATTCCAAAAACATCCAGGAGAGAAAAACATTTTGAATGAAGATGATTGCATTCTTCAACACTAAAGATAATATTAATAATAATAATAATAATGATAATAATAAAGATCTGTTTTCTAGCACATTATCAACATTTCTTGTGAACCTGCCAAATTTATTCTTTGGTTTTATTGTTGCTTTTTATTAATATGTGGGTATTTGTGGTGCTGACTGATTTACAAGGCAGTGGACACATAGAGAAATTACACAGTCTTTCCTCTTATCTCTTGTCTCAGACATTATGTATAGATCCACACAACTCACACACTTGATTGACCTAGTACTTTATTCACTGTCGCATGTGGGTTTGTTATCACATATTATATTTTGTCCAACTACGAATCGTCGTCATGCAGTTTGGTCCTCAAATGCGGACCCTTGCGAAGCAAGGGTCCGCATTTGCGGAAGGTGGAGGCTCCAAAGTCGGCTGCAATGAGCTGAATGGTCATTGCAGGCCGCAAATGCGGACCCTCCCGAAGCGAGGGGCCGCATTTGCGGAGGTGGAGGCTCTAGGGCGCCTCACATGCTGTTACAAACACCCACACAAGCGGCACTTTACCAAAATAGATGTAACACGCAATCGCTATATACGGACTTACACAAAAAAAAATACGAACCGCGGGACTTACGGGACGGGCAAGTCGCTAGTTACTTAGAATCCCTGTTCTGTATATACCAATGCTCATGTTGACTTGATAAAGAGAGGTATAACCATCAAAAGCTTGTCACTGTAACTAAAATATTTGTCCAATAAAAATATATCACTATATAGTGCACTGGATGCTCACGGCTACCCCATTTTTAATGCAAATAGGATTTCAGCACCCAAATCTGAAACAATCCCCAATAACTTTTTTATCACTGTAATTAGAAGTTTTGTTATATATACACTTTCAAATTGCTGATGATATTTTACAACCCTTGTTATAGAGGCTAATTGCTTCATCAGTATTAACACTGCAAAAGCATTAGCATTTTGTTTAATTGCTGTTTGAAATAAAACTGTCTTCTGTTTTTGGAAAAAAAAGAGTTCAGCCTGTTCTGTCAATATGATCAATAGCTCGCAAAACATGTGCAGTCTACTCATCCAAACCAACTATTTTTCACTTAATTAGCAGCTGCTCAGAGATGGGAAACAGGTGCAGATCTAGGCCCAATCCAAATAAAACTGCCTGTAATTAAAAAGGAAAAAAGGGTCCTGTATTGGAAAGCATATCAAATCTCAATCCACTGGGGCTGCCATGCTGGCCTCAAAAGCATAGTCACCTGACTTCTTAGGGATGTTAATGTAAATTATGCAAGCTTTTAAACAACATGGCTGTATAATCACTTGGCAGGCTAGAGAATGACTGCATATAACGTGTAGTTTTTTTGGACGGTAAAAAATAAGTCTGTCATGCAACCACACTCAAACATGAAATATCAAGAAAACAGAAGGTTTCATCCGCTACATCATGGAAGAAGTAGAAAAACTAATTAAAAATTCAAGACTCTGTAAGACAGTAATAGCTAAAGCTGATTGAAGTCACTAATGCCAAAAAATTTCAGTCCTTCATATTTCCGAGCAGACTTGAAATCCCAAAGTTCTTGTTTCAAAGTGCAGTATATTTTTGTGAAGAATATGCTTCAACCTCTCAGCTTTACAGTGCTTAGCCAACAGTTTTTTATGTCAGACTCGGATTTTGATCCAGTTTTTTATACTTCAAGCTCAAGTCATTTGTAATTCACAGATAATTATGGTGAATCTAAACTTTGCCTCAATATGCAGATAACACGGCTGCATAGGACACTTGATAGCAATATTTACTAAGCATTGCTATACAAATATTTTTATTTGTTTTTGAATCTGCTTGACAATGTAGTTTGGATTCCATTCGGAAATGTCATATAGACCTATCAAAACAAGATGACAGGTAGGAACAGTAGACCGAAGCAGTTTGCCAGTTTGATCTACCTCCAAAACTTGGCTAATTAAAAAAAACAAGGAGAATAGACATATAAGTACCCATGGGTGATTGAATCTTTTTTTGTCTTCATTTCTTCCACTTGAAGATTACACCACTTATGTACTTTGTAATAAAAAAAAAAAAAATTGTGTCTAGACTATCCACTATATATTAATATTACACCATTTTGTATTCACTTATTTATATCCATGCGTGGCACAAGTATGAATATTATCCAATTTTGCTTTCAGTTTTGAAGTATTAGTACATTTTCTAAGTTGTTTTACTGTAACAACCAAAGCCTGGGAGCTAATCAAAGGGAAGCTAAGCAAATATATTTAAAATGTCCTCAACCTTTTTTTATCAGTCCAGCACAATGTATAACTCTTTTAAATGTATGGGGGGTCTCCAAGCTTGTAAATAAACAAGAAACTTGACTGACGTCTGAGTTTCATACTTTGAGTGTTGAGACGCACTGAAAAGGTGATTTTTCCCTGTCTGTGAAGTTGCTACTACCTTTTTCCCTCCCTCCCTCTTTTTTTTTTTTTTTTTTTACAGTTTTTCTTGCTTTATTTTTTTACTTACTTTCTTATGCTTCAACTGCTCCTATTTAATGGATAGGATGAAAAAGCTCATGTCTGCTGCTTCTCTATCTACTTGGTCCTGCTGTCTCACTGGACCACCAGCAAGCCAAATCCTTTTGCTTCAAAAACCTAAATTATAAGAGAGTAGAGCCATCCCGCTATGGGCCACTGTTTTATGGGTTCTCTGGTGGTCCAGTGGTCAGGATTCAGTGCTTTCACCGCTGTGAGCTGGATTTGATTCCAGTCAGAGAACCACTCGGAAGACATGCAGGTTTGGGCCTGCTCAGTACATGGATGGGAGACCACATAGGAATACCAGGAGCTGTATGCTGTGCCCACTGTAGAAGTTACTGGCAACCCACTCTAGTATCTCTGCCATGAATATCAAGTGAATCAGCATGGTGTGCTATGGTCCATGAGGTCACGGAGAGTCAGACACGAATTAACATCTCAAACACACAGCGCCCTCAAAACCTTCTATATCACTATTTATACTTTTGTCACAATCCCCTGTACTTATATCATGTCTCTGTAGGCCTCAATTTAATTGACTTTTGCATATCTCCAGTAGCATATTTAAGTTTCATGCCGTACTAGGCCTATTTAGATTTTGTGCTCTCCCTCCCTCCCCAGTTATTATTTTTCCTATGCCCTTTCCTAAAAGTATTGCACACACACGTATAAGCATAACTTTTCACATATATATACTATATCAAAAATTGTCAGATATATTTGCAGATGGAAAGCACTACCATGGCAACACTAGAATATGACACTGAGTGAGCATAATCATTTTATTAAGTGTTTTTTTCACTTAATAAATGTCTGTAAAAGCATATAATATTTTTGGGACAGTAAAAAACAAGTCTGACATGCTAGTACAGTAGAACATGAAATATCAAGACTTAATAAATGGCTTAAAAAAGCATATGAGTATGTTTTATCTTATTATATTATGGGTCAGTTTGGCTATTTTTATGGTATGAACTTGTTTTTTGGAACATAACAGAAATGTAATACATTTTGTCTCTAATAAGAGTCATGACACATTGGGTATTATTTACTGGTATACAAATGTTTCTCATATTCACTATCTTGTAAAAAATACGTCTGACTTCAGATTTTATTGATGTCCTCTCATCCTCTCAATGGTGGCATTTTTTGGATGTGATAGGTGTGGTGACTTTCACAGTGTTCACTAAGAATCATCTCCTTTAAACCGAGGACATGGCAACTATTTACATTCAGTATAATTTTTATCGTATTTGTGAAAATAGTTATTGGAGCTAAAAACAAATTCTGTCATCTTTGGAAAGGAGATTATAATATTATACAAACGGGAAATAATTCCCAACACAAACTCACAATAAAGTTTGCAATCGTAGAAAAAGCATATCTGTGTGTATTTGTCCCATACCTATCCACCTTTGGATACATCGGATGCACTCTAAGGATGGGTTGGTGTAGCTTCTCGCCTAGTAGGAGACTACAAGTCCTTCAGCTTTAGCGGTAACAAACTTTTAGTTACACTGCATCAAATAAATGTTGTTCTGGACTTATTTGTAGGATCAGTTAAAAACACTAAAGCACTATATGAAAACCTTCACAACTGGCAACTATCTAACGTCATCATTTGAAAGATAGTATATTGCAGAGTCCTATAATTATAACTAATTTTATAACTATATATTCTCCCCAAGCAGTAATAAAAATTGTTATGCAAATGTTTATCACTGAATTATAGTATCTATTTGTCAACTAATTTCTATTTAGCCACAAAATAAACATACATTACCTATAGCTATTGCAGTAATAACCACAATTCCAATTTAAATATGTATTCCTCTCTAGCAATTCATGTCGTTTTAAACCTGTGTTTCCTGTAACATGTTTAAGAAATATTCAAGTCAGAACACTGAGGATATTCTACTCTAGTGTGCAGAAAATAAAGACTGGGGTAGTCATATACACTTTAGATTGTAAGCTTTTGAGTTTTCAATCTTGTGTCGGTGCTTTGGGGAAAGCATAATGTACGACTGATTATAAGCAGAAAGACAGAGCCCTCCATTCTTTTGCATTGTGCAAATATTGAGCCTCATTCAATTGCTGCAATTTTCAGATCCAAGCTCGCAAGTGGAGGTCGCAGTCAAATTTGCTATTCAATTGGCGTCTTTTTGCGGGCTCGGATCGGGTTACAAGTTACGAACTTTAAAACATGTTGTCCAGCCAGAAGCCTTTGATCTGTCACTATCGTAGGGCTAAAATTGCAAATCGCAATTGCTCCAATTCCCCAAAAGTATCCACACTCGTAAACCGCAAATGGAATAGAAAATTCTACGTGTATTAGAGAGGACCTGCAAAGGGATAAAACACCAGTTTGTAGCACTGTAAATGCAAATAAAACAGTAATCCTGCACTGTTAATCAGGGGGAGAGCGATGAAAGACATTGGGATTAATTGCACAACAGTCTCAAGCCCGCACAACTGCAGGAAATAAGTTTTATTTTTGTGTGTTATTTCAGGGGTTAAATGATCTTGGGTATCAATAAGTTAATACATATTAGGCCACCATATGGACTAGAACAGTATTGGCATTCATTTTAATAATTCTTCATTTTAGAGTCCGATCGCATATCAGACCCCCGTACCTGATTGATTGACACGTAACCTCCATGTTTTACTGCCATATTTATGACAGTCTCATTTTAGATTGGTCGATTCGAAATGGCCGTTTACAGGCTCAGTGAATTCATACGGTTCCCGCCCACAACTGCTCCGAACCAGTGCATGGTTTACGTAACTTGCTTCAGGATTGCGACTCGCTACCTGGAGCAATTGAATAGCCTCGCAAACGGAGACCAACGGGAGCCTGCAACTCGATAGCAGACATGAGTCCATTTGAGATTGAGTTAGGGACTGCAATTGAATGAGGCCCATTGTTTTTGACTTGTACTTATCCCTGTATAGTGCTACAGAATATTTTGGTGCATTACAAATAAAGGATAATATATATATATATATATATATATATATATATATATATATATATATATATATATATATAGTGCTACTGTTTTTGTATAATTTATTTAACGCAAGACCCCTTAGAGAAATAAAACTTTTTCAGTTCAAGAGCTTTTTCAGTTTTATAGAAATGCTTTTCAATTTTAATTAAATGTTTACAGTAATAAATATTATTTTGAACAAAATAAAAATGATTAACATTCTAAAATTGCACGAATCTAACTCAAATACATTATCAAATTATATTGCTTTTTTTTTGTTTTAATGCTGGTACTTATTTGACGAGAAATAAATAAAACATTCGGTATAATACACTTTTTCAATAACACATCACTCTTGTTAAATAATAAGGTTCCTTTATTAACATAAGAAATATATGTGAGATAAATAAAAACTTGTTTGAATTTATCCATCTGTGCATTTGTAAAGAATGTGGATATATTTATGGATTCTCTCTTGTAAACTAGAGATACTTTTTTCTTCAAAATGACTGAACATTTCTTCTGCTAGAGCTTCCTATTTTGGTTCCAAGACATCAGTTGCGCCAAATCACACTGAATCAATAAAAAAATATTGATTCTGTCTTCCTTCATTAGGCAGGAAGACACTTGGCGCTTGGGTTGAAGATGTTTGTTTGTTGCTTAGTTCCAGTTTAACTAATACGCCAGATCTACTTTTATATAGAAAAAATATAAGGAAAATACGATTAAACAATTATAAACACACTTCTCACAAATAATAATACGCTTCCATTTGGGATCCTGTTTTGTTTAATATTTTGATTTGTTTACCGAATATACTCAGTTGTTGTAATGATGTGAGACTTTGTGTCTCCAGACTGAATGGAGAACACCTTTGATTTCCCTGTACTTGTGTCTCGCAGGTTGATGCACTTGCAGGCATTTAACATTAAACAAAATATTTCTTATTCTCAGCAAAAAACTTCAAATATACAACAATTTTATGAAAACCCATCCTGCAACATTTCCCAAATCAGTGTCAAGTATGCTATCATTATCTGATGATGATAGAGATATGTGGCAAAGAGGAAATGTGAAGAATAAGTACAATGCCATTATAAAACCATGTAACATAACAGATTTAATGTATCAAATGAGGTAAAATGTGGGAATAATGGTTTTAAGTGAAGATAACCAATGTTAAGTGGGGGTACAAATGAATAAATTATTTAAAATTATTTATTTTTTGTTTGAATAAATATAAAATAAACAACAGAATGACAGACCAATAACAAACAAGGAAAGTGCATGAATACCTTTCTTTTAATGAAAGGACAGGAAACAGCATCCTTGTTGAGGCTTCAGCATGACATACGGGCCCATAAAATGTGCATATGTCTACCTAGCTATAGATGCCACACTATGGCTCCCGTTCATTCAGTTGAGGTTTCGGGAGATCCGGTAGCCCGTAAGTGAGCTTGGAAGCTAATTGCCATTTAATTGGTGTCTATTTGCAGACTCGGAACTGCTTCCGAGTTACGGGCTTGAAAAAATGGCGATGGATAACCTTGTAACTTACAGCCTCCAGAAGCCTTTGATCATTCGCTTTAGCAAGGCTAAAATCACAAATGGTGATTCAATTGCTCAATTTCCCCAAGGCCCGCAAATGTTTTCATACCCATAAACGGAAAATGAAGGAGAAAATCCAACGAGTGCTAGAGAGGACCCGCAAGGGGGTTAAACACCTATTCATAGCACTGTCAATGCAAATAAATAATCAATACGGCACTGTAAATAACGGGGAAAGCAACAGTCAAACTCACAAATCGGCAGGAAATAAAAAAATATTTGTATCTGTCATTTCGGGGTTAAATCGATCTTGGGTATCAATGAGTTAACACATATCAGGCCACCCATATGGACTAAAACAGTATTGGAATTTATTTTTAAAATTCTTTATTTTGCAGTCTTGCTAGTCTGATCGCATATTGGACCACCAAACCTAATTAATTGACATGTAACCTCCATGTTTAACTGCCGTAATAATGACAGTCTCATTTTCTATTGGGTGATTTACAAATGGGAGGTTACGGGCTTGATTAATTGATCATGTTCTCGCCCTGAAGTGCTCCGCACCAGTGCATGGTTTACGGTTTTGGCTTGGGGATGGTATCTTGGGGCCTTGAGCAATTGAATAGCATCGCAATCGGGGACCAGCGGGAGCCGGCAACACACCCGAAGACATTCGTCTGTCTGCGATCGAGTTGCAGGCTTCTAATTGAATGTGTTTCTATGGATTGCAAAAAGAAACATGGCTTTAAGTACGTCTATGTACCAGAAAGAAAGATGATCTGGTAGGCTCAATGGCCAATGAGCACTGCACAGAGGGACATAGCTAAACAATGACATAAGAAAAGTTTAATATGTTGATACTTCTCAGGATGAGAAATTAAATGTTAAGGGGAACAAAGATTTAAATAGTACTAATAATTAATGTATATAGAGTTGTTTCCCCAGAATGGCCTCAACGCGCAAAGGAGATAAAACAAATACAAACAAAGTTGTAACTTTTTGTAAAGTCTGGGCGAAGAGCATGATCGTCATTATCTTTTTGAAAATTAGGGGCTATTCTGATTGAGAGTTCCAGAATATTGGTTCTCCATACATAAAAGCCTCGGACCCTGAGATTTGTATAGAGATTCTGGGGATGGTTAATAGCTGCATATCTCAGATCACCAGCAGAAACATAAGGAGCTCTGATGAGCACTCCTAGAGGTAGCATGTATGTATGACAACTGAATATGACAAATTAATGAGTTTAGTGGATTATGCACATGAAAAAACCCTCTGCAACCTGCCAATGATAAAGGATTTAAACCAGTTGGAGACAGTGCCACACAGACCACCTTAGTTATTTAGCCACTTTTAATATTAAATAGTCCACTGTGTCAAATGATGCAGAAAGGTCAAGAATTAGGATTGAACAAATACCTCTATCTCTTGCCAGTAGAAGATAATTAAAAGCATGAACCAGGACTGTTTCTGTGCTTTGTCTTTTCCTGAGCCCTGTCTGCAATAGATTATAGAAGTCATGCTTTTACAGAGGGATTTCAAGCTGCATTGCAACTACTTTTTCAGTTACTCTTCCTAAAAAGGAAATATTTGAAACAGGCCCATTGTTTACCATACAGTCTGGATCTCAAGATGTATTTTTTTAGAAGTGGTCTGACAATTGCTTCCTTAAGTTGATTAGGAAAGATGCAGTGAACAACTCACCATTTTTGTGAATACTGGGCAAATCAGATCAGGACAGGTACTATGGGAAGGTGAATTGGTCTTCATTCAAGACATAACTGGTGGAGAACAGCTGCTTGATTATCTACACCATGTGTCCCATGCATACTTGAGCAACTTAAGACCATAAGTCTGGAGTGTTCACAGTCACCCGCCTTTGCTTTTGACCTACATAAGTCATACATTTTAAAATGCCAGTTCAAATAGAGGACACTTTCTCTGTGAATTGGGACAATGTTATAATATGCTGTAAAGTTGGATGTCAAAACCTTTCCACAGTGTGGAATACTTGAACTGATCTGTTTTTTGCTGCCATGATATCCGTGGACAAAAATTCTCCTTTCTTACTGGCAATGGTAGTTTCATATTTTTTTAGATGGTCAGGTAGTTTTGCCTTGTCTTCAGGTTTTCAAGTTCTCCTCCAAAGCCAATCAATACTACGCTCCTTTCTTTTTAATTCCTTCACGGTATCATCAAACCAACGGGGTATTTGTGTAAAGTGATCAGTCATAAGCTGACAGGGGAGTGACAAGAACTCATTACATTAGAGAGAATACATTTCTCTCTTAGACCATGAGATGAGATGCTTCAGTTGCATATCTGATTGAGTGATGGTCAGATCAAACGACAGGGTCTATTGTTATGGACATGGTTACCAAGCCACTTCCGAAAACAAGGTTAAGTGCATGGCCGCTTTTATAGGTGGAATCATGATTAACATGCTTGGGGCCCAGGCCATCCATTGGGGTCTTGACCAAATTGTGACAGGTTGTCACAACCCAAGAATTGATATCGCGCAAGATAAGCCACCTGTTGTGTTCCAGAATTAAGATTGCAACATGACCCTGGCAAGATCCATTGGGCGTTAGAATAAATAAACACACTGAACCAGCGTTTCTTGGGAAAAACACGGGCCACAGCTTTATTAAAGCAACCATAAACCAATAACCAATTAACATAATTAACATTGTTACATCCCAGCTCAAATAACATCCCGGAGGAGGAGCCAGGCCCGGTCAGTAACCTCACGCCCTGGGCCCGCGCCCAGAGCCTCCCAGTGCCTTACTAAGCACGCCCATGAGGCAGGGCAATGCCCACTTAAGCCCGTGGGCCGGGTGCCTCACCTCCCGCCAACCAAAGACATTCCTACGTGCATCCTCACTTAGAATTCACAGAATCCTCACCCTTCAACTTTTTTCCAACCCCTTTTTTTTTTTTTTTTTACTTAGCTTAAGCTACCTGAACTTTGCTCAACCAACCTCACCCTCTAGACATACCTTACTTCCATATCTGGTTCTTTTCCTACCTGACCACGAATTCAAGGGGAGGGAGGGAGGAAATCAGCTCAATGGCCTTTGCGGAGTGAGGAGGAAGCCCGTGAAATGGGCTTAAGTCCCTCCTCCTCCTCCCAACCAATCAGCATCACCCAGGCTCCGCCGGGTCACGCAGCGCCGCGTCAGACCCGACGTGCCTGGACTGCCTCCGCGCCGGCCAGGATCTGTGATTTTGTTGCACAACAACCTGTAGTACTCTGGGTGGCAATGCACTGTACTGTCATGGACAGCTGAGAATATAGTAATGGGGTGGTACAGCAGCATCTAAGATGGGTGCTTAGTTTTCATGTAGTTAACTCTCTGTGGTAAATGCTAAATGTGATGATTTAATCAGGTCTGCAATAACGGCTGTCTTGTTTTTCATGCGTTTGGCATTGCATACTACACTTCTGACAGGTCAGGATTTTAAAAGAGGGTTCATCTAGGACTGGTATTTGTGACTCTTGAGTTCTTTCCTCTTGTACTCTGTAATGTATATTATTTGCTGCACTAAATTTATTATCTGCCTCTCCTTCCTTAATGTGAATTTGTACTGGGGAACAAACGTGTTTTATGCTGGATCATGCTGTACTTTCCTCAGTCTGTGCCCATCCATGCATCCTCTATGTGTTTTTTGAAGGATTGCAAGGGATTTCAGGTTAGAAGCTAAGGATATTTCAGGTCTTGCCTTATGGTATGGTTTTCCTTTGTGCAAAAGAGCAATTCCTCTTGCCTTTCTTGCACCTCTATCTTTGCTGTGGTCCATTTTTGTGATTCATTGTACCAGTAGTTTTTCACAGCCCCCAAATCCAAATTGTCCAGAGTCATTACTGAAATTCCTAGATTATGATTTTTGCACCGTAGCATGTAGTACATTTTCACTGTTAAACACAGACATTTCATGCTGTAAGATGCGCCCTCTGCTAATATTATACATTTTGGTACTATTGAAATTAAATGTCAAAGTTATATCACAGACAAAAAAAATAAGGAGCATGAGTAAGTCAAAATAGCAAATTAAAACACCATGGGCCTCATTCAATTGCAAGGCCGCAACTCACGGTATACTGCGGGCTTGAACTCTGCTACAATTACAGAGAGATTCAATAGAATAAGCCTGCAAGTTACGGGCCGAAAACCAAAACCCTAAACCATGCAATCGTATGTACCATTTCAGAGCGTGAAAATGATCAATTAAGCAAGGCCGTAACTACCCATTGAGCAACAGCCAATAGAAAATGAGAACGTCATCATTAGGTCAATTAGCTTTTAGGGGTCCGATATGATGGTGTGAAGAGCACAAGATTCTATGTTAAAATTATCTATTGTTTTTTTTTTTTATTACACTAATAACAGCTTAGGTCTGTTTACAAACACACTCCTGACTGTTCTCTCATTAAAACATCTGCTGACACCGAACGGTAAAGGCTCCGTGAGCACAAAGATTTATGTTTTTTATCTGAACTTCAGGAATGTAGTAGGACATGATAACCGCCAACTGTAATTTTTTAATCCAGCAGTACTTGATCTGCACAGATGAATTTGTGAAGGGTTAACATTCTTTTTGCTTATGCTCTATGCATGGGAGCTGTTGCTGTGAGTCTGTCTGAGGAATGTCAGAGTCTCATGTAAACAGACATTTCATTTATAAATCTCTCTGGAAAAAAAAGTGTATTTCAAAAATTCTAAAAGTATTTCAACATGGTTTTATGAGAACTTTACAGTGGTGTTCTCCAAGTTGTACTGAATCAACTGTCCCTTTAGGTTTATTTTCTATTAAAGAGCATGCTTAGAGATTAACTCTGTATGTAAAAGTTTTGAGACTTTCCTAATTTGGTAGTTTCTTATCCATGTTTGTGGACAGCTGAATCTAACATTTTAAGTTTTATTTTTGTCATTGACACTTAGAATGATGAACTGATTAGGTCAAAAGTTCAAGACCCAGCTCAAGAGCCAATAAAATTACAGATGAGTTATAAGCTATGAGTTACATTAATTTGTTACATAGTTACATAGTAATTGAGGTTAAAAAAAAACTTTCAGTCCATCAAGTTCAACCTTTTAAGATCTCTTCTTATGCAATATGCGGATTAGTTGTTAATTGATCTAGAGCAAGGCAAACAGAAAAAAAACAAACCCAACTGAAACTTGTAATTTAAAGGGGACTGGATATATATTTAATTAAAAATGGTATTCAGGGTTATCCTGTTAATTAGAGAGGGAGTATTGATCCGGGGAGGAGTCCGATTGCCAGTATCTGGGGTCAGTAAGGAATTAAGTAATAGAGGTTGTGCAGCACATTTATTCAAATTAAATTAGATACAATATTTTTTGTTTAGTGTGTGATGAAAGCAAGTAATATTTCATAAAACCATTGAAAACCAATTAAATATTCACTGCCATGCATATAAATTACATATATTCTTCTTACACCGTGTAACCTCTGCAAAACAAATAACTTGATTATTGAATATTTCTGATTGCGGGTAGTTAGTACATCTTAATGATACCAATAATGATGAAATAAATCACCACATATACACTGAACAACTATTATAGCATGTCATTATTTGTTAATTAATTTAGGAGAGCAGCACATATTACTTATATAAACAATAATGCCATGATAATTGTTCACTGTGCAGTGAAATCATGAAATCATTCTGTGTACATCATAAGGGATGTGTGGAAATGACACAAAGACAACAATGTATGATGATTTTTATGTGAGAGCAGTCAGAGTATGTTGTAGACAAAGAAGCTGCATACATGCACCTATTTTAAGCTATATATGTTTGATTTATTCACAAATAATAGTTGTGAATATTTGGGTCGTTGTCACGCTTTGCGAGCATCGCAAAGAAAGGCGAGCAGTTGACGGCTGCAGCACGCGGGACTTAGGCTGCAATGAGCGCCAAAGGTGCTCATTGTACTGCAAGCCTCGCAAAGCGAGGCTAGCAGTTGAGGCATGCAGGACTTAGACTGTAATGAGCACCGTAGGCCAGTAGCACTTCGCGCCTGGGCAGTTGAAACACGCAGGACTTAGACTTGGCCCTTGGAACTTTGCGAGAGACGCAGACTTAGGAACACAGGCACGTATATGGTACGTATATCGCAAAAATACGACTTTAACCGCCCAATCTGAACAGTAAAAAGCTGGACACCCCCCCCCATATATGCCTCAAATTAACTTACACACAGCACAGGGGGTGAGCCAGGGAGCCTGTGACTGAGGTTGCAACTTAATTTAAGGGCATATTTGCCTAAGCGACAAAAAAAATGGCGGACCAAAAAACGCAACAGGATAAAAACGAGGCCGAGGCTTGCAAAAAGAGCCCCGAACACGTAACACTTAAGAATAAACAGTAACACTTAATTCAAGCTAGTAACACTTAACCCAAGGCAGTGACACTCATGGCGAGGTGGGGGGGGCACTCATTGCGAGGCACGTGATGAGTGCCTTTGGCGCTCATCGTGAGATGGCAATGAGCGCCTGAGGTGATCATTGCGGACCCTGTAAAATACACGGGGGAGAGGCTCGCAATGAGCGCCGAAGGTGCTCAGAGGGCCCTTTGCCTTGCATTGTGTGGCAAACAGCATTGCCAGGCTTACAATTTTACTACCGTCATTTTTGACGGGCAAGTTGCTAGTATCACATATATAGTTGTGAGCATACGAGCCGTTGCTCATGCTTGCGGGCTCACCTAGCGAGCCTGCGGCCCTGGCAAAGCGAGGGCCGCAGTTGTTGGCAAGGAGCACCAAAGGTGCTCCTTGCCAGCAACTGCGACCCTCGCAAAATTTACGCCATTACGCAAGGAAAATAAGAGACACGTTACGACCCATTACGACCTCGCAAAAATCAGCCGCAACGAGCGCACATCAAAACATGAAAAATAGAACAAATACACACAACAAATACATAAAAAGCTTACTTACAGGAATAGGGAGCATCTAGGACCTCGAAAACTAAAGTTACACCTCAATTTAACTCAAATTAAAAGAGTTTAGACACTAAAAAATTCTCTAAGCGAGCAAAAAAATGGCCGCCGAAAAAAACAAAACAAGGCTGCAGCAGTCTAAAGACGCAAAACACCACCAAACACCTATGTATTTGACGAAAAACACCTACGACATTAAAAAACAAGGACGCAACCCGCGTGACCCCAAAAACATTACAAACACAATAAATACAAACAACAAACACATAAAAAGGTTACTCACAGCAAGGGGGGCACCCAGGACCTCTGCAAGTGAAGTTACACCTCCATTTAAGCACAAATCACCTAAGCGAGAGAAAAAATGGCCGTCGAACAAAACAAAAACGAGGCTAAAGGTCCCTAAACACGCAAAACACCACCATAAACACGCAAAACACCACCAAACACCTACGGATATTCCGAAAAAGTCGCACGACATAGAAAACGAAGGATGCTAAATCAGCCACATTATATACACCATACACCCTTAGCTCACTTACACTAACATTGCCGTCATTTTTTGACGGGCAATTCGCTAGTATATATATACAGTTGGGTCACATTACCGCTAATAAATCGAATAAACAGTGTGTGCAGAACAGATAGCAGCTATCATGGTAGTGAGCGAATAAATGTGACTGAAAAAAAAAAAAGCAACCCTTTGCCAATCAGAAGAGGTCCAGTTTTGGTACTGTTGTGCAAATTGAAGCTGTTTCGGACGATGAACCTTCATCAGCATGGGTTTTAGACACACATCTGGTAGCCACCTTTTTTGTTTGGACGGTGAGTTGCTCAACTGTATTATGTTGGTTGGCCCTCACACACCTTCACAGCTGACGTCTACCTCTAACATCAACTGTACGTGGTGCTCCGCAGTTTCCACATCGTTTATTTGCAATGATGCTGTTTGTCCAGTCATGGTACACTTTAACCACAGCAGATGGAACAGTTCACAAACTTTGCTTTGTTAGAAATACTGCCCAAAAGCCAATGATCCTCCCCTTTTTTCAAAGTCACATGTTTTACCAATGATAGCAATGCCGTATTCCATTGGCTACGGGCTGCTGATGTTATAATAATGTGACTCAACCCTGTATATATATATATATATATATATATATATATATATTCCTAGCTTGTGTATACTCCAACTTGAGCAAAGTCTTTATGCGTACATTTGCATGTCCCTGCCCAGGTTCCCATAGTATAGTGTAATAACTGTATTTCTCGGAATTCTGTGCAGGAAACAACCTTTTTAACTTTCTTTGGACGTTCAAATGTGAACACAAATGTACTATTTATTTACTACACGTAAATTTCTCTCTCTCTCTCTCTCTCTCTCTCTCTCTCTATATATATATATATATATATATACATATATAAAGATTGAGGTAGCCGTGAGTGTCCAGTAATCCAGTTGAATAATCAGAGTATTGCAGTAAATAGTGATACCTTTTTTATTGGACAAACTTATTATGTCGGCTCTTCCTATCATTGTGAAGCAGAATTCACCAAGCGTTGGATTGTTCACCCACTAATAGGGAACGTGAGCTGGGTTTAGACCGTCGTGAGACTGGTTAGTTTTACCCTACTGATGATGTGTTGTCGCAATAATAATCCTATCCTAGACAGTTTGGGTCAGTTTGTCCATTAAAAAAGGTATCACTATTTACTGTAATACTCTGATTATTCATCTATATATATATATTTAGATATATATATATATTTTTTATTTTATTAAATTCAGTGTGAGCTATTCTGTTTACCCAATAGTTAGATCATAGTATAAGTGTATTTATTGTATACTAATTTATTTGTGAATGTATTAGAAATCTAACATAATAAAACAAAAATAGAATAAGAAAATAACAATGACAACACTGTCCCCTGAGACCATGAGATATTAGTAATTTATCTATTTTTAATTTCCATCTAAATTTTATAAAAGTGTAAAAATACAATAAATGTATGCGCTCAGTTTTATTTGCAGGCAGTGTTCACTTGGCCTTTATTATATATCTCAAGATAGTGTTTCTTCACTTATGAGCAGATGTTTAAATTCCTTGAGGAGATTTCTTATAAGACTATGGAAATGAACTTGGCATGGGTACCGGTCTCCCAGGTGGAGCGGGTGCACACAAGCCTCCTTAGAAGTCTTAGATCAAGGGTAGTCAGTAAGAGCAACAGAGCCCTGCCACCAAAAGCCTAGTGCTTTAGTGACTGACAGGTACAGGCTCCTTCTGAAGCATAAAAAGGAATGCTAAATGATCTCACTGACAGAATAAATCTTCTGTTTGTTTGCTGTGGACCAGATGTGCTACAAGCTGATGTGGAAATGTCTGCTGATGCCAATCTTAGTTTAAATCACAATTTGGCAGAAGTTTATCCCATTTAACACATTTTAAAAAATGCTTCCAGTAATGATATGTGCAATTAGGAAATTAAAAAAAAAACACAGCACCCCTGTTGAAGTGGTGAAAGCCCATAAAGAAGCATAGACATTTGGATTTTTGTTGTTTCAATAACAGGTTACTTCTTTATTGAGCATAACACTGCAATATCTGTAAATATGTCAAGTAAACATTTGTTTTAGGATTTCGTATATTTTACACATTAATGCACCAATGTCATGCAAAAGCAAACTGCTGCCAAAAATAAAATCACAGCAGGTGAAATATTTTTCATCACACAAACCCCTCTGCTGCAATAGCTTTATTTATTCATTTATTGGAATTTCTTGAATATTTTAATACAAAGATATTTGTACAGAGTTCCCGGGTAAAATAAACAGCAGAAAAGGAAATTTCATATGTTGTGTTTTTCAGAATATTGGTGCTTTTAGAGGTAATTCACAGTGCAGGATGTTCATGGAAGTGGTTTGTGTTTGTAAGTTTTGTTTTTGAGAGTATGTACCAGGAGGACTAATGAAATGGTGCATGATCGAAAACTAAGGAAAGACTTCATGACCTTGATATGTCCAGCATAACGGACAAAAATGGGAATGGTGACATGGTAGAAGCCTTCAAATAAATTCAACAAGTTAATAAGGTTCAGAAGGTAAGTATCTTCAAGAAAAAGTAGAACTCAGGAACAAGATTTGAAGGTGGATGGTAGAATATTTAGGGATACTGTGTGCACTACTTCTCTAAGGAAAGGTTGGTAGATGTGGAACAGTCTTCCAGCTTAAGTAATATTGAAAACACTCTTATATCACAAATAATACTGATACTTTAACTAGCCTTGCACAGGATATTATCTACACTTCTGCAGACATACAAAATATGAAGAAAAATCTACAGAATGCCCTGTTCAGGGTGAGTAAGGAATACTGTATGCGACTTGTTTCCTAACTAATAAAATATTTATTGGTGATATCCCATTAGTGTATTTGAACAGGTGACACAGTGAGTTTGTTGTGGGACCTGTAGGATAATCTTGATTAAGTTCTCAAGCATCTCTTTGGACCACAAACCCCTCTTGTGGTGTCTACCTCCTAATCAACCAATCCCCAGCTTCCCCAAAGTGTCACAAGCCTATGAAGTTTTTTATTGTTATAGTGATTGGGAGCTTTAGCGAAGAAATTGATTGGGGATTGGCCTCTTGGAGTGGGTGCAGGTCTTGGGTGTTTTTATAATGAAGTGTAAGATCTCATCATAAAGACAAAGTTTTGTCTTTTAGCACACACATCAACCCCTTCAATACATCTTCATTTGACCCATCCTTTCCTAATAAAATATGTTATGTGGAACTCAAAGGGAAGGGGCCCACAAATTAGGGGTACTTGGTTGCCAAGGGAGTATTAGGACCAGCAGTCAGCATGGCCACTGGCCAGCAGGGGTTAATCCGGGGTATAACATAATTTGATGGTAAGCCCCCCCCTCCCCCAGTGGCCAATGGCATGGGCAAGGAGGATTGGCTAATTCTATGTCTATCTAGGTCTATCTTGTGACTCATTGTAATTGGTTGCTGTTCTGCTTATATTTACTGTGTGTTCATCAAGTTGTCAGTTTAGACATACATAAACAAGGTGCATGGTTTATTCTGAGGGAATATAATAATTCTAACCACTGGAATTATTACAACGGACTATGCCTGAAACTCTGATCCTAAACCATTGTGAGTAATATTGCAAAACATGCTTCCCGTGTTCCTGTTCTGTATCATGATACCTGGAAAAGGTAGCTGGGCACTGAGATTGCTACAAACCCTGTATAGGATATTAAAGGTGTAGACACACTCAGCATACAGCCATGGCGGCAGAGAAGAAAACAACTGTCCCTAGTTTGAATCTCACCCTAGCATTGCTCTGCCATGCTTTACCATCCTGACACACACCTGTATATTACTCTCCATTCAAGCACTAGGAGAAGACCCTGTAATTATCTGGGGTGTTCACTGCAGTCAAACATACTTTGCTTTATTTTTTACTGTTTAACTTTGTGGATTATAACTTTGGCTAATAATCTTTCATTCTACTTGATTTTGGTTGAGTAAGATTTTGACAACAGCCGTGAAGGGGAAAAGACTGTAATAAAGTGCTGTGGTATGTAGTTCTGTAATTCACATACTGTTTTACAATAATTGTTTGCAATGACACATCTGGGAGGCACATTATGAAACAAACACAACAGGGACCTCCTGCTATGTGATTAGTTAAGCTGGCCTTTCTATCTTAATGATGTCACATTTTGTTACTCTGCACGTAGAGTAATCAAATTACCAGTACCCTGTTCAATAATGTATATAAGTCCCTGTTTGTTTCAATAAAAGGCATCAACTCATTGGAAAGTACAAGCGTGTGAGCTGTACTACCGATTCCAGCTACACAGGAATTTCAACTCCAGAACTGCATTCCTGCTCTCCACACATCCTGAAGCAAACCTCCTGCAGGGGAATCCTAGCATCCACACACAGAAAGCCACAGAGGACAGGATTATTATTATTATTATTATTATTATCTTTATTTATATTGCGCCAACATATTCCATAGCACTGTACAGGGGCTTAGTACATGGCAAAAAACAAACTTAACACCTTATAAAGAATGGAGGGCCCTGTTTTTGAGCATATAATCAAATGCACATAGTGCTTGTTTCCAAGACACGGACACACAATTGAAAACTCGCAAACTTACAATCTAACAGGATCCATTCATTGGTCGGTCCAGCTGGTCTTCCTCATGACAGAGACGCTTCTCTTATATGCTATTTACACTACTGTTAAATTAAGCTTTTGCACTTTGATAGAAATAACAAATTAAGTATTGTTTAATTTTAAGTAATTAATGGAAAGCGATACATTTATGCTGAATATACAGTTTCTTCCATTGCAACTTTAAAGCCATACAATTCAACTTTGCTGCCAGTACAGGCAGCCTCCAAGGGAAGAGAGTTCAGGCCAACCAACAAGTATAAAGAAAACATACAATAGTATGAATCCGGTAATTCATGGTTAAGTTTAGTTTTCCCATTTTGTGTGTCCCCTGTTCATATATTCTGGGGGGTGGGGGGATTTGCCCCCCCATCCCCCAAAGTTCATACGCCCCTACAAAGGAGGTATGATGATCTTGACAATGTGCATAAAATGGTATTGCAATGGTACAAAATAGAATACCCAAACTTTTTTTGTAGTACATTGTGAACCTGCAACACATGTATTATGACATCTATTTATATTTTTTATAACTATTAATTTTAGACAAATATTTGTTATAACACATGAAATTGTGTTTTGTTGAATTACAAATGTTTGCTGATTTCAAACTGTTCATAAAGACAACTTTTTTATCTGTATGTATCTTTATCTGTATCTTTATACAAAGGCAAAAACAAAGTTTGTATTTAGTTTTGTGTAGATACTATATTTTAACTCAGACCATAATTCCAAGTATCATATTTCCATGAAGACTCAACTATATATATCCCATTGCATATAGAGTATATTGCATATTTAATACAAACCTAAGAATTGGCACATTTGTGTTTAGTATCAAAGCCAATCATTGAAAACTGTATTTATTTTTCACAACACAACAGGTGATTCTGATACTTTTGTAGTTATGCATTTAGTTTTGGAGATGAAATGACTTGTACCAGCACATTTGAAAGGCATAGTAAATATGTCTAATGTATATCGGATCTCCTCTTATTCTCCACTATTGAGATGAGGCTTATTGGTCTATAATTCCCTGTATTATCTGCTCTGTGGCAATCATTTGGACCTGAGCCTGTGGAGACTGAGAGCCTCATTCAAATGAGTCCTCGGGAGGACGGAAGTCTACTTTTTAATTTGCGTCTTTTTGCAGCCTCTGACCATTTGCGGGCTCCGACCGGGTTATGGGCTCCAGCCTCTGATTCCATGCAATGGTTAACATTGCAAGTTACTGCCCGTCCAAGCCTTTGATCTTTCACAGCGGCAAGAGTTCTGATCGGTTCAATTGTTCCTATTCCCCAAGCCCGCAAAGGTTTTCACATCCGTAAATGGCAAATATAGAAGATTATCCTACGAGTACTAGAGAGGACCCGCAAAAAGGGTTAAAGACATATGCGTAGCACTGTAAAAGTAAATAGAAAAATCAATACTGGGCTGTAAATAAAGGGAAAAGCGATGAAAGACATTATAATTAACTAGCGACTTGCCCGTCAAAAAATGACGGTCAATAAAAGAAAGTGTTGAAATGCTGTTTGTCACACAATGTGAGTGTACTGTGTGCCTCAAGTAACTAAATTCATCAAAAAGCAGAAATCTACATTACATAAAATAAAAAAATAAAAAATCACCAAAAATAAAAAATGTACATTGCAGAACAAAAAAAAAACAGAAGTCACAAAAAATAAAAAAAGGAACATTACAGAAAATAAAAAAATACATTACAACCCCCCACTACAAAATTTAAAAAAAAAATTACACACCTGAAAAGGAAATACATATAATACATACAATACAATACATACATATAATACATACAATACAATACAATTAAATAAAATACAATACAATAAAATACAATACAATACACCCCTATCTAATATACATGTCACTATGTAATATACATGCCACTATGTAATATACATCCCACTATCTAATATACAATACTATCTAATAATACATCCCCCTATCTATCTAATATACAATACATGCTATCTCTATATAGCAACCCTAATTCTAAGCTACAATAAAATAATTAAGACCACTTACCTTTGAGATGTTTCTTCAGATCAGCAACCTACGGTAAAAAAGATTACAAAAATTAATCCAACACGTTTACATGAAATAACTAAACATTCTAAACATTCTAAATATTCTAAATATTATATTCACCTTTCCAGCATGTCACGTCCCAGCATGTCACGTCCTCCATGTTCTGTCCTTCATCTTTGCGTCTTCTCCGGCGCTGCTCCTGTTAAAAAAAAGCATTACATTAGTAAACATACATAAACATAAAACAAAGTGAAATAAACACAATCTACATTATACTTACTTCCCCGCGATGTCTCCGGCCTCCTGTTGTTCTGCTCCGGAAGCATCCACGCGTAAAAAAACGACACACATCCCCCCTGGCGGATGTCTCCGATGCTAATGAGCTTCCTACGGAGTGTTCCAGAAAAAAATTGGCAATGACGGCTTCTGATTGGCTGAAAAGGCTGTCTATCAAATTCAGCCAATGAGAAGACCCCAATTGTGAACCAATGAAAAAGGTATACACCCCAAAATACAACGCTGATTGGATAACACACCTGTCAATCTTTTTTTGAACCAATCCTAAGGCTTTATTGCCATCAGTCAATCACAATGGAATATAACCCCACGTACTGATTGGTGAAGACATCTGCACCTTCCCATTGCCTGTAATATTGATTGATATTAACAGTAGCCAATGAGAATGCGCAAATCCTTCACCAATCAGTACGTGGGGGTGTATTCCATTGTGATTGGCTATTGTCAGTGCAACCAATCAGAATGCGCAGATGCTCCAACCAATCACCCTGTGGGGGTGTATTCCATTGTGATTGGCTGAAGGCATCTGCGCCTTGTGATTGGTTTAAATAAAGATTGACAGGTGCATTATCCAATCAGAGTGGGATTTTAGGGTGTATCCCTTTCTGATTGGTTCACACATTGGCGCCTCCTGATTGGGTGAATTTGAGACAGCGTTTTCAACCAATCAGAAGGCGCCATTGCTTATTTTCTTCCGGAAAAGTCTCCAGGAGCCTCATTAGCGTCGGGGATGTCCGTGAGAGCGGATGCAAGTATATATATATATATTTTTTATACAGGGCAAGGCAGAATAGGATCCGGAGGAGGCCGGAGACATCGGGGGGAGGTAAGTGGAATGTAGATTATGTTTATTTTATTTTTATGTATGTGTATTAATGTTATGTTTTTTTTTAACAGGTGCCGCTCTGAAGAAGGTTAAAAGAATAAGGACGGGACATACCGGAAAGGTGAGTAGAATATTTAGAATGTATAGAATGTTTATTTATGTACTGTAAACGTGTTGCACTAATATTTATTTATTTTTTTCCGTAGGTGGCTGATCCTAATGGACATCTGCAAAGGTAAGTGGTCTTAATTATTTTATTTTAACTTAGAATTAGATTAGTTTATATATAGATAGCATTTATTGTATGTTAGCTAGGGGTATGTGTTTTATATAGATAGCATAGAATGTATTGTATATTAGATTATGGTATTTATTTAGATAGATTGGGAATGTATATTATATAGATAGGAAGATAGGATGTATATTAGATAATGATGTTTATTTAGATAGATTTTGTGATGTATATTAGATAGGGGTGTATTGTATTGTATTTAATTGTATGTATTTAATTGTATGTATTTGTATTGTATTGTATTTGTATTGTATTGTATTTGTATTATATGTATTTACTTTTCAGGTGTGTCCTTTTTTTTTCTGTAGTGAGGGGGGGGATGTAATGTTTTCTGTGACTTAGGTTTTTTTAATTTCTGTAATGTAGTTGTTTTATTGTGAGTTAGGTTTTTTATTTTATGTAATGTAGATTTTTTTTGTGAGTGACTTGAGGCTTTTTTATTTTCTGTAATTAGAGTGGTGGGGGTTATTAGGGGGTAGGTAGTGTAGGTGTTAATAGGTTAGTGTAGAGGGTGTTTAGTTGATATTTAATGTTTTATTGGGGGGTATAGTGCAGTGTAGTGTTTATACTTTGTGTCATGATGGTCCTTGAGGACCATCATGGCACTTATGTGGTTAATGTAGTGTTGTAACAGGCCCATAATGGTCTTAATATACCCTTATGGGACTGATGGGGTTAAATAGAGGCTTATGAGGGTATGTATTGACCCCCCTGAGTGAGGGGGTTAATGAAGTGCTTATGGGGGTCTGTATTGACCCCCATGAGTGACAGACTTAATGAAGGGCTTATGCGGGTCTGTATTGACCCCATGAGTGACAGGGTTAATGAAGGGCTTATGGGGGTCTGTATTTACCGCCATGAGTGCCAGGCTTAATGAAGAGCTTATGGGGGTCTGTATTGACCCCCATGAGTGACAGGGTTAATGAAGGGCTTTTGGGGGTCTATATTGACCCCCATGAGTGACAGGGTTAATGAGGGGTTTATGGGGGTCTGCATTGACCCCATGAGTGACAGGGTTAATGAAGGGCTTATGGGGGTTCTATATTGACCCCCATGAGTAACAGGGTTAATGAGGGGTTTATGGGGGTCTGTATTGACCCCCATGATTGACAGGGTGACAGTGTATATATTTTTTCTTTTACAACAGGTTCTTTAAGGACCTGTGACAAGGGAATTTAGAATTTTTTTTGCACCGGGGGTCCCCGATTGCGTGCAATCGGGTCCCCCACTGCGATGGTTAATGTGGGGTTAATGCAGGGCTCGGAGCTTATCTCAGATCCCCTGGGGTTAATGCGGGTTTCCGAGCTTATCTCGGGTCCCTTCTTGGGTAAGTTGTATGTGGCTGGGCTGTGAGCCTCGTTTTTGTTTTTTTCGGCGGCCATTTTTTCTCTCGCTTAAGTGATTTTCGTGTGTCTGAACTCGGGAATGTGGACTTAAATGGAGGTGTAACTTCACTTTCAGAGGTCCTGGGTGTCCCCCCTTGGTATGGGTAAGCTTTTTATGTAGTTTGTGTGAGTATTTGGTGTGTATTCACGGTTTTTAGTTGCGCGCGGGTCGGCCGTTATAGTCGCATTTTTAGTGCGTGTGGGTGTTTGTTACATTAAGGTTGGTTCCGAGGTGTTTTTTTTTTCTAAGTCGTGCGTGTGACGTGTTTAACGGCTCGCCTCGCTACGTGAGGCTCTCCAGCAATGAGCGGCTGAAGCGCTCATTGCCTAAGTGCTACGATTTAATGGCTTGCCTCACTATGCGAGGCTCGCCGGCAATGAGCGCCTGCGGCGCTCATTGCCTAAGTGCTACGGTTTAACGCTACTCACGCTAAGTCGTACGTACTACGTAAACAGCGTGACGACGATTCGTAGTTGGAAAATTATAATATGTGATTGCACAACAGTCCCAAGCTCGCAAATCAGCAATCAAAAATATTTTTTTTATGTGTCATTTCGGGGTTTTATTGATCTCTGGAATCAATGAGTTAATACATGTAGGGCCACCCACACGACTAAAACAGTATCGGCATTCATTTTCATAATTCTGTATTTTGCGGTTTGGCGAGTCGCACATTGAACCCCCAAACCTAATTGATTGAAGTAACCTCCATGTTTTACTGCCGTTATAATAACGGTCTCATTTTCTATTGGCTGTTTCTAAATCGGGAGTTATGGCTTTGCTTAATTGATCATGGTCCTTCCCTGAAATGCCATGTACGAGTGCATGGTTTACGGTTTTGGCTTTCGACCCCTAACTTGCGGTCTAGTTCAATTGAATAGCACTGTAAGTCTAGCACGCTGTGGTCCCGCAGCTGGTCCGCAGTCATACGGCTTACATCCCGCAAGTTGTAGCCTCCGAATTGAATGAGGCTCTATGTCTTGAAATGTTTTGAATATTGGATTGGGTATTACAGAATTCAGTTGACTGTATACCCTTGGATGCATTCCATCTGGAAATGTGGTCCTTTGGGGTTTTTTGGGGAGTTAATCAATTATTCTTTAAGGAAATGTACCCCATTTTGTTACATCTACCATTGGAACTTCCCTGGTGTACACAGAAGAAGATAATTTATTTAGCTAATCTGCCTTCTCTTGCTCATTACTGACCAGACTGCTTTTAACATTTTAAGGTCCCAATATCTTTCTGTTCTATTCTATTTTCGTTTTATATGTTTCAAAAAGTGTTGCTTACATTTTTCTTAGCAATGAGCTTTTCATATTCTATTTTAGCCAGTCTAATTGCTTTTTTGCAATACTTATTATTTACTTACATGCATATAAATGTTGCCTCCATTCATTCTGGCTTGTATAGCTTATAAAACTCCTTTTTATCCTTATGTTGGAATTTTAGATCTCTTTTAAAGAGCCATTTACCTCACTGTAGGTGCTTGTCATGCAGCCCTACTAAATTACTAAAACCATAGCCCGTAATGTAGATTGCAAAACTTGCAGCTAAATTGGCCCCGTAAAGCAAGCCACTGCCGATCTGTGGTGAAGAGCGAAAAAAGCCTACTGGACGTGGAACTTCGACGGCTGCAAATCCTTTGTTTGGTCAAGCCTGTAACTGCTATGTTCCAATTTAGCTAATAAATTGCAACAAATTCACTGGCGTTCATCCCTGTAAACCGCAAATGGAGCCAAGAAGCCAACGGGTACTACTTCTCAAGCCCGCAAATTGATCCCGGCAATCAATGTGTTAATACATATAATGGAACTCGCATGGACTAGAATATCATATTTACGGCTTTATCAATATTGCATTATTTCTGGAATGTGGGTCCGATCGTAACTCGTAATTGAAACCCGTAAGACTTTGAAATTCCACCTCAATTTTTCAGTGACATAATTATGACGCTCTCTGTTGCCATTGGTTCCATCTAAACCAATAACTATGGGTTTTACTAATAGATCATGTTCAAGGCCTTGCATCAAACGTTCAACAAATGATTTGCGTATTTGCGTCTCAATCCCATAAGTCGCGCCCTGCTCAAATTTAATAGCTCTGTAAGTCGGCCAAATTTCAAGCCTGCAGCTGTTGCAGGTCTCACATTGCACTTACGGGCTTCAAATTTAATAAGACTGATGGTGTGAAAGAGCACAAGATTGTATGTTAAAATTATCTTTTTTGTTATTAATTAAACTGATAACATAAAAAAATCTAAAGTTTTAAGTTGTTTAAAAACACACTGTATCCTGTCTCCTGACTGTTCCATGATTAATAAGATATGCTGAAGCACATATGTAAAGTCACCATGAAGACAAAGATTTATAGTCGTTTTCCCTGAACTCAGGAATGCAGCGGGCAGTTAACCCACAACTGGAACATTTAGGTGAATTCATCATTCCATTCTCTGCACAGATAAATTTATTATGGGTTAACTCTTTTTTTGTTTATGCTCACTGCATGGAGCTGTTGCTGTGGGTCTGTCTGGGGGGTTTGCCAGTGACTCATGTAAACAGAGATTACATTTCTTAATTTCTCAGTGAAAAATGCACAGTCGCAACTCACAACTTTCTGCGCCCATTGCGGCCTCTACATGTGCATGCTCACTTCGCAACATTCGGCGGCCATTTCAGGCCTACACCTATGTGCAACCTGCAACTTTGCGAGCATTACACACAAACTTGCAGTACAACAACTATATTAGTGATTATCATCTGAGGAAAAACAGTGGCTATTAATATAGGATTCTATATGTTGTTATATGTCTTATTTGCTAATTGAGCACTGATCAATATATTCTGTGCTCTATTAATAAATAATAATAATAAATCATAAGACAGGATATCTACTAATTGTATCACTTCAGCTTTTGAGAACATGATGAAACACACCTTTCTCATATACATGAAGATTTACACGGTTTGGCATAATGTAAATGTAAAAGCTAACATTAAAAATTCAGATATTATTGAATTCATAAGAATAATTATATGGAAATGTGGACACAAGCAAACGGCCAGACATTGTGAATTACTTAAATGGTATTTCATTGTGAACTGCTTGATTCAAATCTGCTTAAATTATTTTATTATTGTTTTAATTATATGATTTTCATACACATCTTTATTGTTACTTTTTGTACTGTTGCTAGTACTGGATAGCTTAGAAAAAATCTCTGGGAAACAACACACTTGAAATAAAGTGAAAACTAGAACAGAATATCTTATCGTATATATATATATATCACACTTTAGGGGCAACAATCCTGGAGAGGTATAATGGTCAAAACTTGTATGAAAACCATAACAATAAGTAGGCAGGAGAATGGTTAGAATAGCATCTGAAGTAAGAGGCAAAAGGCTATCAAGAAGATTGTCAGAGCTCATGGCAAACAAAATGTTAGAAGTCACAAGCAAGAAGTCTAGGCCTTTGGTGGTCAAGAGAATTGTCTCCAGTGGCGAACCTAGAATTGGGAAGAGCCTGGTACAACTACGCGCCCATGATAGGGGGAGCATAATGAATTTTTTGAGCTGGTCCCCTCATTACCAGCTCACTCAGTGCCCCTCCCATGACCCCTAAATAGCAGCAAGTCCATCTCAGAAGCCATCTTCACATAGCTCCCAGTCCCTATCAATATCTACCCCCATGGAGCGCCCATGCCTTTTAGCATTCATAACTACATAGCAACCAGTCCTTTTCAGCAGCAATCCCCTAACGGCATCCATACCCACACAGCATTCATCCCCACACAGAACCCAACCCTTTCAGCACCAACCTCAGATAGCACCAATTCCCATCTCCATTGCTTGCCCGTTACATATCCCTCCTGCACTTTGCTCTCTCACCTCTCACTTGATAAACATACCCAGCATGCTGAACCTCTCCACACTGCAACCTCTTGGAGCTTCAGTAGAAATGCTCTTTTTTAAACAGGCACAGACCAGTTTCTGTCCATGGAGGGGTCTGGCCAAGGAGGCCCAGGCAGGTCTAGGAGAGCCATGGCGGGTTGGGCTAGGGAGCCGTTGATTGTCTCTGTAACAAAACAAAAAGAACAGGACGTTAGATTATTTCTTCCTAGGATCATTGAAACGCTTATCTGCCTTGTTTGTGCCCAAAACTGGTTCAGATTCTGTCAATCATAGGTGTCTAGGGTTTCATTTCTCTGGGATATTTAAATCTGCATCAACAATCTTTACTCAGGGATATAGTGTTTAGGTTACAGCACTCTCATAGCCTTCCACTGGATAGTTATACATTTAAATATATAAAATAAGCAGTGGGCTTCATAAAATAATATATTTATAAAAATATAGTTTGGCTGTTTCTATTATTACAAATAATAGCCAAATGGGTAAATCAAGAGATCTCTTCAAGAAAATTGGGAACCTAAAAGGCACCTTTCATAATAAAAGACAAACATGGTAGGGACTTGACAGAAGAAGATCAGATAAAGAAGAGGTGGCAGGAATACACTGAAGATCTGTACAGGAAGGATCTTAATAGCAGTGATGCTACGCTGGACTTCTGGGAAACTAATGAGCAGGGATATCTGTGTGTGCTTTGAGGTCAGGGGTTGGAGGTGCTCCGGTGTGGGAGGGCCAAAAGAGGTCAAACTTAGCCCTTTGTCTGCTAAAACCCTGCAACTCATTGACCAAAGAGTTTCAGCTAGTGAATGTATAGACAAAGGTCCGCTTAGTTTGAACTATGATATTCCCAGTAGTAACATACGGATGTGAGAGCTGGACCATAAAGAAGTCTGAGCTCCGTAGAATTGACGCCTTTGGATTGTGGTGTTGGAGAAGACTGCTTAGAGTCTTTGGGACTGCAAGAAGATCCAATAAATCAATACTTCAGGCAATCAAAACAAACTGTTCATTTGAAGGTATGATCATGATGCTGAAGCTCAAATATTTTGGCCATATCATGAGACGGCAGGATTCCCTAGAAAAGACTCTGATGCTGGGAAAGATTGAAGGCACAAGAAGAAGGGGATGACAAAGAGGCAGAGATGGATTGATGAGATTACTGAAGCAATGAACATGAACTTGATGTAGCTCAGAGGGGCAGTGACTGAGAGATGCACCTGGCGTGCTGTGGTCCTTAGAGTCACGGAGAGTTGGATACGACAGAACGACTAAACAACAAAATTATTAAAAATCAGTATTGTTTTTATAACTATATCATTTAATTGCAGGCAAAGAAAGCCTTGGCATACAGTCATGTGAAACACTTGTTTACATGTATCCTCCTCATTTCCTTCAAAACTATTTTTTTTTTAAAGTGACATGGACACATTTCAAAAGAACTACAACTCCCACAACTCCACAGACATGACTGTGAGGTCAGCTAGTCTTCTAGGGAGGGTAACATAGCTGAGATTCTCCATGAGACATAGTGACATGTGGTGCTGCATGTAAGTACAAGCTCAGAGAAGATGTAGGAGAACTGCAAAGTTAGGGCCTTTAAATTGCACAGTAATATACTGTATGTGCAAGAAAATAATTGTACGTTTAACCCTATTTCTGACAGTAGAAATTAAAGAGCAGCCCTGCCTTCTGTTAGATTAAGGGGTTAAAATGGTAAATTGTGACATATTCTACTATATTACATATATACTCTATATATTATACAGTGGATATAAAAAGTCTACACACCCCTGTTAAAATGTCAGGTTTCTGTGCTGTAAAAAAATGAGACAAAGATAAATCATTTCAGAACTTTTTCCACCTTTAATGTGACCTATAAACTGTACAACTCAATTGAAAAACAAACTGAAATCTTTTAGGTAGAGGGAAGAAAAAATATAAAAATAAAATAATATGGTTGCATAAGTCTGCACACCCTTAAACTAATACTTTGTTGAAGCACCTTTTGATTTTATTACAGCACTCCCTCTGTTTTTCTTCGAAAGAAAGTGCTTTCGTCTTGCCACTCTACCCCTTAGCCCAGACATATGAAGAATACGGGAGATTGTTGTCACATGTACCACACAGCCAGTACTTGCCAGATATTCCTGCTGCTCCTTTAATGTTGCTTGGTAGCCTCCCAGACCAGTTTTCTTCTCGTCTTTTCATCAATTTTGGAGGGAGCTCCAGTTCTTGGTAATGTCACTGTTGTGCCATATTTTCTCCACTTGATGATGACTGTCTTCACTGTGTTCCATGTTATATCTAATGCCTTGGAAATTCTTTTGTACCCTTCTCCTGATATGCCGATGTGTATATATATTTAGTAAGGATTTAAATGTTGTCCATTTATGTTCAGTGTTTTTACCTATCAGTTCTCTGTCCCAGTCTATACTTTGTATTGCTGCCCTTAGACTGTTAAAATCTGCCCTTTTAAAATTAAGAGTTTTTGTTGGCCCCTTAAAATGTTTTTTTTTTTATTCAATCTCAAATTAGACTGTGTTGTGATCACTGTTTCCCAAAGGTTGCCCTATTTCAACATTTGATACTATATCAATATTATTTGTGATGAGTAAATCTAAGATAGCTTCATTTCTAGTAGGCTCCTGTATAACCTGGGCCAGATAATGATCCCTGAGTGTACTCAAGAACCTGCTCCCCTTAGCTGAACTGCTGGTCTCATTTATCCAGTTTATTCCAGGGTAATTAAAATCTCCCATTATTAGAACTTGCCCGTGCTTAGCTGCATTTCCAATCTGTAACAATAATTGTATTTCCTCACTTTCAGCTATATTTGGGGGTTTATAGCATACTCCTACTAATATTATTTTGGAATTTGCTGTTCCGCTATTTAACTCTACCCGCAAACATTCAACTTTATCACTAGGTCCACCATAAATATCTTCTCTGACTATAGCCTTAAATTCAGGCTTAACATACAGACAAATCCCTCCTCCTTGTTTAACTTTGCCTCTATCTTTCCTAAATCGGTTATAACCATCCAGATTAACAGTCCAGTTATGAGATTCATCCCACCACGTTTCGGTAATGCCTATTAAATCCCATTTTTCATTAATTGCTAATAATTCTAACTCTCCCATTTTTCCTGGCAAGCTTCTGGCATTAGCAAGCATACACCTTATGTTATGAGTCTGTAGTTCTGAAGTGCCTGCCACTGTACTTGAATTACTTAGTACTACCTCCCTATTGACTATACTACCCCTCCCCCATCTCCTCCCCTATGAGTTGTTATAGTATAGAGAATAAAACTACTAGTGGCTTGGTGAGGTAAGTCCCTGCATGATAGCTAGGAAAGCTGATAAGACTAGGATCAGCAGCAATTGCTAGTGGAGGCTATTAAAGAGGAAGGCGTAATCGGTGATACAGAACAATATGATTATTTAAGACTTATGGAAAGCATATTCAGCTATATGTAGAGAGGGCTGATTTAGGACTTATGAAAGAGTGATTGAGGTATGAAGGCTGGTTTAGGACTTATGGAAACCATGATTGCTGTCATGCCTAGCAAAGGCAGATTTAGAATTTATAGAAAGTGATAGAGGTGGAGCCTAGAAAAAGCCAATTTAGGACTTATAGAAAGCCGGAGGAAGGTCAAAGTTTAGTAGATTTGGGCCAAAATCCACAAAGTATGGCATAGGAAGGCCAAAAAGCGTGACCTTGGTCACAGGGCAGTTACGCAATTTAGTAGATTTGGGCCAAATTTATCATAGCGAGTACAAGAAACTTAGTGATTTAGCCCTAAAAACTGAAGGACTTTTTGAGAACCAAAATTCAGGACCCTGTGCATGGGCAAAGAAGCGGCTTGGTTGTCTTTGGATTTTGGATTATGCATTGCTTCTCTCATATGTTAATGTATGAATCCTGCACACAGTTTTATGGCTTAAATAAATATTTTATCACTGACCTGGAGGAAGAATTTTCTTAAAAGAGGAAGATATATACCTTTGAGAATGTATACATCATTGAAGATACTACTGAACTTAAGACATCAGCTTTACATCAAACATCTACCTAGGAGCAAGTAGTTGCTCCCTGAATATGTGAGTGGCTACTTGACAATTGCTTATTTTTTGTCAATACATTGTTGATATAGTGCATCATTTGTGGTTTACTTTCACTTTTGTTATGCATGTCACCCGTGATTTTTCTCTGATTTTCTTTGCTTCATTAAAACTGGAATTCAAGGTGGTAGTAATAGATGTATTTGATATTCTATATGTTGTGGCATTTTGAATTTATACTGTTTTAATACCACCCTTTATAATGTTATATACTACTAGTAGAGCACTGAATTTGTTTTGCTCTTTCTGTTTTTCTAATATTTTTAAGTATACCACAATATCAAAATATGAAAATAAGAGTTTAAATCTCGATTTTGATCGAAAAATATCAAGCTTTGTTATTGCTTTATGATTTAACTCATCATGCTGGACATTCTCTTGACCTTATCTTCTATCTGACCATCACTTCCTTACCTTCAACCTCACCACATCTTCCTCTCACCACCCCTCTTCAACCCCTGCCACAATCATGAACAGAAACCTGCTAGCACTTGACCCTGCTCAACTCTCCACTATTATCCATCTTCTCAGCCCCATCACCAGCCTCAACTGCCCTGATACAACTCTACTCTCTCTTCCACCCTTGACACTCTGGCCCCACAAATTTATGTTACGCTCCTATTCCTCCGCCCTCAACCTTGCCAAACAACACTACTTCAAATCACTAATATCAACTCTGTCCTCTAACCCCAGGCGTCTGTTCGCCACCACCTCCTCCTCCCATCCCTTCCTCTCTCACAGCTGAAGACTTCACCAACCATTATATGCATACCATTCAAAACATTTGCAATTAACTCACCTCTCATAGTGGTTTACACACTCCACCCTCTCAACTAACCAACAACACCCTGTCTTCTCCCTTCCCCAATCCCACAGTCACCATGGCCTGCTTTGACGTGGCTACAGAGGACGAAGTCTCCAGCCTGCTACTATCCACTCGCCGCACTACCTGTCTTCTAGATCCTATTCCATTTCAGCTTATCCCTCCCATCTCAACCACACTAATCCCAGCTCTCATAAACTTTCCCTAAATACTGGCACGTTTTCACCTTCTCTAAAACATGCCATAATTACACCCATTCTCAAAAAACCCTCATCTGTCTCTAAAGTTGCTTTCAAACTGCTGGAGCGGCTCGTCTATAACCGCCTTACCAACTTTATTTCCTCTAACTCTCTTCTTGACACCTTACAATCCGGCTTCCAGCCCCAACATTGCACTTACTCTAAGTAAAGTCACTAGCTCTCTGCCAAGTCAAAAGGTCACTTTTCCATTCTACTTCTTCTAGATGTCTCTTCTGCCTTTGACACAGTAGACCATCCACTTCTACTCCATATCCTCTAATCTCTCGGTATTCAAGATACTGCTCTCTTGTGGTTCTCATCATACGTACAAAATCGATCATTCAGTGTCTCCTTCTCTGACACCTCTTCTTCTACCTACCCCCTGTCTGTTGGCATACACCAAGTTCAGTCCTAGCCCCCTCCTCTTCTCCATCTACACATCCTCACTTGGTACCCTAATACACTCTTTTGGGCTTCAGTATCATCTCTATGCAGATGACACTCAAATCTACCTCTCATCACCAGATCTATGCCCCTCTCTTCTAACACACGTCTCCAACTACCTTTCTAGTATATCCTCTTGGATGTCAACCCACCATCTCAAACTCAACATGTCTAAGACTGAACTCCTAATTTTCCCTCCCTCTACCAAGCATCAATTCCTCACATCTCTCTCACTGTCAACAACTACATCATCACTCCCACCTCCCAAGCCTGTTGCCTTGAGGTTCTACTGGACCCCGTCCTGTCTTTCAAACCTTAAATACAGTCACTAAGAAAATCTTGCCTTCTCCATCTAAAGAACATCTCCATAATTCGGCACTATCTTACACAAGACACAACTAAAATCCTAATACACTCTCTCATGATCACTCGACTTGAATACCGTAACTCGCTTCTTGCTGGCCTACACACCCCCCGACTATGCCCGCTTCAATCTATAACGAACGCCTCTGCTAGACTCATCTTCTGTATACAGTTCATTGTCAGCATCACCTTCAGTCAATCACTCCACTGGCTTCACTTATCCTCCAGAATAAAATTTAAAATCATGACGCAACTTACAAAGCCCTCAATAATTGAGCACCCCCTTACATGTCTGCTCTAATCTCCAAATATTCCCCCAACAGCCCTCTTCGTTCTGCTAATGAACTTTTTCTTTCTACAACTCTTGTCACCTCCTCTCATTCTTGCCTTCAGGACTTTTCTCGTGCTGCCCCTATTCTCTGGAACTCCTTGCCTCGCCAGATTGTCCTCCTGCCTCAAAACCTCACTAAAAACGCATCTCTTTAAAGAAGCGTATCACCTCCCACCCTAACACGCTCATCACCTCTCTCTGCATCCTTTACCACACACAATACCTTTAGGTTGTAAGTCTGCGAGTTTAAATCTTGCAGGGTTCTTTGGGGAAAGCACCATGGACACTGGATTCGAGGCTCAAGGACAGGTCCCTCCCTGCTTTGTTATGTTTTGATTTGTATTTACCTTTGCCTGGAACTTATCTTATGTACAGAGCTACGGAATATGTTGTATAAATAAACGATAATAATAATAATAATATTGCTTTCTTATTTAGATAGCATGACACAATGACTGCATAGACACTTTTGCTACATTTTAATGAAATGTTATTTGATAATTTGTATAAAGTTTTCTAAGCTTGCCAACAACACTAATCTAATACACATGGTATTTGATAAAGTCTAACACTAAATATCTCTCATCAAGTTATATGATTTGATCCTATTTACTTTATATGGAATTTACCTAGATATTGATCACACATCGGCCATGTCTCTTCATTTCCCTGGGCAGTGTTAGTCAGTCTGGAGTGGCATGCTACATACAAGAGACTCATCGTCCCAGGGTGAGGGTACCTGCTATTAATACAAGAGGAGTAGATTCTGGCATGAATGCAACACTATAAAATGACATTTGTCCAGCCATGTCTTGCCCAAACAAGGACCTAGTCTAAGGTTATGCTGTCCTCGTGATATTGTGTCTTGCTGTATATCTTAAATTTCACCCAGTGTCAGGGTCATCTACAGAGTCAAACTTGGGACACCTCCAGTGACGCTACGTGAACAGCCACCAGAGAACATGTAGCTAAGGACTCGGCTCACACAATCATTTTTTCTGAACTTGGTGCTGGTCATTAGCATATATCACCTCCACCTGTAGCATTACCTGGAGACTATATATAGGGGATAAGACTGAACCTCTGTGCTCAGTCGTTGCTTTCTGTTCCTGGACTCAGCTATTCTCTTTCCTTGAATATTCTCAAATGTGGCCATGGCTTATTATCTTGATTATCCTTTTGTCAACCACTGGCATCTGATGCCTGGACCGTTTGACTTATATTTTTGCCCTTTTGAACCTGCGCCTTTAACCTTGAGCTTCTGATCAACAGTCTGTCTTGTTACCTGCAGTTCAGTTACCTGGATATCCAACACCTGTGGTCCTAATTACCTGCTACCCAAGACCTATCTCCTGCTACCTGTAGTCCTGCAACCTGCCCTATACCTCCTACTATCTTGTTGCAGTTCAGTTTACTGGGGCTTTCCTGTTATTGATCTCCTATTTGTCCTGCCTCACACTTCTAGTCCCTGACACTTGAAGAGATACCCACTACTTCCCCTGCCTTCTTCACCCATGACCTTTACTTGAAATCAAATAATCTCTTACATGTCATCAACTCTGACCTGGATTGAATTTTGACTACTTGTTGATTTAACCCAGTTCAAGTGCCTATCTTCTAATATCTCATTTCTGGCCCATAAGTCTATATCTTGTTTAGCAATTACCAGCAAAACTAGGACTCTCTGATACCATCATTAACATTTTTTCTTGATTATCAACAGTATTCATCTGAAAATAAGTAGAAGAGTATTTAAACAAAGAGAATAATTGTCTACCTATTTAAAAACGAATACATATAAGACTATCTTTCTAGTCCAGCACTATTCCCAAATAATAACAACAGCCTCTAACGCATCTCCACCTTCCTATGTCATTTGGAACATAGTAAAAACATATTTGTTCTTATACATATCCTGCTTCTCTCCAATGTTAGCTCTCCAGGCATAGCCCCTATTCAATTGAGCAATTGTAAGTTACTGGAGCCCATAATGTAGCCACAAACTAATTTGCGATTTGTGGCAGGCTGAAAATCCCTGCGGTTGTCAAGATCATAACTCCAACCCACCCAAGCCGTTTATCTTTAAATAAATGTTACAATCGCAAATCATTATTCAATTGCTACAATCTCTCAAGCCCGCAGTTGTTTTCAAACCCGTAAATGGCATATATAGAAGAAAATCCTACGAGTACCAAATAGGACTTGCAAGGGGTTAAACACTTGATTGTAGCACTGTAAATGCAAATAAATAATCAATACTGCACTTTAAAAGATGTGGAAAGCGGTGAAAGACATTAGAATAAATTGCACAACAGTCTCAAGCTTGGAAATCTGCATTTTTCATTTCTGTGTTATATCAATCTCGGTAATCAAGGAGTTAATACATATCAGGCCACCCATATAGATTAGAACATCTCCTTCATTCATTTTTATTATTTTGTACATTGCCGGATTGCAAGTCTGATCGCATATCGGACTTCTAAACGCTAACTGATTGACATGTAACCTCCATGTTTTACTGACGTAATGATGGCGGTCTTTACTATTGGCTATTTCTAAAGTGGTAGTTACGGCCTTGCTTAATTGATCATGATCATGCCCTGAAATGCTATTTACAGGTGCATGGTTTATGGTTTAGGCTTTCAGCCAGGTAGCTGCGGGCTTGATCAATTGAAGCGCTCTGTGACTGTTGCAAACTTCAGACATCCGGCCGATATGAAGAAAACTGCGGGCTTGCAATTGAATAGAGGCCCATGTCTCCTTGAGTGCCTGTCCAATACCACACATATTATTGTTGTGGTTTGTTTAATTCTCTTTTGTATCCAAAGTGACCGAGTGATGCACAATATATTGACACTTATAAATACATTTTTATTTGTTAGTTAATATATCTCCTAATTATTTAGAGCTGCGCTATTTTAGTAGTACTTCTTAATTATAATTATATACTGTACAGTGATAACCTGGAATAAATAATTGTTAGAGCACATTTGAGTCTATACCCTAGAGGGGAGATAGGTACTATAGAGTGTGCCACTGCCCCTGTAAGGGAATCTGGATAGCTTCTTTGATATTATAACATGATAAAATAACAAATAACCCTTATACTTCAGTGAAATAAAACTCCTAGTAATGATTAGTTAATGAAAATGTAAGTGTTGGCTTCAAGCAGGAATAATTATACTACACACTTCATCATCACTGGAAAACCAAGTCTAACGAATGACTCATTTGCTGTGCTTTTAGTGCTTATATTGAGCCTCATTCATTTGAGCTATAGTACGTTACTGTAGCCCGTGAGTGAGGCCGCAAGTTAATTTGTTATTCAATTGGCTTTTTTTGCGTGCTCCGAACGGGTTACCTGTTTGTGGCCTTGAAAACTTTGCGGTTGTTAAACCCAAAACTTACAGCCTCCCAAAGCCTTTGATCTTTCATGGCCACAAGAGTTCCCATCGCTAAAATCGCAAATTGCTATTCAATTGCAAAAATCGCTCAACATCGCACCCGCACCCAAGCCTGCAAATGCCAAATGGCAGCCCAAAGCTTACGGGTTCCAAATAGGACCTGTAAAGGGTTTACAGACTAGTTAGGAACACTGCAAACTGCAATATAAAGACCCCAAAGAACTTTAAAATATGGGGAAAGCAATGGAAAGCATTACAATTACTTGCACAACAACTCCCAAATATCAAATATTGCAAAAAATAAAAAAATATTTTCCTCATAGATTGTAATGGTCATGCATATGCCAATATGAAAAGCCATGCTGCAACATGCTGAAAGCTATTAAAGACACACAACACAAATACATGAAAATGGCTGACATATTAACCCTTTCTCACTCACAGAGGCTCTAATTCGGACCCTAAAAATACATTACACTCATCACATCTACATTGGGAAAGCAAATAGTGGCCAAATTACATCGCCACATGGCATATATCAAGTAACAGGGGAACATTTCACATTTAGTTGTTCTAAAGTTGTGTTCCTCAGTTGTGTCTAACTCTCTGTGACCCTATGGACTGCAGCACACTTACTAATGTCTCTGTGCATATCCACAAGGTTTGTATGCCAAATATACTGGAGTGAGTTGCCAGTTCCTTCTCTATTGGACTGGCATTTGTCTGACCTCTCTGCTATCACCTGCCCTCCTGCAGTGGCCCGACATGGTATTGCTCACAGCTTCATTCAGATACATAAGCCCACTCACCACCATCACTTAGCAATCCTGAAGGGGACCATACACTCCACTAATCTACTCTAACCCATCAGGAAGGGTTGCAAAAACACATGGAGGCTGTGCAGAGGCACGTGGAGCAATAGCCAACTCACCTCCATCTCCGCTACTCCCATACTGGAAAGCTCCAGACCATTGCTGGTGGCCATGTGCCAAGATGTACACCCATTATCATTTGGTGACCTCCCATTAAGTGGTTTGCTATCAATCAATTTACATTATAACCTGTCATATTTTTATCAGGCTTTCAGGGGGAGTGTTGATATCCTGTATCACAAATTAGTCTTTGAATGTGTATTAACCCTTTATTATTATTATTATATATAATAAAATAATTTTTTGATATCTAATGATATCTAATGATATTATTACTATTATTATTATTATAATAGTTATGTTATATATTAATCTATTGCATAGTAACTAGGGCTCATTAGTTTACAGATATAGGAATATCACTGACACAGTGGGCATGGTATAACAAAGCTTTATTTCATACACAGAGCACAATCAGAAATGGACAAGACTGTGCATTAATATCATGGGTGGTGTGTGTAACAGAGCTGGAACACGCAGTCCAATATCTCCGCTGGTATACAGTAAAATACCCAAGAGGCACTACAGTTTCACCATTCCCGACCTCCCATATTGGACGACACACAATTTGGGAGTCAAATGAATACTGACTTTATTTTGTTATTGCAGAAATATTTATACCCATCTCTTCCCACAGGCAATACACATGCCCATATTTGGCCGCACAATACACATAAAGAGAACAATAGGTGGGTCACACCTCCCCGAGGCTCCCTGGCAACTTTGATACAATCAGACATTGATTCAATTACACTTCTTTGTTCTTATCTGAGAATGAAAACACTGTATACAATAGACGTCCTTTATCTTATGCGGAGTCTCTGTAACAGGATTATCTCCCATGCCAAGTAGCTGCAAATGTCTGGGACAATATTCTGCAGAGCATAAACCAACATACATGCAGTATAATAGTAGAATCATATTTTAACCATAATAATCATAAAACAGGGTAAAACAGTGATGGGTTCCGTTACACACCTCCCCCATGACCATAAGCCGGCATACACGGTCTGATCCCAACGGATCGGCCTGGGGATGTCCGGACAAAAGTATTTGTTGGTCAATTCTCTAGTTTGACAACCCATCAGCATTACTGCAATTCACATTTACTCACATTTCCCATATCCCCAGGTAGCTGGGATCTGAGTGCACAAAACTACTGAATAGCGCTCAGATCCTCTTCACACAGTTCAATTGCCATGTAGCTAAAGTCTTTCCCATAGTCTTTCATTATATGAATGGGCTTCATGGCACAGTTATCTGGGGTATCATGGTTCATACAGGGCAAGTACAGAATGACCCCCCTGTATGTAAAGGGCCAGAATGAGTGACATACACTCTGGTATGGCCGAACACTGGTTCCAAAGGGCAATATGTCCCAGGGCAATAGTCGCAGGGCAGGAGGCTGGCAAACAGTCCTCTCCAAGACAAAGTGGCGAAGGGCACTTCGTCACACATCTCTCCTTTGGGGGGAAGTCTAACCAGGTACCTGGATATTTTGCTGTGGTGATGGGGCAACACGCTGAGGGGACTTGAGGGGCAGAGGCCAGCGGCACTCTGCCCTGATGCCAGCTCTTCTGCTGGTATATCCTGCAGGACATCCTGCTCTGTACTAGGGACAAAGGGAGGGCAGAGGCCGACTGCACTCTGCCCCACTGTCAGCTCTTCTGCTGGGGTACTTGGGACGTATTCCGGCTCAGTAGCCAGGGAAAGGTGGGGGTCAGTGGGGGTTAACATTTCCTCTGTTAACCCTGGAGCCACATTAGGAGTTAGCTGGGGAGGGGAATTTGTACTTACCCCCTCCTCCGGTTGTCCCAGTGAGAGTAGTTGGGGATCTGGACAGGCTGTCCAGCATCCCGGTAGGTCAGGCACAGAGACCCTGGTCCCATCTGCGCCGTCTGGGGGATTGGTGTCTCCCCTTGTTAGGGTAAGCTGTCGCTGGGGGGAGAGGGCGTCATCTTCAGCTCCCTGGGGTTCACACTGCCGCTGGGTGGGAAGGACGACACCTTCTGCCCCCTGGGGTTCACACGGCCGCTGGGGGGGAAGGACGACACCTTCTGCCCCCTGTGGTTCATACTGCCGCTGGGGGGGAAGGACGACCCCTTCTGCCCCCTGGGGTTCACCATGCCGTTGGGGGGGAAGGACGACACCTTCTGCCCCCTGGGGTTCACACTGCCGCTGGGGAGAAAGGACGGCCCCTTCTGCTCCCTGGGGTACACACTGCCGCTGGGGGGGAAGGACGACACCTTCGGCCCCCTGGGGTACACACTGCCGCTAGGGAGGAAAGACGGCACCTTCTGCTCCCTGGGGTATACACTGTCGCTGGGGAGGAAGGACGACACCTTCAGCTCCCTGGGGTACACACTGCCGCTGGGGAGGAAGGACGACACCTTCAGCTCCCTGGGGTACACACTGCCGCTGGGGAGGAAGGATGACACCTTCAGCTCCCTGGGGTACACACTGCCGCTGGGGGGGAAGGATGACACCTTCGGCCCCCTGGGGTACACACTGCCGCTGGGAGAGAAAGGACGGCACCTTCTGCTCCCTGGGGTACACACTGCGGCTGGGGAGAGAGGACGGCACCTTCTGCTCCCTGGGGTACACACTGCCGCTGGGGAGGAAGGACGACACCTTCAGCTCCCTGGGGTACACACTGCCGCTGGGGGGAAGGACGACACCTTCGTCCCCCTGGGGTACACACTGCCGCTGGGGAGAAAGGACGGCACCTTCTGCTCCCTGGGGTACACACTGTCGCTGAGGAGGGGAATTAGTTGGAGTATTCCACGTGGAGCGGTTTCTGTTTCTGGGACAGTCTCTCTGCATGTGGCCCTGCTGGTTACACGTGTGGCACCTGATGTTCCGTGGAGGGGTTTGGTAGTTCCCACCACCCGGACGCAGTGCTGGGGGGGGTTAATGGTGGGAGGTGGGTTAGCAGCTCCCAAGATGGACCGCTCCCGTGCCCGCTGCTTTTCCATTATGTATTTGTGGACATCTGTCATTAACCATTCCAAGGTTTTTATGGGAAGCGTACCTGGGAAAAAGGCCAGTCTGCTTTGGAGTTCTCTTCCAAACTCAGTCTGTGGGGTAATAAGAGGTACTGTAACCATGAGTTCCTTTCTGTCTGAATCCCGGTAGTCCGCGGCCGCCTCCTCCTCCTCATGATGGAACGCTGTCCGAAAACTAGCCGGTTCCATCCTGCTGTAGCCAGGGGCGCTGTACGGATACTAGCGTTGCCCTCAATTTGTACTCCACGGAATGGTGTCTCCTGTAGCTGTCCTTCTGACCGTGGGAACAATTGCGCCACTTGCCACAAAATGTAACAGAGCTGGAACACGCAGTCCAATATCTTCGCTGGTATACAGTAAAATACCCAAGAGGCACTACAGTTTCACCATTCCCGACCTCCCATATTGGACGATACACAATTTGGGAGTCAAATGAATACTGACTTTATTTTGTTATTGCAGAAATATTTATACCCATCTCTTCCCACAGGCAATACACATGCCCATATTTGGCCGCACAATACACATAAAGAGAACAATAGGTGGGTCACACCTCCCCGAGGCTCCCTGGCAACTTTGATACAATCAGACAATGATTCAATTACACTTCTTTGTTCTTATCTGAGAATGAAAACACTGTATACAATAGACGTCCTTTATCTTATGCGGAGTCTCTGTAACAGGATTATCTCCCATGCCAAGTAGCTGCAAATGTCTGGGACAATATTCTGCAGAGCATAAACCAACATACATGCAGTATAATAGTAGGATCATATTTTAACCATAATAATCATAAAACAGGGTAAAACAGTGATGGGTTCAGTTACAGTGTGGTATGGACAGAGAGCAAGAGGCTTGTGGGAAAAAGGGGATACCTAAAGGGGGTCATGTCATAGTCTAGAATAAGCATGATGCATAGCACCTACCAGGGTCACATGTGGTGCAACCGGAAACTGATGAAAAATAGGATCAAAAAATCACTCCATTTAATTGAAGAAACCATTAATGTGCATAGCACTTACAACTTGTCTATATCTGCTCAATGAAACATATGATTAAATCTCTGGACTGTGCAATCCACTCCAGTTGCACTCACACAGTGTGTTGACAAAACAAAAATATGAAAAAAAGTGGTAAAAAAAAAGGGCTGAGGAGGATACAAGAAAAAATCAACATGCTTGTACAGTACAGTGCTAAATACTGTAACTGTAACAATATACCAACTCACCTGATTCCCATCTGCAAGCATAACTAACTATTAGCTAGTTCTCTTGATAACTCACTGGCCATTAATACTGATGTGTCATTTCACAATAAATGCTTAGCTTTGACCAGCGTCAGTGATCAAGGTGTACTTTTACCTTCTCCCCTTCTCCATATGATATTGTTCATCAACATTGATATCACATCCATAAGCTATACAGCTGTTAGCACATGTTAAAGGATAACTATGATATCAGCAATAGGGGAAAATACCCATTAATACGGAGAGGACACAACGGTCAGCAGCCAGATTCACTCTTACTTACATAAGACACAAGGACCTGTTTTCAGACTGATATTGAGGTCAGGACCACAAGCTTCACTAGTGCATATATTAATGCTGGCTGTCATTAACATGCCATTGTGAGACTTTGCAAGTGAGAGGGCCACCTCTCCCTCCTTCTCGCCATAACTTCTGGCTTGTTCAATAGAATAGCTCCGTAATTGTAGCAGAGCCCACAGCAAGCCTGGGGACATACGGACTGTATAGTGAGAGTTGCGACCTTGCAATTGAATGAGGATCTTTGTCTCTAATCTGACAAAATATTTAAAGAATAAACTAAAATGACTTGAAATCTTACTTTCTAATTCTACCCAGAAAGCCGCTAAGGGCAATGCTTTTACTCCCCACCCTCTATGAACCATGCTATCACATATATAGTTGTGAGCATGCGGGTTGCTGATAACGTTTGCGGGCTCGCATAGCCAAAGGCGCTCCTTGCGCTGGTGGAGATGAGCGCCATGGGCACTCATTTCTATGACCCCCTATGACTTTCGGCCCGCAAATGTGGACCCTCACGAAGCGAGGGACCGCATTTGCGGAGGTGGAGGCTCTACGGCGCCTCCCAACCGCTTAAAAAAAATATGAGCCGCGGGACTTAGGAAAAAAAACTCGCAAAAATACGGACTTAACGGACTAACTGCGCACAGCGGGAAATACTGAAAACACAAAAAATAAACAGACAAAAATAAATAAATAAACATTACCCAAAGCAAGGGGGGACACCCAGGACGTCTGCAAGGCAGGTTACACCTCGATTTCAATAACATTTACACACTTTACACACTCGAAAATTCCCGAAGCGACAGAAAAAATGGCAGACGAAAAAATCCAAAAAGAGGCTAAGGACGTAAAATTACTAAACTTACTTGCTAATTGGAACTAACACTCAAGAACACGTCATGCGGCACGTAACACACATTATGCGGCACCTACCATAGTGAAATTCGCAACACATAACTATTACCCGCAAAATGGCGGCTGGAACGCAAATTGACAGCTGGAACACAAATAGCGCATGCGTATTGCGTTCTAACGGTTTCTCCTTCACCTCAAAGTTTATAAATACTGCACACTTTCCAGAAATGTCTACATTTCTCTTAAGGTGATGAACAGTGTGACTGGACATTTCACTGGTGGTGTTACTTCAGAAGCTAATTCCTTACCAATTTACAACTTTACAATCTGCAAATTACAACAAAGAGGTAAGCTATAATACATTTAATATAGAGATTGCCAACAACAACTGGATTCATGTAAACTAACATTTCAAACACACAGATATGTCTATGTGCCCTATAAGAAGCTGAATTTAAACAAAAACATTAAATAACATACCATTTAGTCATATCGATTTAAAACAGACTCTGCATCAACAGCGTCACTGAAGAATTTGCAGCGTGGACTGTGAAATCAGAACAATTTTACACAACACATATATACAAAAATACATTGGATTCAGAAAAAGAACATGCTGTTACAAAAAACAAAAAAAAGCTAATCAATAAACAATTTCTCTTTCTCTTTTTCAACAGACACTGCATAAAGAGTGTCACAGGAACATTTGCAGCAGGGGACCCTCTGTCATTGATACACAAAAATACTCCAATCAAGGTATAGTATAACAAGTAAAAAAAAATATATATATATCCTGTTTGCTGTGCCCCAATGTCAAAATTGAACAAAGAAAAAAAAAAATAAGCCCCTACTAACAATTATGGGGAACAGAAAACACCATACTTCAAGAAATATTGGTAACACATATAAAATGGAACAATGAATCCTGTTTAGTCTGCAAGAACCTATAACCCTAACCCATAACCGAAATCTAGCATCCCAAAAGTTGCGGACACAAATCAGGATAGTATAAAAAATATTGCTAATGCATACAAAATTGAAGAATAAATCCTGTTTTCTGTGCCCTAAACTATAAGCCTAAACCCAGAACCAAAAACTCAAATCACAACATTGGTCTACACAAAATAGGATAGTACAAAATAATTTGCAGCGCTGCACCGTTTCACACTTACTGTGAAATCTCCACAATTTTAAAAACAAAAAACAAAGAACAACAGCTAATATACTAAAATACATTGGATTAAAAAAAAAAGAGATGCTGTTATTAAAAAAATACTAATACAAAAACATTTCTCTTTCTCTTTTTCAAGAGACACTGCCTGAAGACTGTCGCAGAAAGATTGGCAGCAGGGGACCCTCTGTCATTAATACACAACTAATACTTCAACCAAGGTATAGTATAACAAGTAAAAACAAACAAAAAAAAACTATCCTGTTTGCTGTGCGCCAATGTCAAAAGGAAAAAAAACATAAATAAACATAAGCCCCTACTACCAATGATGTTGCACACAAAACATGATACTTCACCAAATATTGCTAACACATATAAAATGGAAAAATGCATCATGTTTTGGCTGCACCAACCTCTAAGCCTAACCCATAACCTAAATCTATCATCCCAAAAGTGGTGGACACAAAACAAGATACTATAACAAATAACACATACACAATTGAAAAAAAATCCTGTTTTCTGTTCCCTAAATGACAACACTAAACCAAGAATGTAATTAGAACAGTGGTGTAAACAAAAAGGATAGTACCAAATAATTTGTAGCGCTGCACGGTTTCACACACACTGTTAAATCTGCACAATTCTATACCCAACAAAGAAAGAAAAAATGCTAATATATTGGCTTCACAAAAAAAAATGCTGTTGTTAAAAAAAATATAAATAAATAAATAACATTTCTCTTTCTCTTTTACAACAGACACTGCCTGAAGACTGTTGCAGTAAGATTTGCAGCAGGGGAACCGCTGTCATTATTACACAACTAATACTTCAACCAAGGTATATTATAACAAGTAAAAAAATAGAACAAAAATAATAATAGATTCTTTTTATTTACAGATTAATATGGCAGATACTGACAAGAAACAGGAAAAGATAAGACGGCAAACTAGAGAACCACAAAAAACATGGGCAAAGCATCAGACGCCGGAGCAGAAAAAAATTAGACAACAAAAAGAACGCGAAAGACTTGCAAGCAAAAGACTATCAGGTGAAAAAATAAATTGATGGATTATGTCGCTGAGGTTGCTACAACCAGAGAGCTACCAGCTGGCAAAGCCATCATTTTACCATCTTCTTTCCAGGGATCTCCTCGCAATATGCGAGAAAGATACAATGATGCCATGGTTATTGTAACGAAATTTGGTAAACCAGGTATATTTATTACATTTACATGTAATCCACAATGGCCAGAGATTACACACAATTTGCTAATTGGCCAAACTACTTCCAATAGACCAGATTTAGTGGCAAGAGTCTTTAAAATCCAATTAACTTAATTAATAAGTGACATAACCATAACTCAGCTATTTGGCAAACGTCTGGCTTATGTTTATACCATCGAATAACAAAAAAGAGGACTTCCACATGCACATATTCTTATAATCCTTCAAGAAAAAGATTATTGCTGAACTACCAGATCCAGAAATACATGGTAGACTATATGAGATTGTAACTCATCGTATGATTCATGGACCGTGTGGAGATATTAATCCACAGTCACCATGTATGCAAAATAAGAAATGTACTAAAGAATTTCCAAAAGATTATAGAGACAAAACGTATGCTAATTGTGATGGCTATCCATTAAATAGAAGAAGAGAAGGGCAAAATGCCATTATTCAGGGCAAAAAGGTAGACAACAGATATGTGGTACCATACAATCCACATATACTCATGAAGTATAATGCACACATTAATGTTGAAGCTTGCACTTCCATCAAATCCATTAAATATGTCTACAAATATATTACAAAGGCTATGATGCAGCTACTGTAGGGGTCAAATGTGCAGAAAACAACGAACACAGTGAGTTATTACATGATGAACTTGCATCTCATGGAGATGCTCGCTATGTAAGTGCACCAGAAGCAATGTGGAGTCTTCTAAAATTTGAAATTCACGATCGCTCACATGCATTATATTGATTAGCTGTACATTTGCCACAAAGATATTTAGGGCCTCATTAAATTCTCGGTCCTCGCAAAAGGCAGTTTTTTTGCTGTTTGCGAGGACCGAATCTCTCGCAGCCTGCTTTGCGAGATGACTACGAAAAATGGCAGAGAATAGGCTCCGAGAGAGCTACGTAGTCACAAGCAGCCATAAATCTACGAGTGATTCTCGCATCTCGAAAGAATTCCTACGAACACAAAAAGTGCTAGCAAGTGATCCTAAAGCCTCTACTTGCTGCCTTGGAGCAGCCTGAGACAGCCGTGGGAGGCTCCCCCCTACTCCCTATACACATCCCCATGCTGCAGGGGTCTCTATCGGCACCCCCCACATTAACCCCTTGCAGCGAGGGGTCCCCGATCTGCACCGATCAGGCCCCGGAAGAATTAAAAAAATGTAAATTCGCTGCTGCGGCTCCTTAAAGGGCCAGCGGCACACTATTACTAATCCCGGCCGCAGCACCTAAAATTAACCCCCTCTATGCTGGGGGTCCCCATCGGGACCCCCGAAGTGTCCCTACATAAACCCCTTGCTGCATGGGTCCATAGGGACCCCGGCAGCCCCCCCACATTAACACCTTGCAGCGGGGGTCTCCGATCGTGACCCCGCTGCATTTCAATTTTTTAATTTCCGCCTCGTGGGTCCTTAAAGGACAGTAAAGGTCCTGAAAGGTCTTGCACTAAAAAACATTAACCCCAGGCAGCTAAAAGTAGCCCTATAACTCATGGGGGTCAATACAGACCCCCATAAGCACTTAATTAACCCTATAATTCAAGGGGGTCAATACAGATCACGATAAGCACAATAATTAACCCTATAACTCATGGGGGTCAATACAGACCCCCATAAGCACTTAATTAACCCTATAATTCATGGGGGTTAATACAGATCCCATAAGCACAATAATTAACCCTATAACTCATGGGGGTCAATACAAACCCCCATAAGCCAATAATTAACCCTATAACTCATGGGGGTCAATACAGACCCACATAAGGCCTTAATTAACCCTATAACTCATGGGGGTCAATACAGACCATCATAAGCCAATAATTATCCCTATAACTCATGGGGGTCAATACTGACCCCCATAAGCCAATAATTACCCCTATTAATCATGGGGGTCAATACAGACCCCCATAAGCACTTAATTAACCCTATAACTCATGGGGGTCAATACAGACCCCCATAAGCCAATAATTAACACTATAATTCATGGGGGTCAATACAGGCCCCCATAAGCACTTAATTAACCCTGTCACTCATGGGGGTCAATACAGACCCCCATAAGCCTCTATTTACTCCGTCACTCATGGGGGTCAATACAGACCCCCATTAGCCTCTATTTAACCCCATCAGTCCCATAAGGGTATGTTATGACCCTTATGGGGCTGTTAAAAAACTAAAATTAACCACATAAGTGCCATGACGGTCCACACGGACCATCATGACACTAACTACAAACACTACACTATAACCCCCAATAAACCATTAAATCTAAACTAACCCCCCTCTACACTAATCTATTAACACTTACACTATCCTACCTACCTACACTACCTACCACTCTAATTACAAAAAATAAAAATACCTACCTTACAAAAAATAAATAAACCTACATTACAGAAAATAAAAAAACCTAAGTCACCAAAAATAAAAAACCCTACATTACAGAAAATAAAAAACCTAAGTCACCAAAAATAAAAAAAAACCACATTACAGAAAATAAAAAATACATTACCACCCCCCCCACTACAGAAAAAAAAATTTACACACCTGAAAAGGAAAGACAGGCATACACAATACAATACATACATACAATACATTACATTACATTAAATACAATACATTACATACAATACATTACATACATTACATTACATTACATACAATACATTACATATAATACAAATAAAATATAATATCTATCTAACATACAATCTATCTAATATACAATAAATCCTAACTACATACAGAAACCCTAATTCTAAGCTAAAATAAAATAATTAAAATCCTAACTACATACACAGACCCTAATTCTAAAAGCTAAAATAAAATAATTACAATCCTAACTACATACACAGACCCTAATTCTAAGCTAAAATAAAATAATTAAGACCACTTACCTTTAAGATGTCCCTTCAGATCACTAACCTAGGGGTAAAACAAAACAAAAAAATTAGTACAAAACATTAACATAAAATAAATAAACATTATACACATTCTAAATATTCTACCTTTCCAGCATGTCCCGTCCTTCTTCTTTTCTTCACTGACGCGGCCCTGTTAAAAAAAACACAATACATTAATACAATATACAGACACAAAATAAAATAAACATATAAATATACATTCAACTTACCTCCCCCCGATGTCCCCGGCCTCCTCCTCTTCAGCCCCGGCTGGGCCCTGGAACCATCCGCTCTCTAAAAAATTTAAAATAAAAAAACTAACAGAGGTCTGCACTCGTCGACCTCCCCGACGCTAATGAGCCTCCAGGAGCCTTTTCCGGGAGAAAACATGCAATGGTGGCTTCTGATTGGCTGAAAAAGCTGTCTATCAATTTCAGCCATTCAGTAGTCGGCAATGTGTGAGCCAATCAAGATGGGATACACCCCAAAATCCCACCCTGATTGGCTAAAGCACCTGTCAATCTTTATTGGAACCAATCACAAGGCGCAGATGCCTTCAGCCAATCACAATGGGATACACCCCCACGGAGTGATTGGGTGAAGTCATCTGCTCCATCTCATTGGCTGACGACCCCCAGCATAAAGGGGGTTAATAAGGAGCTGCGGCAGGGAATTTAAAACTTTTAAATGCAGCGGGGGCCTGATCGGTGCCGATCGGGGACCCCCGCTGCAAGGGGGCTGTGAGCGTCCCTATGGACCCCTGCAGCAAGGTGTTCATTTGAGGACACTTTGGGGGTCCCGATGGGGACATCCGCATAGAGGGGGTTAATTTTAGGTGCTGGGGGGGGTAGTTGGAGTACCCCCCATGGCAGGGCTTATGTGGGGGACTGCCGCGAAGGTCCAGTTTAGGACCCCCGCTGTAATTGATGAGGTGCGGAAGTCTGCGAGATCATCTCGCAGGCTGTCACTCCTCATGTACATTTTCACAGTGTTCATACGGACGCCCCTGCTGCGTAGCTCACACGTTGCTTGCAGCAGGGCTAATGTAATAGCGTCGTAACTTTGAGAAATTTTGCAGTACGTAGGATTTAAGTAGAAGCCTCTTATTTACGAGGCTGGAATTTAATAAGGCTGTTAGTGTATTTCCATGCTGGAAATTAAACAAATGCTTTGGCAAGTGAGCATCGCCACACTACACTAACTGCATGGTTTCAATTAAATTCAAATGATTTAGAGGCAAGGGAATTTTTATATATTGACATTCCATACCATTATGTTTTCGTTAATGGATTATGGCAAAAAAGAAAAAGTCGTGGTCAGGAAGGAATTATTTTTTTTCCCCTTTGATAGAATTGGCTACGTTTCAAGGAGGGTTTTTACTGTTTGCCTTCCTCTGGATTCAATATATATTTCGTTTAACAGTTGTTAATCTATAAGTTGCATGTTAAAAAACATTATGTCAACTTTACAATACTCATTAATACAATGTTGACCTGTTCTTATATTAAAATGTTAATACTCTTACAAAAACATAATTTCACTGTTGGTCACCTACATGTAGCATGTTAAAAAAATAAACATATTTCATATAATAATTGTACTTATTTATAGATAAGAAAAAGGTTACAAGTGTCAAATACGCATATTACCTGCAAAACAGAATTCAAAACATACACATTACCGCCATTTTTTGACAGGCAAGTCGCTTGTAATATATATGCTTTGGTTAAAATGTCATGCAGAATACAGTGATCGACATAGAAAATTGGATCTGGAGAACATAGACTTGTCAAATGTAGGATAAAATGTGCTAGTGAACAGGGATACTTCTCACAGTCTATTTAATAAGTAAGTTGGAATATAAGATAAGGGAAACAGAAGAATTTCTTAATTTAGATGAATAATTTGTCTTATGGCAAAGTAGATATCTGTGTGTATATAGTTTCTAATAATAATAAAGGATTTAATATAGTAATTAGAAGTAACAGAGTTTAAAAGATGCAGCAGCAACTGAATAATACAGGAGTAAAGTACTGTATATACTCGAGGATAAGCCGACCCAAGTATAAGCCGAGGCACCCATTTTACCACAAAATACTGGGTAAAATGAGTGACTCGAGTATAAGCCGAGGGTGGGAAATGTGCTGCCCCCTGTGTCCCTCTTGTGCCCTCTGTGTCCCCCTCACTCTCTGTGTCTCTCCTCCCCTCTCCCTTCCCTGTGTCTCTTCCCCCCTCCCTTATCACCCTTCTCAACCCCACTCCTCAACCTCCCTCCTCATCCTTAACCTCCCTCCTCATCCTCAACCTCCCTCCTCATCCTCAACCTCCCTCCTCATCCTCAACCTCCCTACTCATCCTCAACTCCCTCCTCAACCTCCCTCCTCATCCTCAACCCCCTCCTCAACCTCCCTCCTCATCCTCCCTCCTCAACCCCCCATCCTCAACCCCTCTCCTCAACCTCAACCCCCCTCCTCAACCCTTCCTCCTCATCCTCAACCTCCCTCCTCAACCTCCCTCCTCAACCCCCCCCAGCCTCAACCCCTTCCTCAACCTCCCTCCTCAAGCCCCCATCCTCATCTTCCCTCCTCAACCCCCCATCCTCATCCTCAACCCCCTCCTCATCCTCAACCTCCCTCCTCAACCCCCCATCCTCAACCCCTTCCTCATCCTCCCTCCTCAACCCCTCCATCCTCAACCCCCTCCTCAAGCCCCCCATCCTCATCCTCCCTCCTCAACCCCCCATCCTCATCCTCAACCCCCTTCTTAACCTCAACCCTCCTCAACCTCAACCCCCCTCAACCCCAACCCCCCCTCCCCAACCTCCCTCCTCAACCCCCCATCCTCATCCTCTCTCCTCAAACCCCCATCCTCAACCTCCCTCCTCATCCTCCCTTCTCATCCTCAACCTCCCTCCTCAACCCCCTCCTCAACCTCCCCATCCTCAACCCCCTCCTCAACCTTCCTCCTCAACACCCCCATCCTCAACCCCCCCATCCTCAACCCCCCATCCTCAACCTCCCTCCTCAACCTCAACCCCCCTCAAACCCCCTACTCAGCCCCAACCCCCCATCCTCAACCTCCCTCCTCAACCTCAACCCCCCTCAAACCCCCTACTCAGCCCCAACCCACCTCCTCAACCCCCCTCATCCTACCCCCTCAATCCTCTTCAACCCCCCTCCTCCACCCAAACCCCCCTAAATACTTCCCCACTCTCCCCTCACTTATCTGCTTGTGCTCCGGCCTCCGCTCCTTGACCCGGCGCCGGTGTGCATGTGACGTCACATGTGCGCCGTATCATTAGCATATACCGGGTTATCCCATACTTATTACTACTTCTCCCTACTAGTATTACTAATGCACAATGTAGTACTTTTACAACTGGGATAACCCAATCAATATTTTTTTCACACCTATTTCTCATCTTCAGTTCTTGTATCCAATATCTCTCAAATCCTCTGTGAATGATGATGTAATCATGTTTAAATCTTAAGAGCACCCCAGAACCTGTACATTTTACTCTGTATAAATTGCCAGTCTTGTGTATGTTACACTAAACCTCAACTCAACCCAGAACCTCTCTTTTTCTGCTGCTTAAATTGTCAGCATCATGGTACGTTACCCCAAAACATCAGCTACATCCCATTACCTCAGCTTATGCAAAAATTGCCAGTATTAAGGTTCTGTATAAAACAACCTTCATTATTTACTTTGTGTAAATAAATGATGGTAGATCTTCTTATTGTCTGGGGGCCTCATTCAATTGCGATTTGGCCAATTGAATTGAGCATATCTTTTTTACAGAAGATTTTGGTTAGTGAAGAACTTGCTTTTGGATAGAAGTTCACTAACTAAAAGTTTCTGTAAAAAAAAATGCTCTTTGCTTATATATGTATGTATATCTTATGTACTAAGGGCAACTTTCTACGGAATATGTTGGCACGTTATAAATAAACGATAAGAATATATAGAGCCCTATTCAATTGGCCAAAATGAGGCCCTGGATGTTTTGCTTTGTTATATCTCAGTTGTTAGTTCTGATAACCTGGTGTGAATAGGCCGCTTAACCTTAGTAACACTTAGTTTACTAATTCAGAATATTGTGTGTATCACATATAAGCTTACACCCAACTGCTTGGTGAAGCATTGTAAAGATGGTTGCAAAGTGATGACTCGTCTTTGAATTATACTGGAGTTAAGCACTACCAGCAGGTCAAGCTTTTTACCTTTTTCTTGTTTTTACCTGATCAGAGTATTATCCTGTTTACTTCCCCAATCTACATTCACTGCTAAAAATCACAGAAACTATCTTCCCCCCTAATAAACCAAATAAATCTGTCCATCTCTTTTCTCTTTCTGCCTTTTATGCATTCATGAACTTCTTTCCTTACCATTCCTTTCCTTAATTTTGCTGCCCCTTTTTTTCTATTCCTTTTTGTGTGCTCCCATGAATGCTCATTCTGGATGTAACAAACTCACATTTATTAATTTCTTTATCTTCAATTCAGATAACCTAGTTTCTCTCAATGTAATCAAACTCACCTCCTCAGCCCCAATTCCCCAGATGTACTATCATATGGTGGTTTATACTTTGGGCAATATCCCTCACAACTCTTTCCCTCCCTCTGTACATCAGCTATAACCCACCTCTTATAACCTTCCCTCTCTTGCAAATAACAAATGACCCTCTCCTGCCAGTCTCTTGATCTAGCTATTTTTTCTTTCATTTGCCAGCAAACTGTTAGAACAATTTGTTTATAACCTTCTAACTGTCTTTCTGTCATCAAAATCTAGTTTGTGGGAGCAATTCTATTGAGACCAAGTACAGCCTCCTGGACCTTTCTAATTTCTTCAGAACCACTCACATGGCTTCTGCAACCCTACTCTTTCCTGGTTCCTAAATTGACTTATTTTAGTGCCTGGCACCACTTCATCACTGTTACCACAATTGTCCCATAAGGTTCAGATTTGGGTGCCCTGCTTGTCTCACTCTACACTACCTCCCATGGCAAATTAATAAACTCTCAAACCTGTTACCTAAATCAACATATTATCTCCTGCCTTATCTCTTTCTCTACTAACTTGATTCACCACCTGTCTATCTCCGACAACCTAAACATAAACATGTCACATTCCAAGTTCCTTCAACTAAAATCCTTTATTATTCACAAGTTCCTGTATTGATTACTGCAATTCACTCCTAACTGAAATTCCCCTTACTAGACTTTTCTATGCCAATCCGTTTGCTGGCTACCTACATCCTCTAGAAGCCAAGATCATAATACCGAGCCTGACCAATAATACCACACTCTCCTACATATCAAATCTTATCTCCAAATACTCCCCTAACCACCCGTCTTTTTCCCCCATAACTTACACCTTTTGTCACCTATCATATACTACTCTCATTCTCATCTTCAAGACTTCTTGCATGCTGCCCCTTTCCTATAGGGTTCCCTACCATGCTCTGTTAAAATCTTGAACATTCTTTACAACTTCAAAATCTTTATGAAATCTATCTATTTAGAGAAGCCCACCAACTGAATATTAATATTAGCTTTTCAAACAAGGCCTCCAATACCTGGATTCTGCATCTCAGCCAAAGACTAAGAATCAATCCCACCATTTTTTTCATTAATAGGCTTAAAACACGTTTAGATGTAAGCTCATATGAAAGCAGGACCTTCAACAGAATATATACTCACATATATATGTATCACGGTATAGCATGTATTTGGCTCTATGAAAGAGATTGTCTCTTTATAAATATATGATAATAAGAACAAAAATAGATGAAAGAGTAATACTATATTTTTCCTTATTTATGCATTTAAGATGAAATACCTTATATTTATTTAATATATTTCAGAAATAAGTGTTCTCCTTTGTATATAACAGTCACGTTTATATTATTTAATAAAAGTATACTTAGGAAATTATCATTGGTCATTTCTTACAATGTGAACACAATATTTTCTTCTATGCAAAAATGTTTTGACCTCACTTCAAAGAAGTTGTAATATTAATGGCTGTAACCGTTAAGAAATCAATACTGTTTTCCTTGATAGTTCTAATGCACTTGTAGAATTCCAGATCAAACACTTTCTGGTTTGATATGTTTCAGTCTAATTTTCCTGTAATGGATCCTTAGATAATTTAATGATATGCCCAAGGCATCAAAGAAATGACCAGCCAAATATCATTTAAATCAAACACTTCTTCACTTCTTAACGTTTAAAAATGGTAAATGTAATTGTTTTGATTAATGATTATTTTTTTATTTATAATTTTTTAAAATGTGAACATTATCACTCAGAAAGCATAAAAAGCAAAAAGGTCAGAGAATACTTCTTTCCAAATATACCATTAATTACGAATGTACAACAAATATATATTCCTTCTCTGAATACTTCAGGGATACTTTAAGCCACCTTAAATCAGTCAACTCACAATACATCTGAAATGTTAATTAAGCAACTTTTTTATCCTCACCTCTGCTTTCCTGGCTTTAGTAAAAGCCTCTCTGCCAGTGTATCTCTCCACAGGTACCTCTAATTCTGTTTGATGTTAGTGATCTGGGCTTGGCAAATAACATTCACTGTAGATTCACCTGAGATCAATAACAGCTTGTTCAAAGCTAGATTGGCTTCATAGAGTCCAGGATTTTATTAATTTATAGAAACTTCCTAAGACTTTCACTACAAAAGAAAAGGCGAACTTGAGTCTGTTCACATTGTATGTTGTGGAGATGGAATACGAAGTTAACTTCTTCATATTAAGCACTATGTCTAATATCTTTTTATATTCGTGGTGCCGAGAACGTGTTGACAGTAAATGGCACTTCATGTGGGATGTTACCTTTTTCATTACAAACAATATTATGTATACCATGTTGAAATTCTGGAATTCTTAATTTTTTTTAAGTTTTAATTTTTGATAAGTTATGACATAAAATGTATATAGCCACAAAGTATCAAAAGTTGGGTCAACAGCTTAAGGTTTGCTATGAGCTATGGATAAGTACAGTAATCTGCAAAGAGCACACAAAGACTTGGAAAGTTACTGTTTGTGCAAATGTTTGAGACAAGAAGTGATAGGAACAATGTCATAAAGGACTTTTATTGTTATGTTGCGTTAGTGGAGTCATTCGTAAATGTCGAGGCCATTTGAAGCTACGATGGGCTACTATTGAGCAGGATACCATCTCAGGTTGCTATTTAAAATTATATGGTTATCCTCTACCTACTTCAATGTGCAATTATGCATAGTGTAGGGAATTCATGAGGAATATCTGCTGACACAGTGGCACGGTATGAAAACTAACTTCACAATTGGAGGAAAGAAGAACACCATGGTGTGCACATTGGGAGGATAATAATATATGTGTGTGTGTGACATGATAAAATCCCAGAGAATCATATAAGAGTCTGTTACATCTCCCAATAATGTGCATTGTTCCTGACTCTTTTATGACCCTCGCATTACCCATATATCAGTGTTTTCAGTAATAATGCTTTATCTAATGAGGTACTGGAAAACACCAATATCCACTTCACAAGACAATGGAGCATCCAGCCTGGATCTGCTCTACTGGTTCCTGTGGAAGTTACCTTTAGATAGATCTTACGAAAGCTGGGTATTCAAAAGTGGCAAACATTTCATAGGTTAAATACTAATAAAAAAAATCACAGAGTTTTTTATGTGGTTATTTATATTGGGCAGACCTACACCACTACTCTTCTGAATATGAACTAATCTAACATGCAATTTTACCTACCCTGTCCACCCACACCCACCTACCTATTTAGCACCATCCAACTTTCCCTCAACTCTGACCAGTTTCCCAGCCTCGGCTGCTGAAAAACAGAGGATGGTGTTCTTTGGGTGATGTGATGTGTTGGGTTTGCGCCAGACATAGCGCTTTCTTTGATGAATGAAAAGTTAAATTTTAGTCTCATGAGACCAGAGCACCTTCCTCCATACATTTTGGGAGTTTCCCACATGCCTTTTTGCAAACTCAAAATGTGCCATTTTTGTTTTTTGCTGAAAGTAATGGCTTTCTTCTGGCCACTCTGCCATAAAGCACAACTCTATGGAGCGTACGGCTTATTGTGGTCCTATGTACAGATACTCCAGTCTCTGCTGTGGAACTCTGCAGCTCCTCCAGGGTTACCTTAGGTCTCTATGCTGCTTCTCTGATTAATGCCCTCCTTGCCCAATCCGTGAGTTTTGGTGGGTGGCCATCTCTTGGCAGGTTTGCTGTTGTGCCTTGTTCTTTCCATTTGGTTATAATAGATTTGATGGTGCCCCTGGGGTCATCAAATATTTGGATATTTTTTATAACCTAAGCCTGACTTGTACTTCTCAACAACATTGTCCCTTACTTGTTTGGAGAGTTCCTTGGTCTTCATGGCAGTGTTTGGTTAGTGGTGCCTCTTGCTTAGGTGTTGCAGCCTCTGGGACTTTCAAAAAAGGTGTGTATATGTAATGACAGATCATGTGACACTTAGATTTAACACAGGGGGCATCATTTCACTAATTATGTGACTTCTGAAGGTAATTGGTTGCACCAGAGCTTTTTATGGGCTTTATCACAAAGGGGGTGAATACATACACACATACACACTTTACCAATGTAGACTATTGTGTTCTGATCCATCACATAAAATTCAGATTAACAAAACATTGAACTTAAGGCTGTAATGTAGCAAAATAGGTAAAAGGTCAAGGGGGTGAATACTTTTGCAAGGCACTGTAGGTGGTCTCCCATCCAAGTACTGACCAGGTCCAAGCCTGCTTAACTGCAGGGTGGTGTGACCTCTTGATTTCCTGACTGGAATCAAAACCAGGTTGTGGCTATGAAAGCACGAAATCCTAACCATTGGACCACCAGGGAACCGTACAGACGACTAAACTCAGTAAATGTTGACAGTCCGTTACTAAATTGTAATATACATTTTTAAATTTCTACAAGAGTTCATTATAGTAACATGTATGGTATAATTTACCACTACACATATTATTTTTCCTTGCACAATGAACAGGTTGAGCTTATATTCTAATTTTAATGCCTAAAGCACAAGGAGATGAAATGACTAAGAACTCAAATATCAAACTGGGGCCTAAAATCATGTATGTTCATCAGTTGATATTTTTTTCTTCTATATCTCCAACATGTTATTTAGATATGTTGGTGTTTTAAATGTATTTTATCCTGTTCTGCCAAATCCACATTGCTTTTTTGTCATGGATGGAATATAGAGTGAGTGACAATTCCACTGTGCATCCCCAATATTCTATTAGAGGATGCGAGATATGACCCTGGAAAGGCCGAGACTTATCCCTCTGGCAGTGATATCAGTAAATTATGCTACCGCTCAAGTCTCTAGTGTACTTCCCACATATATAACTTGCACCTACCTCTGTTATTTGGGTCATTCTCTCTGGCACCACATGATTACTGTAGACAAGTATTCAATTATCTCTTAGGGTTTAATAATTAATTTTGCTGATGCCATCACATTTAACAATTGACCATACAACGATTACAATCAGTGTTATGATATCAAAACCTCCCCTTTCCCAATAAGGCCTTTACAAAGATATTGATGAATTAAATACAGAAAACCTCCAGTAAATTCTATGGAGTGAAAAAAATGAATTAAAAGAAAGCATTTTCCTTCTGGCTTTGCCAATGTGCGTTATATTTCTATAGCCCTAACTTATACTGGAAGCTGATTTGAAAGTTTGTCATGACTGTTTTGACAGCCCGGTCAGCTTAATCCAGGGATCTGGTCCCTGTGGTTTGTCAATTATGCTGCTAACCTTACAGCGGGAGCAACACTCAAGGCACTGAACTGTCATTCTATGGCCACGAAATACTGTCAACTGCTACTGGATGTGGGTAGAAGAAATGTAGGAGGAAAATAATGTATATACATTGCAGCACTCACTATTTGTAAAGCATTATAGAAAATAAAATTTAACATTTTGCAATCGAGACAATATGTGAAAATGTCTATATTTCAGACATATTTAAACTGAAATATAGACTGCTCTCGTATGCATTTGACTGAAGAGCCAATATTTGCAATGTAGATTCCATTTGTTATGCTAATTTTGCACAATATGTGATATCGTGAATTCAGCAATTTTTAAATGTTGCGTACTTGGTAATCTTCTGAAAAGAAATACAATTCAAACATGCTGGCAAAGACACCGGTTTTCACAGTAGTTCAGTGCATACTGAGTTACTCTTTCTAAATTGGATGTCAAAATAACTAATCTATATTTTGCAAAATTGTTACTCTTTAAGCTATGACATATTTTAACATTCGGCAGGAAAGTTACATTTGCCATCCAGAAACTTTAAAACCAGAGTAACAGCTACTTGACATTTTGTCACTCAACTCCAGCAAAACTGTAGAGGAAAAGCAATGAATTAATGAATAGCAACAAATCCCCATGACAACATGTTACTTCATTAAAATTTTATCAGCATTCTTCCTCAGGAAAGCATGCCTTCTGTTCTGTGTAGAATTTCTTCTGCAATGTTTTACAGCCTATTCACAGCATGCCGATGCTTTAAAATTAGTTCCTGCAGTGAGTCAACGACAGAGAACCTAGATTTTTATCACACCAAGCTCTTGGGTGCCATAATGAAATATCGCCTGCTTTCCTGTTTATACTGTTCCTTAAACATTAATAAGTATTTTCAGTTTGGAATAAGTTAATTAATTTTATTTACAGCAATAGCAACAGCCTGCATTTTGTAAACATGTTTACTGTGATTCCTACATAATCCCTCTGAGATTCGGTGGGTGACCTATAGAAGCAGCAGAGGGATTTGGGAATCAGCCTACCCTGATATTTGTATGATATGTAGAGATTTTTCTTTGTACACCAGGGATGTTTAGAAAATGTGCGTTTCAATTAAAACGCAAAGACAGGGCCATCCACCATGGGTGTAGGAACTCGGGGGACGAGGGGGACAAGCCCCCCCAGATTTTCTTTTTGTAGATAATTATTATTTATTATTACTTTTATTTGTAATGCGCCAACATATTTTGTAGCGCTATACAGGGGAAAAGAACAAGGAAAAATATAATTTTAACAAACTTCAGAAAATAGATAAGCAGCTGTGTGGTATTTTTATAGAATATGCAGTACCCCCACTCCCTCCCCCCAAAATTTTATTTGGCTTCTACATCCATGCCCCCCACACCCTACCATGTGTTTAATATTGTATTTAATATTTATTATTGTATTTAATATTGTATTTTTTCTTTGTACTTAACCCCTGTACAGCTCTATGGAAAATGTTGGTGCATTACAAATGCCTGATAATAATAATAAAAAAAAAAATTAAAATTTCATCATAGTTAAAGAAAAATGCACATTTGTGAAGTACATAACAAAGCCACAGCATTAGTAGCTCTTTAAACATTAGCATAAAATCATTTTAGAGAAAATCATAACTTTTAAAGACTATGAGCCTCATTCAATTGAGCCCTTGGGAGATGCAGGATTCCGTAATGAAGGCTGTAAGTTATTTTTGGCGTCTTTTTGCAGGCTCCGACCAGGTTACGGGCTCCGGCTTCCTATTCCTTGAGATGGTTACCATCTGCACAACAGTCTCAAACCCATAAATCAGCAATATAAAATAGTATTTTTTATGTGCCATTTCAGGTTATATCAATCTCAGGAATCAATGAGTTAATACATATCAGGCCACCGACATGGACTATAAAATGGGCTTCATTCATTTTTAGTAATTTGTACGTTGCGGGTTTGATCGCATTGTTGATTAACATGTCCCCTCCATGTGTTACTGACGTAATAATGACGATCTCCTTTTCTATTGGCTGTTTCTAAATCAGGAGTTACAGTCTTGCTTAATTGATCATTTTCACGCTCGGAAATGCTACATGCAATTACAATTTACAATTTATGCTATTGGGTCGGGACTTGCGGTCATGTCCAATTGAATAGCACTGTAAGTCTAGCAAGCTGCTGGCCCGCATCAGGACTGCAGACTAACGGCCTACATCCCGCGACTTGAGGCCTCCGAATTGAATGAGGCTCTATGTTTATATGTAGAAGGTCACATAGTACGAAGGATGTTTCATCTCATTTTCTTCTTATTCACAACCTTCTGCCTTTTTCTGAGATGCATCTCCACAGATTCTTAACTTTATGTTTCTAATAGGGTAACAATTTGTCCTTCCCTTCTCTGCCTTTCTTTGTACATGGATGCTCCTCTCATTCCTCGAGTCAATATCTCCTCTCTCTTCCAAAACTCTGCAAGCCTCATTCCTATCTCCTCTCATTCTTACTGATTCTTCTGCTAACTGCTGGAGACATCTCAGTCATTCCAATCAGGTCCCTCAAACATTCTGCTTTCAGCCACGTACAGCCAATAGGGTATCAAACACCCAAAACACCCTTAACTCCCCGCCAATTATTAACCTTCGAAGTTCAAACCATCTTTTCAAAGAGTTGCTGTTATCTATTGTGCACGGACCACCCTTTCAATTTCTTGATAATTGTCCTACCTGGTTTCATCACTTTATCCTCTAATCTACCTATATTTTTTTCAGGGAGACTTCAGCATTGCAACTGACACATCCACCTCACCTATAGTCACAATATTTATTTCACTCACCTGTCTTCTTTGGCTGTTAACAGTGGACATCACCAACTTACAGTGATGGCCACTTCATTGGCCTTATCTTTACTAATCTCCACAATCTTAAAACGTGTCATCTCTCTACTCCCTCTATCTGACCACCACCTCCAACCCTGCAATCTTACCACACCTTCCACCCACCATCCATCAACAATCATCTCCACCAGAACCTACAGATGCCTCTAAACACCATCAAAGTGCTATGACCCCCTTGTCAGGTCCCTCACTCTAATATTACCACCTCACAATACAACCAAATATTAACTTCAACCCTTGACTCTCTTGCTCCATCAGCTACAGGCCGGCCCCCTCGCACTTGTCTACAACCATGACACAATATACAAACATGCTATCTCCTTAGTTTCTCCCCTGTTGAATGGAGGAAACCTTGCAATTCAGCAGACTTTCTCCATTACATTCAGTTGACATTCCTACATTTATTCTGCACTCCTATATCTCTGTCTTCAATCTCGCCAAACAACACTATTATTACATTTTTAATCTCTGCTTTTGTCTTCCACCCCAAATGTCTCTTCTCTATATTCAACACTCTATTCACCTCACCACCGACCCCTTCCTGTTTAACATCAGTAGACTTTGCCAGCCACTTTAAAAATAAAACAATCCAGAATAAACTCTCCTCTCAATGTGGCTCAAATACACACTTTTCTTAACTATCCCATTATACTTAACCTTTGCCCCTCCCAGTCCCACATTCACAATGGGTTTCTTTGACACAATAATTGAGGATCAAGTTTCTGGTATTCTATCAACCCCTCAATCTAGAACTTGCCCACTATTCCATCACAAATGATCCCTTCACTCTCTACCACACTTATCCCAACCATCACACATCTCTCAATCTTTCCCCGAACAGCTTCAAATTTCCAATATCTCAAAAGCATGCCTTAATTACACCCATCTATAAGAAACTCTCATCTGACCTATCTTCTACATTCAAATATCACCCCAACTCTCTACCTTTTTGTCCTTTAAATTGGCTAGTCTACGGCCACCTAAACTATTTCTTTTCCTCCAACTCATTTCTTGACCCTTTTAGTGTGGCTTCTAGTCCAAGCATTCCACAGTGACAGCTCCACCAAGTTAAAGGGTCATATCCTCTTCTTATCCGAATTGTCCACTCCCTTGGCATCTATGACACAGTTTTTGTGGATTACATTCTACATAGAAAATTGTATATTTAGTGTTTCTTTCTCTGGCACCTTTTCTTCTCCACTTCCTCTCCCTGATGGCATCCCCAAAGTTTAGTTATAGGGACCCTCCGCTTTCCATGTTTACATTCCACCTGGAATCTAATACAATCTTTGGAATTTCAGTATAATCTGTATGCAGATGACACTCAATCTATCTCTCAACATCAAATTTATCCCGCTTATTATATCATCTTCACCTTAAAGATATCTCCATAATTTGTCACTCACTTAAAAGACACAACTTAAATTCTAGTTTATTCCTTCATCCTATCATGTCTTTACTATGGCAACTCACTCCTTGCTGGGGTCTCTATCACCCATCTGTCTCCATTCCGCTCCACTTGGTACCCGCTGTGTTCATGCCACTCTGCATCTTGTCTCACCAGGAAGTTAATCAAGTACTGTGGCACAGAGTGGCGTGCCTATGAGAACCCAAGAGCAGTCTGTGCCTACAAGAGCCCAAGATAAGCCTTTGCCTACAAGAATCAACGTGTAGCCTGTGCTTATAAGAACCATAGTGTAGCTTGTGCCTATAAGAACCAAAGTGTAGCTTGTGCTTACAAGAACTAAAGTGTAGCCTGTGAAGTCCTCTCAGTAAAGTTAAAATTAAGTTAAATTCTATTTTATTTAATCTAATTATTTTGTATTATTTGTGTCTGTTTAGTTTTAAGGCTTTGTTTCAAGAATGGCTTTGTTCTCAAGATCAGTTGAAACTAAAATGTGAAATTTCGGGGGTTCAGAATGGATTATTTCAATTTACATTGATCCCTATGAGAAATACTTGTTTGGTTGTTGATGTTCAGTGGTTCAGTCGCTTCCAACTCTCAGTGACCATATGGACCACAGCACACCAGGCACATCTTGTGTCTGAGTGTGCTAATCCATAATGTTTTCATGACAAAGATACTGGAGTGGGTTGCCAGTTCCTTCTCCAGTGGACTACAATATATCTGACCTCTCTTCTATGACCTGCCCATGTTGAGTCACCCTACATGCTTCATTAAGATACCCAAGCGCCTTCATCATGACAAGGTAGCGACAAGGTAGCGATCCAGAAGGGGGCCTGTTTGGTACTCAACCAGCCATCCGGAATGGATTAAGGTTGAATAACAAGGTACCACTGTATCTCCATATGTAGTCACTATTGTAACCCTATACTTATTGTTAATTTGATTTGTTTTAGGCCCTTTATAATTACAATACCTATTTTGTAAAGGACAATTTTTTTAGCTTTTTCTACATCATATATGTCTTAAATTCTCATCAACTGTTTCTTCCAATTGATGGTCTTTACCATCTTTGAGTAAGGTAAGGAATATTTTACATGTGAAGGATGAAAACGTGTTGCATGTGATAACTAATTTATATCAGCTGTTTTTTTGTTAAGTGAATATTTAAAATAATTTTGCACCCTTTCTATAGTTATATCTAAATTTGTACCTCTTTTGTACTTTTTTGCATACTGAATAGCATATGACTTATCAATGAGTTAAAATGTGCCAACATATTATAAAGTTCTTCATAAGTAACTATGAGGTCATCTATAAAGTGCATATAACTCACTATCTGTGTACTACAGGATATAACAATATTTAAATCTCATAGAAATACAAATAATAATTAGCATATGCTGATGCCATTGTTGCTTCTATTGCTGTTCCTGTCTTCTGAATAAAAAAAAAAACTGTTTCTCTAATTATATAATAATTATCCACAAACATATCCATAATAATTCACATATATTCCACTGTTGGATCATATGCTACCCTATATTAAAGCACCAATTTCCATACTACCTCAAGTCCCTCTATATGAGGTATAGCTCCATATAAGCTTTTTACGTCAAGTGCTACCAGCCAAATCTCTGCTTTTTCTTTTATTATACTAGTTGTATATTAGTTAGTTGTGACAATCTAGTTAGAAATAGGAGATTTTTTTAAGACAGTAGATAATAACTTTTTTTAAAATCAAATCTATATATTTCCCTTGAGATTCCACCATACTTCCTATAGCTGACTGAGCCGGGTGCCCCGGGGGATTATATCTACTTTTATGAATTTTTGGTATCATAGAAAATATGAGTTGTTTGGGATGTTGTTTTTATTGTTTTGTGTCTGCTTAATTAAACTAATAAAACTGATACAATTAATGTAAGGCATTTACCTTCCCACGTTGTCTCTGGGCTAGTCCACATGTTGATCACGTCAATACTGGGTGTCCTCAGTGCTCTATACATTATTGAGTAGTGGCGTGCTGCTCTAAGGGCTCAGGAGCCAAGAGCGACACAAGCGTGGACATCTGACCATTCAAGGACTTGGTCCATGTGTGTGCTTCTACTGAAAGATTTAAATAAATTCTGGATTTTAATTGACCTCTGCTTGTTTTTGACCATTCCTCTTTGCCAGACGCCACAATCTTCTGGCTGATCTGGACCAAGATATCAGCCCACAAACCTAGATCTTGGATTGCTTTACAAAAATTCCCTGCCAACCAGACCTTGGCTTGAACTGCTATTCTTCACCTCCTATGGGTCCTACTCCTCAGGGTCGGGTTTACCATTTGGCTGAGTAGGCCTGAAGAGGGTTCCATGTTTTTGAACTAACAAATGTGTGAAAACAGTCTTACAAAAGATATTGTGGTTCACAGTGCTCTTTGCAGTAAGTATCATGCCTCAGGAATAGCCAAGCTCCTGTCTGATTGGCTCCTCCAGTTTGCAACCACCGGAAGCCACATGTGCAGGCTATGTCTTACCAATGCTAAATTATACAAACTTACGAGACCCGTCTGTTATTCATTTTCATATTATTATCTTTATTTGTAATGCGCTAACATATTCCGTAGTACTGTACAAGGGTTAAGTACATGGCAAAAACTAAATTAACACCTTATAAAGAATGGAGGGCCCTGTTGTTGAGCTTAAAATCAAGATTGAAAACTTGCAAACTTACAATCTAAGGGTCTAGTTGTGATACAAGCGAGTGACAAATGCAAAATAGCAGTGTGAAGGCAAATTGTTTAGTCAAGCTGAGGTGTCTGTGTGTTGTACTGTAGATTGGTGGGTGTGTTATTAACCTACCTAGCGGTAACCCCGAGCGTGGCTCGGGGTAAATGTCCTCTTCCTAAATCGGTAACCCCGAGCCCCACTCTGGGTTACTGCAGGGAGGATCTGGAGGGGGCTCAGTGCTGCAGAGTTTCCCTGGGCCCCCTCAGCACATCATTCCTCCTCCTCCTCATCCCCCTCCTTCCCATCCTCCTCTTCCCTCCTTATCCTCCCTCCTTCCCACCTCTCCCATCTTCTTACCAGCCTCCGATCAGCTCATACTGCTGATCGTAGCCCCGTAGCGCGTCTTATGCCTTTCTCTGGAACAGGTATATGCTAATGACGTGACGTCACAAGCGCATCACGTCATTAGCATATGCCGGTTCGAGAGAAAGGCATAAGACGCGCTGCGGGGTTCATATCAGCAGCAGGAGCTGATAAGAGGCTAGTAAGGAGACAGAAGAGATAAGAGAGGGGAGAGGGAGGAAGGAGGGAGGATGGAGGATAAGGAGGGAAGAGGAAGGCAGAGGAGGAGGAGGATGAGGATGAGGGGGATGGGGAAGAGGAGGATGAGGGGGGAGAGGAAGATGAGGGGGGATGAGGGGGAAGAGGGGGATGAGGGGGGGAAAGCGGGATGAGGGGGGAAAGGAGGAGGATGAGGGGGAAAAGGAGTAGGAGAATAAGGGGGAAGGGAGGAGGATGAGGGGGGAAAGGGAGGAGGATGAGGGTGAGGAGGATGAGGGAAGAGGATGAGGGGGATAAGGGGGGATGAGGAGGATAAGGGGGAAAAGGGGTTGGATAAAGGGAAGAGGGGAGAAATGGAGGGGGCGGATAAGGGGGAGAGGGAGGAAATTGAGGAGGATAAGGGGAAAGGGAGGAGGTCTAATGGAGCAGGGCAAGGAGTTCCAGATAGTAGGGGTGGCACAAGAAAAGTCTTGAAGGCGGAAGTGAGAGGAGGTGATAAGAGAGGAGCAAAGAAGAAGTTCATTAGCAGAAATAAGGGGGCGGTTGGGAGAGTATTTGAAACAAGTGCAGAGATATAATGGGGTGCACTGTTGTTGAGGGCTTTAAATGTTAGGCTCATTATTTTAAATTAGATTCTGGAGGCTATGGGAAGCGAGTGGAGTGACTGACAGAGAGGAGCTGCATGGAAGATGAGTCTAGCGGAGGCGTTCATTATGGATTGTATGGGAGACAGACGAAAGATGGGGAGGCCAGCAAGGAGTGAATTACAGTAATTGAGTCGAGATATGATGAGAGAGAGTGTATTTAAAAAACCCCATAGAAACCAAGCTGGGCAGACTACAGCTGATAACCAATTCTGTGATCGCTTGGTAATGGTACCGTATTCAGCCCTATTCGTACCAAACCCCGTACTATGATCTCAAGAAACCAGTGTTTTCTGCACCCTTGCACTACTTGAAAGACCTAGCAGGATGTTTTATAGTTTATAAATCCATGTGATTTGAGTTCTAGCCTAAAACCTACCCTGCTCATTATTTCAGAGTGACTAATATGTTGTATCTACTGAATGGTAGTGCCTTGTCCTAAGCATCTCCTGTATAGGAGCAGAAATTGCAATTGATTTTATCCACGCCTTTAGGAGGGTGTTTGAAGAGCCCAGAAGGGCTTCCTCTGCTGCAACTGCTATGCCTTCCCTACAACAAGGAATCAAGTCCATAGTGGACTATTCCATTTAATTTAGAACCCTCACCCTGTAGTCTTGGTAGCTGTGGACAAATACAGATTTAGTTACTCCCTTTAGACATGGATTATTCCATACACTCATGGATTAGTTGACATATTCAGAATTACCCAAGGATGTCAAGGTTATGACCCATCTCTACCTAAATCTAGATCTTTATAGGAGAGAGAGAAACATGAGTAGAATCCAGCCAAAAAGAATCATCCACTGCACCTCTCTTCCAGTCACCAATGTCTTTACTAACATCATCAGTAACTGTTTCCTCTACTTCTTCCACCCTTTCCACTACAGAGAGACCTACATAATCACATAGTCATTTTGCTTGTTATGCCTATAAACAGGGCAATGCAAAAGCTTTGATGCCTGAAACCACTAATCTGCCGCCCACCAAAAAATCTGACTGTATTCTATGCTATATATCTGGCTAGTAGTTATGTCTTCATTGATTTCTGCCTCAGTGATGCACAAAAATGTGGCATTTCACTTTATCCTAAAACCATTGGGGTACAGAATACTTGACTCATCACGAGAAAATTATGTTGGGACTCCTGCATCCTCTACTCAACCACTGTCAACGTAGGGTTGCCTGGGCTCCCCATATATAATCCCTGTTCTATCATGTCTAGTTTGGTGTCTAATTAAGGTTTTTAATTTTGGTTAATATATAGGCGTTTTCGTTCTTATATTTAGAGCTATAATGCATTCATAAGTGTTTTAGCAAGACGAAATTGGAAATTCAGGAAATCAGATGCCTTATACAATTAGTTTTCTGATGGTATTGCTGATGATGATAGCAGCAAGCTGATCCTGTCCCTCAATCTAGCAATCCTTTCTTGGAACACCCAGCAAGCTCTCATCAAGGATCAAAAGGGTCTCCCAGACAATCTCTTGCCCCAAGAACATTGTCTGTATGTGCCACCTCAGTGGAAGTCCCAATCACCTCAGATTGAGGTACTCAATTTATAACCTGAGGTTGTCCTGTAGGAACTTTGCCATCCACAAACGAAGGATCAAACTAAAATGTTTAACCAGAAAATTAAACAATATCTCTTGTTATTAAATTTCCCAAAGACAAAGTGAATGGTATGAATTGCATTTGTATCGAACCAGAAAAAAGTGAAGAGTTTAAAGACAAACACTCAGTTTATCCAAAGTGCTCCATATTTCTTTTCCAAAGCCATGGATAGGGGATACTTATTTTCCCTCTCCTCCTCCAGCTCCTTTCCATGTGGATGGTGTGCCTGACTACTTTGACAACTACATCATGGACTCTTGTTTCTTTAGTGGCAGACTGTTGTATCTGATGGAGTTGAAGGGCTATGGTGGCTACAACATCCTGTGTCATCTCTTGTGTCTGCACTTTGGTTACATCACTATTATGGTTCTGACACAATAAGGGTATAGCACGTGTCACTCAAATGTGATGCAAGTGTGGACGTCTAAAAATGATGAAAGTGGTGTCATCCCCATCCATTCAAAGACAAATTCTGGCTTTGATCCCTACAACTGTGTGCCTGCCGCCAACCCCTTCGACCTGAAATTGACCACAATACCAGATGCAAGCTCAGACATTGTATTTTTAAATGGATATTCTCTGGTAACTGTGACCTAGGACCCTGGTGTGGTGTGAAGCATGGTCTGCTATCTTCTATTGTGTCTTATAGGTTCGTTCCTGTTCTCAATCTTCAGTGTTACAATTAGCAGGTTTGTGAACTCAGGGTTTGAAAGCAATGACCTTTCACCAGCATGTATCGTCACATTTTATTTATGTTTTCATTATTTTAGATTAAGTTTGGGGTGTGGGTCGTATCTCTGAGATGAATGTATGGTAAGGGTTGTTTGCCCTATACTTAGATATCCAGTATGTATATATTAATGAGATGAGTATATTAAGGATGAGTTTTTGAATATCGTGAATGTACATGTTCATGTCCTTATCTAACCCACTATGCACCAGGGGCTTGAAAGAGAAGACATGCCTAGTTTAAAATTGGTGTTTAAAATATTTATGACTATCCAGTGAGCTTGTAGTAACTAGAATGAGCTAGCTATAATGATTCCCCCTACAATAACTGTACTCTCAGAGATGTATTCAATATGTTTTTATTACCACTACCCTAATTTACCAGTTAGTGAGGTGAGTGTGAAAACTCAAACCAGTTTTTTAAAAAGGGTGACTTTGAATATATCCATCACTATGAAATAGTTCCTAGCATAGGAGCTGTGACCTGAAGATTTTCACTTTTTTTATTTTCTTGATAGGGAGCAGCCAAGGGAACTGTTAGCAATATTTTTTTCAGCAGGTGAAGATATCTGTTTAACAGGCTCAAGTTATATGGCTAGGCAAGAATAGAAAGGAAAACACAACCCAATATTGGGTAAGAGAAAGTATGTGGATGGAGTGTACAGTGAGTCCCTTGACAAATCTTTATACTGACCCTGGATTTATATAAGGTAATCATATCTCCTCAGAGACGCCTTTTTTCTAGAGAAAATAAGTTTAATTTGGTTAGCCTTTCTTCATAACTTAGCCCCTCCATTCCCCTTATTAGTTTTGTTGTCCTTCTCTGTACCTTTTCCAGCTCTTTTTATGAAGTGGTGCCCAAAATTGTACTCCATATTCCAAATGAGGGCGTACTAGAGATTTGTATAGTGGCAGAATTATATTTGCTTCCCTTGCTTCTTTACCCTTCTTAATACATGCTAATATTTTATTTGCCTTTGCAGATGCTGCTTGGCTTTGAGCACTGTTACCTAGGTGGTTGTCCACTCCCAAATCCCTTTCAATATCTGATACACCTAGATTTGCTCCATTAAGATTATAAATTACATGGCTGTTTTTCCTTCCCAGATGCATAACTTTACATTTATTCGTATTAAATCTCATCAGCCATTTAGATGCCCATTCCTCAATTTTATGTTGTATTTTTAGCAATCTCTTTTGATAATGGGCAAAAATGTTTTTTAACATCTATTTATTTTTAACTATTATATTTACTTTTGCTTTAATGATGACAGACCTGTTTTTCTTCTTAACAGATTATAAGATTAGAAGAGTGGAAGAAACAATGGATTCAGACAAGTACTCTATTCAGTTCTGTTGAAATACTGCCAATTCCCTTTTGCCAACAAAACTCAATAGAAATGTAAGTCCCATAAGGATAACCCCCCAACTTAAAGCAGAACAAGATGGAATCCACCATGAGACAGAGAACATACAATGGGCCACATTCAATTCCAAGCCTGCAACTCGCTCGCCGACAGATGCATGTCTGCGATTGAGTTGCAGGCTCCCGTTCCCCTCTGTTTCCGATGCTATCCAATTCCCCAGGGCTGAAACTCACTGCCCGAGATCCAAAATTGATACCCTGGTTTCCAAAGTAAGCAAAGCCGGGCTTGCAAATGCAAGCCCGTGGCTACTGCTGAGAATGAGCCAATAAGAAATGAGACCGTCATCATGACGGCAATGAAACCTGCGGGTGCTCCCTATATGAAACCCTGCTACAGGGGTCCTGATTGGGACCCCCGCAGGGTCCCCACATTAACTCCATGATTCAGGGGTCCCAATTGGGACCCCTACATCATGGGTATTTTATTTAGGAGTATGTTTTTTTTTTTGAGCAGTGGGGACATTTTGGGGAGCATACGAAAGGACTTCTAAAGACCTTGCGGGTCCTCTCTAGCACATCTTCGTTCTTCATTTGCGATGTACAAGTTTGGATACGTTTGCGAGCTTGGAGTAATCGAGCAATTGAATAGCGATTTGTGATTTTAGCACTGCAAATGTGGCAGATCAAAGGCTTCTGAGTGGTGTAGGTTACGAGTTTGACAGCCGCCATTTTCGAAAGGCCGTAATTCATAACCCGATTTGAGCCCGCTAAGAAAACGCCAATTAAATAGCAAATTTGCCTGTGATCTCACTTGCGGGCCATTGGATCTCAAATTCGGCCATTTAAATGAGGCTCAATGTCTTGCACAAGCTCGTGAAGTTTTTGTGGTCCTTTAAGTACCTATGAATGAATTCCTGTTGCCTAAAATATTACATAAAAAAATGAAAGTACAGTAAGTGTCCATAAAAAAATGTTTTATTAACCCCAGGCAGAAAAAATTAAATTATTACCAAAATCTGATAATATATTGCGCAAAGTGATATTTTATAAATTATTTATAATTCGTTGAGATGAACAGTCACAAGACAATTGAAAACAACTTCCTGTGAAGCATTTGATGGTTTTGAAACCATTTTCTGAATGCGCGTTTTTTGCGTTTCTTTGTATTGTCAAGTAACGTTTGATTTTCTTTATGTAGGATGTCAAACTTGAATTATGCATCATCTACCTACATACCATGTCTTATTATTTATTTAACATCTTCCATACTAAAGAATGCTGGGATGTTGCTGGTAGATGCATATAAATGTATATTCCAGTTTACTACGGGTAGGTATAAATAAATGGATTTTAATGTTATATGAAATTACATTTCCCGAGGAGCTTATAATGATTGTAACTGATGAATCTGCATTATGTCTCAACCTCTAAAACAAAGACCCTGCAATTTTGCTATTCTTTATTTATAAGGTGGCAAACAGAATTCTGCTGTGCTCTATAATGGAGGAAAATGCTGCGTCTGATCAGGACAGGATTTACATATATGGCGCCCCTAGGCACAAATTCTTTAGCCTCCCAGGTGCAAGAGGTTGCTCTGCCAGCATCTGTAGGTCTAATAAATCAATTGCACTAATTCTATTATACTGTGTATATATATATATATATATATATATATATATATATATATATAAAACCGGCCCCACTCTGATGAGAGGCAGTAACCTTGAAACAGCTGTACGTGGATAGGATTCCTAGCTTGGGTATAATCCATCCTGAGCTTTGCTCAGAGTTGTGTAATACAGCAAGCATATGCTTAAAGGAAGCCATATTTAAAATGGTAATGGATTACAAGAGCAAAGCCTTTGTGGGCACATTTGCATGCCCCTGCCAAGGTTCCAGAATGCAGTGTAATAACTGTATTTCTCAGAATTCTGCGCAGGAAACAATTTTTTTTAACTTGTTTTAAATGTGAACACAAAGGTACAATTTATTTATTGTACTACTGCACAGTAGAGGGCTTCTATCGCTCTTTTGCCCACCATATATTAAATGATTGTTGTGGTGAACTACCTACTCATAAGGTCCACAACACAAGCTGGTGATAGGCAGTAACATTGAAACGGCTGTCCGTGGGTAGGATTCCCAGCTTGTGTATAATCCAACCTTGGCTTTGCATAAAAGCTGGTTAATGCAGCGGGCATAAGCTTAAAGGAAGCCATGTTTAAAATGGTTATGTAAGAAAAACAAAGTATTTGTGGGTACATTTGCATGTCCCTGCTCAGTTTCCCAGAGTGCAGTGTATTAACTGTATTTCTCGGAATTCTAAGCTGGAAGCAGGTTATTTTTAACTTGTTTTAGAAATTCAAATGTTAACACAAATGCACTATTTATTTACTGTACTACTGTACAGTGCAGGGCTTCTATCGCTCTTTTGCGCACCATAAATTGAATGATTGTTGTAGTGAACTACCTACTCAAAATATCCACTACACAAGCTGGGATCCCGTCCCAATCTGATGAGAGGCAGTAACCTTGAAACAGCTGTCTGTGCATAGGTTTCCTGGCTTGTGTATAATCCATCCTGGACTTTGCTAAAATGTGTGTAATACAGCAGGCATATGCTTAATGGAAGCCATGTTTAAAATAGTATAGATAGATTACAAGAGCAAAGCCTTTGTGGGAACATTTGCATGTCACTGCTCAGGTTCCCAGCATGTGGTTGAACAACTGTATTTCTTGGAATTCTGGGCAGGAAACACACATTTACAACACATTTTTATGTGTCCCCTTAAACCACTCAAGTGTTGCTTTAGCAGTGTGTTTGGGGTCATTGTCCTGCTAGAAGTTAAACCTCCATCCTAGCCTCAAATCAGGCACAGAGTGGTACAGGTTTTGCTCAAGAATATCCCTGTATTTAGCACCATCCATCTTTCCCTCAAGTCTGACCAGTTTCCCAGTCCCGGCTGCTGAAAAACATCCCCACGGCATGATGCTGCCACCACCATGTTTCACTGTGGGGATGGTGTTCTTTGGGTGATGTAATGTGTTGGATTTACGTCAGACATAGTGTTTTCTTTGAGGGACGAAAAGTTCAAGTTTAGTCTCATCAGACCAGAGCACCTTCTATCATACATTTTGGGAGTCTCCTACATGCCTTTTCACAAACTCAAAACGTGCCATTTTGTTTTTTCTGAAAGTAATGGTGTTCTTCTGGCATAAATTCAACTCTATAAAGCGTACGGCTTATTGTCGTCCTATGTACAGATACTCCAGTCTCTGCTGTGGAACTCTGCAGCTCCTCCAGGGTTACCTTAGGTCTCTGGGCTGCCTCTCTGATTAAAGCCCTCCTTGCCCGGTCCGTGAGTTTTGGTGGGCGTCCATCTCTTGGCAGGTTTGCTGTTGTGCCGTGTTCTTTTCATTTGGTTATGATAGATTTGATGTTGCTCCTGGGGATCATCAAAGATTTGGAGTTTTTTTTTATAACCTAACCCTGACTTGTACTTCTCAACAACATTGTCCCTTACTTGTTTGGAGAGTTCCTTGGTCTTCATGGCAGTGTTTGGTTAGTGGTGCCTCTTGCTGAGGCGTTGCAGCCTCTGGGGCCTTTCAAAAAATGTGTGTATGTAATGACGAATCATGTGATACTTAGATTGCACACAGGTGGACATCATGTCACTAATTATGTGACTTCTGAAGATAATTATTTGCAACAGAGCTTTTTATGGGCATCATAACAAAAGGGGGGGGGATACAAACGCACATGCCAATTTTCTGTTTTTTATTTCTAAAACATATTTTTATGTATATATTTTCTCTCATTTCACTTCACCAACTTAGACTATTGTGTTCTGATCCATCACATAGAATTCAGATTAACAAAATATTGAACTTAAGGCTGTAATGTAACAAAATAGGTAAAAAGTCAAAGGGGGTGAATACTTTTTCAAGGCACTGTATATATATATATATATATATATATATATATATATATATATATATATATATATCCCCTTCTGGATCACTAGCAGAGTGGTCAGACAAATCATGGTCCATTGGAAAAGGAACTGACCACCCACTTCAGTATGTTTGTCAAGATAAACTTAAGAATAAGCACAACCAGACACATAATGTATATACAGTATATAGCAGTACAAACAATGAATAGTACATTGGTGATTCTATTTGAATATCTAAAAAATAAGTTAGTAAACTTATTTCCTGCTCAAATTTCTCAGAAATACAGTTTATGCACAGCACTCTGGGGAAACTAGGTGGGGACATGCAAATGAGACCACAATGCACGCTCACTCTGTCAATCCATAACCATTTTATACATGGCTACTTTTAAGCATATGCTTACTGTATTTCACAGTTTTAGGCATAGCAACGGATGGATTATTCACAAACCAGGTCACTGAACCACATACAGCACTGTTTCACGGTTACTGACGATCATCAGTGTGGTTTGTGATATATATGTATATACACAACAATACATATATATATGACTTTCTAGCGAGATACAAACAGTCTAAGACCTTACACTAGATGTTATGAAGAAAAATCAACCTGACCCTAAGATATGAAGGTACTGGGAAGTGAGAGGGACCACTGACACTGTGCAGGAAAGTGCAAATGTAGGGTACTTCAGACTGTACAAGTGTTTTGCAAAGCTGACTGGCCAGCATGATGCATAAAGCTTTTTAAAGTGAGTTTTGAGGGTCAGGTAAGAAGTTAATTGGCAAGGCACATAAACGGCTGCACAGTGTGAGGAGTGTGGATTTACCACAAGAAGTGGCAGAGATGACAGACACACTTGCCCAATACCCTAAAGCAGCAATATAATTGAAAGTTTAAATTTCCCAAAGACTTTCTTTCCTCATTTCTACCTGCTCTCCTGATGCTCGATAACCTACAGTAAGCTTCTATAGGGAGCCACTCTGTTAAATTTTTACTGGCTTTGTAACAATCAAGGCTGCTCACTCTTTAAATAAAGTATAATAATAATAATTATTATTGTTTATTTGTACAGAAGAAACAGAGAGCTTAGTCTGTATAAAAAAAAGTTTAATACCCCTCCGAGTTGGTGAGGAGGATTACAGAACAGTTTTAGTATTTTCTGGTTTCACTGCTATACAACTGAAATAATGTCCCAACTATATGGCGACACCCAGAGAGCACAAAAGCTAACAAGCGCATTACCAAAATAACAACTTACTTGACAAAAACTTCATGAAAGCCCAACTTGGTGGTGGAGCGCCAGATTAAAGAGATTCAACAAACAATTAAAACAATATTGAACGAGATCTCAAAATTCACGCAAACAGGAAACTCAAGAAGACACAGTAAGCAGATCAAGAAGATATAGCCTGAAAAAAAGTAACAGAAAGAACTGCTTATAGATATCTTGGAAGAGCTAATCAGGATGGACAGTATACAAGAGTACCAAAGCTGGTGACATTGAAAAAGGAGACATCGAAGAGAAGTAGTTTTGAGAATTACTTCACCTCCCAAGAGATTATCCTAAAGAAAACTAGAGGGAATCCTTCCTCCCAAATCCATTCAGATCTTTCAGGATCTTTGCCCAAGAACTGTATGAACTGTGAAATATAGAAAGAATACAATTTTATTTCTTTTTAATTTTTACTTGTGATTTTAACAAATTATTATAGATCCTCGCTATTCAGTCCCCTATCAAAGGCTTTCTTTTCCCATAGGACCTGGTTATTTACCCCTCCGCAAAAAAGTGTGGACAGCGACTAAGCTACTCCCACTGGGATTTCCCCTCCCTGTTTTTCCTTGCCACAATTTTTATCTGATGGCACCCTTAACCTCTTTACCCCTAATTGAGATATATTTTTGAATATAGACAGACAATTACACTTTTCTCTACCCAAAAAATTGTTAACCTCATATTTCTAGAGTTATTAATCTGTACATAGAAAACACTCAGGAAGTATACAATTCTCCAAGTGCAAGGAAAGAATTTAGATAGACCCAAAAGTTTACATGCTCAGTACGGACTAATACTTCAAGATGTCGATTAAAATATCCCAAAATGGCAAGGGACTTAACTCACCAATTAAATGAAAATTGAGACTTAGAGATTTCCAACAAGGAAATGTTATTTATATACAGGAAAATCACTTTAAAAAGGGCCAATATAAAAGGTAATTTGAGGAAAATATAATCATTTTTTCAACTCATGTGCAGAGACTAAACACAATGAGGTGGAGGTATTAATCAGTAGAGCTTGCCGTTACAAGTATCCACTTATTTTGCAGATAGGGAAGGAAGGAGTATTCTGGTAAACTATCAAATGGGTTCACAACAATCAACACTGATAAGTAGTTGTGATCCATGCAAACGTGACCCTAAATTTCTCTCCTTGCTTTCCAACTTTTTTCAGAAGTATAAAATAGGTGCACTAATTGTTATCCCTTAAAGAGGAGCCTCAGGAGATTGATCCATACCTTGACCAAACCTAGTGGAGGGAGAAACAACTAAATCATTGGTTAAAAGACAACACTTTCATAGATATCTAAAGGTAACACAGACTCTCTGGTAGAGACCTTTTAAATAAACTACAGGATCTGGTATTTCTCCTACATCTGATCTGTCCTGTATCTTTCTAACTCTATTTTGGCACACTAGCAGCCTTATTAAATTGTGATTCGGGCAAATTGAATAGGGCTCTATTTAGGCACATAGCATATGTTTTTTACAGAAGTTTTTAGTTGGTGAAGACCTTGTTTTTGGATAGAAGTTCACTAACTAAAAACTTCTGTAAAAAATATGCTGTCTGCTTAAATAGAGCCCTTTTAAATTTGCTGAATCACAATTTAAAATGGCTGCAGGAGTATTTCTTCTCAGTGTATAACCCCTTTGACAGGACCACATTCCAGTAGGGTAATTTAAAATGAGTCACTATCACATCTGACCCTGCAAGTAATTGTCCTGTAACCTCTGAAGGAAAGCGGGACTTAGAAAAAAAAATACGACCCGAACAAACTTAACGACCAAAACGCGCACATACAAAAACAACAAAAGCACAAAGAAAATAAAAAAAAATAAAAATACACACAGCACGGGGGGACAGCCAGGACGTGTGGGAGTGAGGTTGCATGCCAATTTAAACATAATTTCCTGAGTTTCATTGTATGCTGCAGGAAAATCAAAAATGATTGTTGGATATTGATTGCTTGATATATTAATTACAAATAGGTAAAGTATATTAATTTTTTATTTCATTAATTAATTATCATAAAAAATATATATTTATATTAAAAAAAAGAGCAGGGGAGAGGCTCACAATGAGCTCCGAAGGCACTCATTGCGAGACATGCGATGAGCGCTGAAGGCGCTCACAGCGAGTGCCGAGGGTGCTCAAAGGAGCAAAAGTACCCAAGGGAAGAGACTCGCAATGAGCGCCAAAGACGCTCAGAGCAGGGCTTGCGATGACCGCAGAAGGTGCTCAGACGACCAAAAGTACATGAAGGGAGAGGCTCACAATGAGCACCGAAGGTACTCAGAGGACTAAAAGCCTTACATTGTGCGCCAAACAGCATTACCTGCCTTACAATTTTATTGCCGTCATTTATTGCCGTCATACAATTTTATTGCCGCTAGTAATACCTACAGTATCAGTGTACATAGAACAATATTTCCAACCACTGAAAAAATAAACCAATATAAATATATGTGTCAAATACATTTTTTTATAAAGAAATAATGATTTATTACCTGGCTCCAGGGCGACCCGTTAGCAATTCTGGCTGCCTGTAGAGCTGTTGACTTTTTTACTAGTATCAATTGTGCAAGAACAGTAGGTGTTCATTTATATGTATTTAATATGAAATTCAACAACAAAAATTGCAGTTTATGTATTGATTAGCTTTACTTTGAATACTACTTTTGCTAGAACAATGAGGAATGTAAGAGCCATTCATTATAATGCTCTAGTAGTGCAGAGATCTTTACAGACTAAGGAAATGTAATGCAGTTTGCAACTGTAAATATATAAAGCAGATTATATAGGTAACCGCAATATATAATATGTTAGGAAAAGGACCACAGGATTCCCACATTTCCAGTCATGGGCAGGATCGGATCTTCCAGTGGTGCAGGTGGTGCTGTGCACCAGGGCCCTCCTCTGGGGGGCCCAATGCTGTGTATTTTTTTTTGTAGTATAGTGCCCCTCCCCTGGCACAATGCATTTCTATACTGTAGTGTAGTCTGCCCCCATCCTGGCCCCTCCTGGGCTCCCTCAGCTTCATCAGTGCCCCCCCCCCCCCCCCTTCCTTAGTGGATGCTACTGGAAAGTGAAGCAAGTGCGCATTGAAGCTGTGCTGCAATCAGGAGGTGGAAAGGGGTCTAGGGGGGACAGCAATGGGAAAGGGTCATGGGAAGGGGGTGATGTTATGCGAAGGGGTCTTAGTGAAGGTAGCTGTTATGGGAAGGAAACTTGGGTAGGAGCACTGAGTGAATGGGTACCAAAAAGGCCTCTGCACAAAAACATTTTTTCAACCCCTTATCTCGGGTGTGGTGTCCACATTTTTTTAAACTCCAGTGCCCTCTATATTATAGCTCTGCCACTGGTCATGAGCCATGTGTACTAAAGGGTGAAGTGCTTGAGATCTCTTAGAAATGGTCATTTTTCCCCATCTGTTATATAGAAACTGAGAGGTTCTCCAAGAGGCCTCCATCGCTTCACCCTTTAGAAGATTTGTCTCTGGATTTTGAATTATTGAAATATCATTTTTAGCATTTTAGAAAGGAAACGAAAGAAACACAAATTGGGGAAAGGCTTATAGAGTAATTATTAAAAAAATGCAATTTGTTATATTTAAACAACATATTTTCCTCTTTAGGAATTCTATCAAAAAATCTGCTAGTAGATTCCACCACGCTAGGGTACAACAATAATGGATATTATTTATTTACATACATTAGAAGGCAGGTCAGACAGGACAGCACATCATATATACACACTGGTACATAGTGAAATGAAGGGTCTGCTCTTTTGAGAGCTTACAGCCTTTGACAGCACAGACAAAGCAAAAAGCCCACCGATTTTACCACTTCTGTCTACCTCGAAACCTTAAGAAAATAGCCACTGCAGCCTTCAATGAAGATCTTTGCAGCCTGTGCAGTGCTTAGTGAATCTATGTTTTCGATTTAAAGAATCATTGAATTTATATATATATAGCATACACTTTTGAAGAACTGCATAACTGGCCAAATGTTTTAAATATATGTAAATTTAGCATGTAATATTTACTTGTAATACCAGTTTTGCTTTACTACAGGTAGGTATTTATCTTTTTCCTGCGCTAATTAATTATCATAAAATAAAATCTCCATTCACTTCTGCTGATAGGGTGATAGGGACTCCAGATGTGGACCCCTTGCTCACTCTGCCTTAGGGAGTTATCAGCTACACCCATGGCCAGATTACCCATTAGGCAAACTAGGCAGCTGCATAGGGGCGCCTCCCTAAAAAGGGATTTCATCATTTCAATACGAAATGCTGCAGTACACAGACTGAAAGTAGAGTATAGTAGTAAGTAAATAATAAGTAAGTAAGTATAATGTTTTTACACTAAAAAGTTTTTTTTGTAAGGAAATATGGTAGAAAAGTAGCTCCTCAATAATATTTGTTCTTAGAGATAAGTTGCTTATTTGCTTCTATCTGAATGGCTATTAATGCTATATGATATAGGTATTCTTAGGTTAATATTTATGTACTTATATGTACATTTATATATTGTCATGCTAATTATAGGTGGCCCTTGCTGAATATGTGTACAGTTGATTAATTATAGTCAATCCTGGTTAAATATTTATGTATTTGTATTATAATTATTGGTGACCATAGCTGAATATGCAGTTAAATATATATGTGTTTATTTATGTTTGACGCTGGGTGAATATATGTAAATGTATATGATTTTAGGGAGCCCTAGCTGAATATATATTTAGAAAATAAAAATAGAGGACCCTGGCGAAATCATGATTATAGATGACCTTGATTAAACATGTATGTGTTTTTTGATTATAGGTTAACATGGCTGAATGTGTATATATTAATATGATTATAAGTGAACCTACGATGAATATGTATACATTAATATAAAAATAGACAACTGAGATGAAATACTTATATTATAATGGTCCCTGGCTTATGTCCTGTATATGTCTATAGGAGACATTGGCTGAATAAGTGTTTGTTTGTATGAGATACTGAATAAATATTTATAAAAGGTATTAGTATGATAATTACAGGTGATCCTTTCCTTATATATTACTATGATTATAGGAGACCCTGGTTGAGCATGTGTACATTTAGAGTATTAGAGGGTAACTAAATATGTAAATATGTACATATTTATTTGATTGCACAGGACCATGGCTGAATATGTGTAAACTTATTTCAATGTAGGGGACCCTAGCTGATTATGTATATATTTGTATTATAATTATAATGGGCCCTTAGTGAATGCTGATATAATATTAAGAGTCTCTGGTCTTATATGTTTAGATTGTATAAGTAAAAATGATCCTGTCTGTATATGATGACATTTATATGTCGGGAACCCAATGGCAGCTGGTGAAATGTTAAACTGGGAAGGTGAAAGACTATGGAATTTTATATATGTTTTTCCAGACAAGTTCTGTTTTTATCGTGCAGCGGCCGTTTAATTCTCATAATTACAAGTTTTTGTTTGCGATACAGGTGATCATGCTTTGTGTTTATGTAACATATGCTTGCTGCCCTAGAATAGAAAAATATAAATAATACTGCCCACCATCAAATGCATTTAATAAACAAGTAATAGCTGTGTGTGTTTGAGTAGCTACTGTATATTGTAAAAGTGGCAGAAATGTCTGTGATTTGCTCATATAGCAAGGAGCAATATACACACACAGAAAAGGGATATCTGGATGCATGCATTCCGTGCGCAAGCACTCGCAGGGGCTCCTCCACTTCACTGCTCAAGTGCTCCAAAAAGATAGATCCGGCCCTGGCTACACCATAGTAGCAAGGCCCACAGAGGCCGAAGCATAAGTCAAGGGTTGCTGTTTCTCCTGTCCAGGATAGAATTGCCTGGTATTTCGTGTTTGGATCACTCTAGTGAGTGGGACCAGACTGATATACTACAGTATATTTCTTCCTGTGAAGGGCACAAGTGAGCTAAAAGAGGTTGCTCTCTGAGTGGATGACCATATCCATAGAACTACCTATTAAGGATAGTTTGTTCTCTGCGCCTGAGGACCTCTATTTTTGGTATTGCTTATGCTAATTATACCAAGGGCTTTGTCTCCCTAAGGATTTGGACTCCTTGCTCACTGTGCCTTATGGAGCTATCAGCTACACCCTACTGATGAGGCCCAATTAAGGCCGAAATGTACGTCTAGGGTTTGCAGTTTCCCATTGTTCAGGGTAGAATTGCCTGGTATTGTGGGGCTGGGTCACTCTTTTGAGTGAGACCAGACTGATATACTACAGGATATTTCTCCCTATGAAGTACACACGTGAGCTAAAAAGGATGCCTTAGAGTAGATGACTATATCCATAGAACTACCTATTAAGGATAGTTTGTTCTCTGCTTAAGCACCCCTATTGTTGGTATTGCTGAAATGCTGTTACAAATATCTGGAACAGTAGGCCAGACATGCTAAATTATTACTTGTTCTTTTCCAAATTTGTGTATAGCAAGTTATTTCTATATTTGTATGTGAAACAGAACATATATATGGCATCATATTTTTGTTGTTATTATATTATGAATAAGTTTGTCCAATAAAAAAGGTATCACTATATACTGCAATACTCTGATTATTCATATATATATGTAGAGTGGCTGCAATGGGACACATGAAGTCGTCATTAATGGTGGAGCTCTGTTCCCTCCGTCCCCACCTCTCCCTTCACTGATAACTAAAACCTACTTCCTCATGATCAAGCCCTGTGGAAGTAATGCTAGTTTGGTACTTATCTGACAAACAAGTGCCATCTTTAAATCCATGATTACAATTTTCTTCTGTAAGTTGTTTTAATGCATTCTCAAACTAACCTCCACCTATTGTAGGAGATATACATTTAAGTAAAATGAAGTTAGATGACTTTCTACAAGTTGTTATATTTTGTGACTCCTGTCTCACTATCGCCATTGACACAACCAGGACTGTATAATCCAGGCACACTGTTTCAGGTGTCGTGGTCAGTTTTATACCCCCAGTAGTATTGTCTTTTGTCTCTATTTTCCTCTCTGATGCACATTCCTTTGAACTCAGTATTTTCTATCTGCTGTGTTTGAAGCAGCTGTCTTTCAGTACTTCAAGGTTCATGTCCCATTTTCAGTAGGATGCTAGCCTTGTGGAAACCAGGTAGTAACATATGGAAGCTGTATTACTGTAAAATAAATGATCATACGAATAACAAATAGGATTCCGTCATTGATGCAGAAATTGTACATATGTCTTTCCAACGGAGAACGGAAAGGGATGCTAACAGGACCAGCTGCAATTAATATAGGGCACCCAATTAGAGATATTTACTCAATTTATTTCCCAATAATTTTTAGAAACTTTTTTTTGTGCGACTGTATTATTAAAAGGTTGCACATTGTAGCAGTGACGCAGAAGTTTAGATCAAGTTGTTATATTTTATAAATCCTATCTCAGTCCACTTTCACTATTGTACAAAGTCCCCACAGATACAACCAAGGCTGAATAATTAAGATAATACTTGCTTTAAGGGTCATTATGCTTTAAACCTTTGATATTTATTTTATTAGTATAAAATTAAATTTAATGACAGAATTCTAACTTTGAAAAACGTGAAAAGGTCTCCTAAGAAGTAGGGATCTTCCACCATAAAAATAGCCCTAACATTAATTTATTTTTAAATTTAAAAAACAAATGTGATGCCTTTGCTTAATCCTCCTTTAGACATCCATGATACAGTGCATTGGTATAAGTAACATAGTAATTGAGGTTGAAAAAATAAAATTTCTCCACCAAGTTCAACCTTATAAGATCTGCTTTTTCCCTCATAATATGTGAATTAATTACTAATTGATCCAGAGCAAGGCAAACAAAAAATCCCATTAAAACAGTGCCCATTGTCTCAAAATGGAAAAAAAAATACTTTCTCACCCCAAATTGTGGTATCATGTCTGTTTTTCTCCAGTCTTCTAGAACAGAACCTGTGGAGACCAAGACTTGAAAAATTAGATATAATAGTCTGGCTATTACAGAACCCAGTTCCCTCATTACCATTGGATGTATTCCATCAGGACCTGGAACTTTATTAACATTATTTTCTTTTGAATTTCTTCCTGCAATAATCACTTATTTGGTGATGGTAGTGTAGCCCCATTATGGTGCATGATCTTAACCACTGGTACCTCCCTTGTGTATTCAGAAGAAAAAACGTATTTACGTCAACTGCCTCTTACTAGTCATTATTTATCAATGGGCCTCTTTCACATTTTAAAGGCTACTATTTTTACTAGAAATATTTTCTTTCATTGCCTTCTTTCCATTCATATAGTAAAAAAAAAGCAATTTTTTAGGATTAATCTTCCTCTCCTTTGCAATTAACTTTTCATTTTGTATTTTAGTCAGTCTAATAGCTTTTTTTGCAAGACTTGTTATATTATTTGTACACACTTAAAGCTGCCTCTATTTCTTCTATCTTGTATAATTGAGCTTTAGCTTTTTCTAAATCAATGTTAAGCCGCATTGAATGTGATGTGTTCTATTATTGATATGTCTGTATATTTAGTAAAGCTTTAAACATTGTTTATTTTAACCTGTCAGTTTTTTGCCCCAGTTTTTAAACCACTACAATTTGCCATTTTAAAATTGTTGGACCTTTTAACTTTGTTTTTGAAACTCAACTTCAAATGACTGTTGTCATCACTGTTCCCCGAAGGTTCTCTTACATTTGATAGTATTATACTATAACTTTGTAGTCAAAGATGGAGGAGCGCTATACAGTCAGCAAAAACAACACCTGGCGCAGACTGCGGCTCAGACCATGAGTTTCTTATTGCAAAGTTCAGAATTAAACTGAAGAAAATCATCAGACCAAAACAAAGAAAATCGTCAGACCAAACAGACAAAAAATAAATAATATCCCTTGGGAATATGCAGTGGAAGTAAAGAATAGATTTAAGGGACTAGACATGGAAGATAGAATGGCTGAAGAACTTTGGACTGAAGTTTGCAACATTATTCAGGAAATCGCAACAAAGATTATCCCCAAAAGAAACAAAACTAAGAAGATAAACTGACTATCTGATGAGGCTTTGAAAGTAGCCCAGGAAAGAAGGAAAGTGAAAGGTAGTAAAGATAGGAAAAGATTAATCCAACTGAATGCAGAATTACAAAGGCAAAAATGGATAATTGAAGCAACAAATATGAACTTCATTGAGTTCAGAGTGACAGTAGCTGACAGATTTGTAGCAGTCGATACAGTCACGGAGAGTTGGACACAACTGAACGACTAAACAGCAACAACAATTATTTGTGATGGCTAGATCCAAGATAATCTAATTTCTAGTAGGTTATTGTATAAGTTGGGCCAGATAATGATCTCTGCTCCCCTTAACTGAACTGCTGGTCTCATTTATTCATTATTTCAGGGTAGTTGAAATCTCCCATTATTAGAACTTGATCATACTTAGCTGTACTTCCAATCTGTAGCAATAATTGCAATTCCTTACTTTCACTTATAGCATATTCCTAACAATATTTTTTTAGGATTTGTTCCTATACTATTTATTTTGCCCTCCTCCCGTTTCCACATTATCACTAGTTTCACCATACATTTCTTCTCTGACTCTTGCCTACATAGGTTATAACCCTCTAAATAACTGTCCAGTTATAAATCATCCTATCATGTTTCAGTAATGCCTATCAAATCATATTTCTCAGTTACTGTTGATAAATATAGCTGTCCCATCTTCCCAGGCAAGTTACGGGCATTATTCAGCATACATATATGTCTCTGCATGGTTGAAGTACTTGCTATTCTGTTTGAGTACCCTCTTTATCTTTACACTTTCTACCACCTTATGTCTATTTATTACCTCCCTTGTGTATACATAAGAAAATAACAAAGTTGCCTAATTTTCCTCTTCTTGGTCACTATTTAGGTTTACCAGTTTTACTAATTAAAACCCCACAGCTTTACAACAATCTTATCCCTACCACCAACTCCTGTCTATTGATCTGTCTAATCTGTCTCTCCTTTCCTCTAGTAGTACTGTTCTCCCAGCTGTTAGAGAGAGCATTGCCATTCCTAAATAGACATCCCTAACAGTTTCTCTTAATCTGGCAAATCTGCTGGCATTTGCCAACTGAGAACTGGCGTGCCCCCTCTGCTTGTTTTCTCTGCTTCCCCTTTTAAAAGTAATTTAGCAACCTCCCTGGACATCCTCACCAACTGAGAACTGGCCTGCCCCCTCTTCTTGTTCTCTCTGCTTCCCCTTTTAAGAGTAATTTAGCATCCTCCCTGGACATCCTCAATAATGCCAGAGCAAACCTCCATGCTATGTTCAGTTAAACTGTGCTCAGTGAGCACCAGGCCCCTTTCCAGAGGAGCAATATCACTAAGTGTTGCAATTCTCCTCTCCAGTTCTTTAATTTGAGCAAGGGATGCAACATATTAACACCTGTCCCAGAGGTACGGACACTGGAACAACAAATACAGTGAAACAAATCAATATATTTGTATAAATAGCTGTTTGCTATACCTAATATACTAAAAACTCTTATGTACTATGTAGATACTTGCCTCTTTTTGTTGAACTGCGATATTTTTAGTCTCCCACACTTACACTCTAACTGGACTTTCCTTTTGTAAACTCCAACATTTCCATTATAACTGCACCCCTTGTTTTAAATTCTCACACATCCACTATAACTGCGCTCCTCCTTTTTTAAACTTCCACACTTCCACTAGAACTATTCTAAAGCTCCCAAATATGTTCATTCCTTGGTTTAAATTGCAAAGCACGTTTTCACTTCCAGAGAGCAACTCACTTTGCCCAACTGCCATGCCAAGTTGTGTGTGTTTGAGGGGCATTTACATATCTGAAGAGCAGTGCTTTCATCCTCTGCCGCAAGTTGTCTGCTTCTGGGCCAGTGAGGGAGAAGGTAGATGTGTCAATTTCAATAAGATCCATTTATATAAATCCTCTCAACCTCTCTTCTCTGCCCCACCGCCCCTTGCTTCCCGATACATAAAAACACCCCCCTTTAGATTGAACAAAAAAAAAGGTGAATGCACTATTCATAAACAAAGTCTTCAAAAAATATCTGATTTTCTCAAAATATGTTCTAACATAGTTGCTTATATTAGTTTATTACATACTTCACAAAGAAGTGCCATTTTTCTTGAACTAGCGTTATCCTTGAACAACAACTTGTAGCTATGCATAGTTACACTTGCAGTTTACAACTGGAACTTTTCAAAGTCTATTTAGGCACAACTAGAAGGTTAAACGATGATTCCAAGAAAGCATTGCAGAGTCTCTTTATAGACAACTGTAGTGCTCTGACAGCGTTTCATATGTTTTTTTGTTATGTAATAACTGTGAGAGGTTCTGCAAGGTGATGTACTGATAGGAGTCTTTTTTCTGTTATTATGATAACAGTTTTTATCTGACTACCCTGCAGTATTGATTACAGGTAAACAATAGAACAGGCCCCTAGGCAGATCCTCTTCACATCCTAAAAAAAGGGTGGACAGAATCATCTGTATTTATTTTCTTTAAATACTTATATGATTGCTAATCAATTACACAATAAACACTTTTTACCTTATTTAACCACGCAATGGCCCTTTAAGATATATTCTAATGTTTTATTTGTGTCGTTTAAATTTAAACAGTAAAAAAGTGTGCATTATATATAAAGAAGAGAAAATAAGACTATTTAAAAATGTACTTCTGTTTGAAAATCACCATAGAAACATGGAATAACTTAAAGTATTTGTACAACCTTTAAAAAATAGACTGCTTTATTCATTATAATGTTTAAAGAGAAAGTGATGTTTATGTATGCTATCAATATCTCCTATGAAAGGTCTTTGTATAAGCAGGTGGTTCTGGACCTTGCCTCCAGCCATATTGTTTGAACACTTATGGAGTGACTGATGTAGTCTATGCAACACGGGCAAAAATGATTATTTGTAGTTGTCTGAAAGTACACCTTTTTGTACTCTTTTAATCTATTTGCACGTTATGGATTCACAGTGTGATGTTTTATGGAATTTTATTTCATAGACAATGCTATTCTGGTTACAGATTTCCCCGCTAAATGATAAAAGCTCATTCTTTTACACTTTTACATTAATTTGTGAAATTGAGTTGCACTCAATACATGTTTTCTTGCCAAATCCCATGGTTGCAATTGATGTAATGTTACTTAATATTTACCCTGTGGAAGTTAGCTTATACATTTAGTGAAACACTTTGGCCTTATATTGAGCCCAATTCAATTAGAAGCCCGCATCTTGCAGTATACAGGCCATATGCCTGTGGGCTTGAACTCTGCTACAATTCCAGTGCTATTCAATTGAACAAGCCACCAAGTTAGGTGCCCGAAACCATAAACCATGCACTCCTAGCATTTCAGGCCGGGAACATGATCAATTAAGCAAGGCCGTAACTACCCATTTAGAAACAACCAATAGAAAATGAGATCATCATCATGACGTTGGTAAATGACATGAATTAGCATTTGGGGGCCTGATATGCAGTCGGACTCTCAAACCTGCAAAATACAAAATAATGAAAATGAATGTCAAAACTGTTCTAGGCCATGTGGGTGGCCTGATATGTATTAACTCATTGATTCCATAGATCGATATAACCCCGAAATAAAACATATATTTTATTTTTATTTTACTTGTTGATTTTCGAGCCTGAGACTGTTGTGCAATTATTTCTAAAGTCGTTCATCGCTTTCCCCGTCATTTACAGTGCAGTATTGATTTTTTTTATTGCATTTACAGTGCTACTGACAGGGGTGAAAACCCCTTGCAAATCCTATCTGGTACTCGTAGGATTTTCTCCTACATTTGCCGCCTACGGGTGTGAAAACATTTGCTCGGAACGCTTGCGGACGTGAACGATCAATGGCTTAGATGGGCTGTAAGTTCCGGTTTTAACAACTGCAAGGATTTCAAGGTCGTTACCTGTAACCCGTTTGCAGCCCTCAAAAAGACGCCAATTGAATAACAAAATAACTTACGGCCTCCATTACGGGCTACTGTAAGTTACAATTGCTCAGTTGAATCAGGCTCATTGTTCTTAATATAAATATTATTTTTGTATTTTTGTTTGATCTACCTGTGGTGTAGCTAAACAATTGGGGGACTGGATATACTGTATGGGTGGTCTTTGTTAGTATATTAATTTGTATATTACAATAAACAATTACATATTACACTATTGGATTTTCTTTTGCTCTCCCTACCCTACTTATTTTTATTGTCGGAAATACAAATTATAATTTCCCACTCTGGTACCTCTAATGGGTTAAGCATTAATCCATTAATGGCTAGAAGGTGGGCAATACATATAGATTAAAAATGTAAGATTACTGGCAGTTTTATTTGCCCCTTTTGGAAAATTACAGATTTTAAAGCATTACTGGGACCCCCTGAATAATTCCTCCCAATGAACCTTAAGTGGGTTACTCATTAATCCACTGAGGGCCAGTAGGGAGAATTCTAATTAATCATTGGTGTCAGTGCTTTACTCCTCTTTTAAAATAATTTAAAAAAATGTTGGTACCCCCCTAAAATGTAAACCCTTTTGGGCTTCCCACTACCTCATTAACACATTGGTGTTCAGTGGAAAGTGGCAGTGTGCTCTGCAAGACTCGCCACAGCATCTTTCCCCTTCCTTCTCCGTCTGCTGAGTGATCTTGCAGGTAATCTAGCAGGGGTTAATGAGTAACCCATTGAAGATCCAGTGGAGAGGAATTATTCACATGTTTAATTGCCAGAGGGCCAATTAGATGTTTAAACCATTTTAAAACAAACCATCTTCAACTTCCTGAAAGATATGTGTTTTGCCCAGCAAAGCCATATATATCTGTCATGAGATGGGCAGCGACAGGTTTAAATGTAATATATGCATCAAATACAGTTAAAACAATTGACACTGAAAAACACTGAGCTCTGTCCAAAGACCAGACCACAAAGCTACATATAGAATATATACCACAATACATTGAAAAGTTGTTTATATTGATGTTTGCTATGTAAAGTCATAAAAGTGTGATCATTAGAGTTACATAGTTACATAGTTATATAGTAATTAAGGTTGAAAAAAGACTTTCAGTCCATCAAGTTCAACCTGTTAAGATCTCCTCTGATCTGCAATATGCGGATTAGTTATTAAATTAAATTATTGATTAAATAATTATTAATAGTATAGTATTGGAGAATGAATAAAGAGTTAGTCCATCAAGTACAACCGTTTTAGATCTCTATTGATCTTTTTAATTTGGACTATTTATTATTATTGTTAATTGTTAATTATTGTTAATTGATCCAGAGGAAGGCAAACATAAAAAAAACCCCATTGAAACTTTGCCAATTGTCTCATAAGGGGGAAAAAAAAGCAAAATTCCTTCCTGACCCCAGAAACTGGCGATCAAATTTCTCCCTGGATCAATATTCCTTCGCTAGTTATCTAGGATAGCCTTGAATGCCCTCTTTATTCAGAAATATATCTAACCCCTTTTTGAAGTTGTCTATCGAATTCGCTGTCACCACCTCCTTTGGTAGAGAATTCCACAGTTTAACCACCCTAACTGTGAAGAACCCTTTTCTTTGTTTAAGGTGAAATCTTTTTTCCTCTAACCTCAACGGATGTCCTCTTGTCAGTTGAAAATCTCTTGCTACAAAAAGCTCACTTGACAAAGCCTTATATGGACCCTGGATGTATTTAAATAACGTAATCATATCTCCTCTTAGACGCCTTTTTTCTAGCGAAAATAAGTTTAATTTTGCTAGTCTTTCTTCATAACTTAGCCCCTCCATTCCCCTTATTAGTTTTGTAGCCCTTCTCTGTACTTTTTCCAGCTCTAAGATGTCTTTTTTGTGAGGTGGTGCCCAAAATTGTACTCCATATTCCAAATGAGGGCGTACTAGAGATTTGTATAGTGGCAGAATTATATCTTCTTCCCTGGCTTCTATACCCTTCCTAATACATGCTAATATTTTATTTGCCTTTGCAGCCGCTGCTTGGCTTTGAGCGCTGTTACCTAGGTGGTTGTCCACTAGTACTCCCAAATCCCTTTCAATATCTGATACCCCTAGATTTGCTCCATTAAGATTATAGATTGCTTGGCTATTTTTCCTTCCCAAATGCATAACCTTACATTTATTTGTATTAAATCTCATCTGCCATTTAGCCGCCCATTTCTCTAATTTATGCAAATCCTTTTGTAGGGAAAGTACATCATTATCTGATTTTATTACCTTGCACAACTTAGTGTCATCAGCAAAAATGGAGACACTACATTCGAGTCCTACTTCAATGTCATTAATAAATATGTTAAAAAGGAGAGGACCCAATACTGAGCCCTGAGGAACCCCACTTATCACATTAGACCAATCGGAGTATGTTCCATTTACAACAACCCTTTGCTTCCTGTCTTTTAGCCAGCTCTCGATCCATGAGCAGATATTTACTGCAATTCCTGTATCCCTTAGTTTGCTCACTAGTCTTCCATGTGGCACTGTATCAAATGCCTTTGAAAAATCTAAAAAGACTACATCCACTGAGTTGCCCTGATCCAAGTTCCTACTAACCTCCTCATAAAAACTAATTAGATTGGTCTGACACGACCTTTCCTTCATAAATCCATGTTGACTGCTACCTATGATCCTGTTCAAATAGACATATTCTTGTATTCTGTCCCTTATTAACCCTTCTAAAAGCTTCCCAACTACAGAAGTGAGGCTCACTGGTCTATAATTCCCCGGATTTGCTCTAGATCCCTTCTTAAATATAGGTATCACCTCTGCTTTTCTCCAGTCATCTGGTAGAGACCCTGTAGTGAGCGAGTCTTTAAAGATTAGATATAATGGTTTGGCTATTACAGAACCCAGCTCCCTCAGTACCCTTGGATGTATTCCATCAGGACCTGGGGCTTTATTAACATTTATTTTCTCCAACCTCTTTTGTATTTCTTCCTGCGTTAACCAATTATTTAGTGAAGGTAGTGTAGCCCCATTATGTTGCAGTGTCCCAACCACTGGTACCTCCCTTGTGTAAACCGAAGAAAAGAACCTATTTAGCTCATCTGCCTTTTCCTGGTCACTAATTATCAGATGGCCTGTGTCACATTGTAATGGTCCTATCGATTCCTTCCTGGCCTTCTTCCCATTAATATATTTATAAAATATTTTAGGGTTAGTCTTACTTTCCATTGCAACTGACTTCTCATTTTCTATTTTAGCCAGTCTAATAGCCCTTTTGCAAGCCTTGTTGATTTCCTTATAGTCACATAAAGATGCCTCTGTTCCCTCCTTCTTGTATAATTTAAATGCATACTTCTTTTTCCTCATCATGATCTTTAAGTCATTGTTAAGCCACATGGGATGTGATTTACTCCTATTTATTTTATTTCCACATGGTACATGCTGATGAGTATGTTTATTTAGTAAGGATTTGAATGTTGTCCATTTATTTTCAGTATTCTTCCCTGTAAGTTCTTTGTCCCAGTCTATATGTTGTATTGCTGCCCGTAGCCCATTAAAGTTAGCCCTTTTAAAATTTAGAGTTTTTGTTGGCCCCTTACAACTTTGTTTTTTGTATTCAATCTCAAATGAGACTGTGTTGTGATCACTGTTCCCCAAGGGTTCCCCTATTTTTACATTTGATATTATATCAATATTACTTGTGATGACTAAATCCAAGATGGCCCCATTTCTAGTAGGTTCTTGTATTACCTGGGCTAGATAATGATCCCTGAGTGTACTCAAGAACCTGCTCCCCTTAGCTGAGCTGCTGGTCTCGTTTATCCAGTTTATATCAGGGTAATTAAAGTCTCCCATTATTAGAACTTGCCCATGCTTAGCTGCATTTCCAATCTGTAACAATAATTGTATTTCCTCACTTTCAGCTATATTTGGGGGTTTATAGCATACTCCCACCAATATGCATTTAGAATTAGCTCCTCCACTATTTAGCTCAACCCACAAGGATTCAATGATGCCGTTAGTGCCAGCATAAATATCTTCTCTAACTATAGGCTTAAATTCAGGCTTAACATAAAGACAGATCCCTCCTCCTCTTTTACCATTGCCCCTATCTTTCCTAAATAGGTTATAACCATCCAGATTAACAGTCCAGTCATGAGATTCATCCCACCATGTTTCCGTAATGCCTATTAAGCCCCATTTTTCTTGTACTGCTAATATTTCTAGCTCATCCATTTTCCCAGGCAAACTTCTTGCGTTTGCAATCATACACTTTATGTTGCTATGGCTCTGCTGATGTGAAGTGCCTGCCACTGTATTTGAGGCCCCTATTAATATCTCCCTACTTTCTATTGTAACCCTCCCCCCTTCTCCTCCCCCATGGGTAAATAATTCATCCCTTTCCCTCTCTACCCTATTTACCCCAATACTTCTATATAGTCCCTCCCCCCCACCTACAAGTTTAAAAACTCCCCCAGCCGTTCTACCATCCTATTCCCTAGCACAAAAGCGCCCTCATCATTAAGGTGCAATCCATCCCTGCTATAGAGATTGTACCCAAGTGAGAAGTCAGCCCAGTGCTCTAAAAACCCAAAACCCTCTGCACTGCACCACTTTTTTAGCCACGCATTAACCTCCCTAAGCTCCTTCTGCCTCCCTGGGCTAGCACGTGGCACTGGTAGTATCTCAGAAAATACTACCTTGGAGGTCCTTGCTTTAAGCTTATTCCCTAATTCTCTAAAATCATTCTTTAGGACGCTCCATCTTCCACTAACTTTGTCATTGGTACCAATGTGTACCAAGACCGCCGGTTCATTACCAGCCCCTCCCAATAATTTATCCACCCGATCCACAACATGCCGAACCCGAGCACCCGGGAGACAGCAAACTGTTCGATTGCTGGGATCTGGGTGACAAATTACCCTGTCTACCTTCCTAATAATAGAGTCCCCTACCACCAAAACCTGTCTGTTGCACTGCCTATTCTGCCCTCCCTCTTCTCCAGTAGAGCTGTTCGCCCGGCTGTTAGAGGGAACAGCTCTATCTGGCATTGCCATTCCTGAATGGACATCGCCAACAGTTTCACTCAATCTGGCAAATCTGTTGGTGTTTGACAACTCAGAACTGGCCTGCCTCCTCCTGTTCCCCCTGCTTCCCCTTGTAACTGTAACCCAGCTACCTCCCTGGCCATCCTCCCTAGCCCCAGCTCCTCCCTCCATACTAGGCCCAGCTAAACTGTGCTCCGTGAGCACCAATTCCCTTTCCAGTGGAGCAATATCACTAAGTGCTGCAATTCTCCTCTCCAGATCTTCAATTTGAGCTTCCAAAGAGGCAACATGCTCACACCTGTCACAGAGGTATGGACCCTGGATCATATGTTCCAGTAGTGCATACATTTGACAGGATGTACACTGAATAAGGTTGCCACTGGACTGACTCATAATTATTATTATTGTCTACGAAATTTCAGTGGGAAAAATAAAGAATATAATATAATATGTTTATATAAAGTTTTCCTCCTTTGCACTATAAATCTGCCCTCCCTTTTCTTTGAAGGTCCTCCTTTTATTTAAACTCCTAGGCTTTTACTAGAATTGCACTTGATACTGATAGTGATCTGTTAAATTATTTTATCTTGCTTTTTACTCATTTTTAATTAACATAAACATTTGTTAATTAACATAAAATGGCATATAACCTATATATACTGTATATCTTGTGGTCTATTTTCATATTTTTGAAATTGTAGTATGAAGTACATCACCTTTCTCAAGACTTTGGGCTCTACTCCATGGCTCCTGTAAGAAAAAATAAGAGTGAACTAGACTCGCAAAACATTACCAAGCTATCAAATAAAACACACTTTCTAATGCCTGAGAAATGCCTTCCGAGTGCTAGTAATGTCTCCTCTGAGGAACTCCTGCACCGACAAACAGTTGTTTGACTATTTTTCAAGGATTCAGACTGGCTAAAATTCAGTCTGTGCATCCTGATTGAATAATCTTTTAACCAATCAGAAACAGGGCAAAAAGTAATTCAAACACTTGATTCTGATTGGCTGAAATTCTAATTGAGTCATATTTGAGCCATCCAGATTCAAAAACATAGTATATAAGGCAAGGTGGAGGCCCTCTCGGTGGGCTGAGAAGATGATTGATTTCTTCAACAAGATGGAGGGGCCTCAAAAGTAGGCTAAAGAGAATTACCCACTCAACAGGTGTTGATTTTTGATAGTTCCTCTTATTTTACTCTTTTTCTTATTTTCTTTATAATTTTTTGATTTTCTCTTTCACAAAATCACATATCTTCATGTAAGTAAAAGGTGATCCTGAAAGTTAAAAACATATTTTAAGGGTATATGAGGATTTTTATTAGACTTGTTACATTTTCATCCATTAAAGACGCTGGAAATAATTGTAGTAACAATGCCATCAGGAAGGAAACTTCTGTTCGGTAATAAAAAAAAACACAAAGAGCTGAAACTCATGGAATTGGAAATATCTTCTTTAAAACAGTATCATATAGTCGGCACTGTAACATACACATCAGACTCAAAGGGCTGATCTATTAAATAATACATCTAGGAAAGATCGCAGTACAGATAAAAGGAAGAGAAATTCATGACCCGATACAATGAAGAAACAGCACAATATACTGAAAAGGACAGAAGCCAGGTTACTTAATAATATATTTGACAATAATATATATATGTACATACAAGGACATTAACAGTCAAGCATATATAAAAAGCTTATTTTTATTTTGTTTTTATCTTTATAGGTCTTTTTGTGTACCGTTAGGATATATAGGGATTGCAGCTAGACCCCCCAAAAACGGCCGAAGCACATGTCTGGGGTTTGCTGTTTCTCTGTATCATAACCAGGGGCCACTGGGGATCTCTTGGGGTTGATTCAACCAACCAGAGCCCTGGGAGGACATGGGCTGCGAGGCACAAGGTATGCCATTCAGGGCAAGCATTGCACCTCCAGTGTACATCTGGACTGTACAAATGGATACATGAACTGTATCTGGACTGCTGTTTCCCTGTGAGCAGGTCATAATAATTGTTGTACCTCTGGATATGTGGGTTAGTGTTGCCCTGTTGGCATATGTCTGGTTATAATACTTTTGGTTCCATGCATGGCATGTGTAGTTTAATATTGCATTTTATGGTTTAATATTGCCTGTGGTATAAGTATAACATAGAAGACTTCAGAAGCCAGATGTGGAGGAGCCAGGAAATGGCATTATTGCATTCAGGGAAGGGGGCGGGGATCTAATTAGCCATTATGGTCCCCTGGACCGCTAGCTTCCTGACAGGAGAAACTTAAAGTGTGAATACCTCTACCCAGGATAACCCAGGTACCATTAGTTATTCAGCTGGTTAGCCTCCAAAACCACAGGGGGCGGTTAGAAAGGCTGACAACATTGAGTGACAGGTGAGTCACATAGCTAGAAGGTTATGGGTTGAGGATTAGTTAAGAGGACTGTTGCTAGGGGGTGTGGCTTGGTGATGAGGGATGACACATGCGTATAAGATTGTTGAATGTTTTTACTAATAAAGGTGCTCAGGTGGTCATTCATAATTTATGTGTGTGCTCATTATTGAGGCAAGGGTTAACTCTGATCATAATAATTCTACATCTGCCTAAAAGAAGAGTTACAGCCGGTAACTCTGCTACTCTGCCTCCTAACTTTGGGGTATTTACAGTCAGTTATTTTTTGTTTATGGTCCATGATTTTTATTATATTAGTGTCTCCTGATACGCAAACATTTGGAATTTTGTATTACGATTTTTAATAGTTATTGCTTTTTTATTATATTTATTAAAGGTTAAGTTTTATAATCCAATCTTTATCCTTACTATATTTGCACTAAGACTTGGAGACAATGGTAGGGTTATACCCTATATAAGATTTCTCAGTCCTATTTTCTACCCGTATGACTATTTTAAATACAGTAGGGAGTAGTTACTAGCTCAAAGTGCTTCTTTCTTCTCTCTCTTTTCTGCCTGATAATTCCCTGTGATTGTCCTGATGGCCCAATAATGGTAACAGGGATAATAACAAGAACCATAATGTATCGCTGGGTGGGTCAGACCTAGGTTTCGGGCGGGCCCAATTGAAGAAGCGATTGTGACACTTCGGTTCAGGGAAGAATTGCTTGGTAAAATTATATTATTTAATGACAGCTTCTTGGTATAGCAGACAATGTTTTCTGATGGATATATATCTACTCCAGTGATTGATTGTTAGACCACAGCTTGAAGATCCACAGGATGTACAAAAGTGAGCCCTCAACTACTACATTACAGAAACAAAGGGTGAGAAATGCACACCGAGAACATGCACAACTTAATGTTCCCTGTACACACTCAAGGTGCAGGCTCTCAAGTTTTTGTTCTGGATAGAAATCTCCAAAAGTATATCAGTTTGCACATACCTAGTCATATTACAGATGCCAACATGGACGGGTAACAGAGTAATGAGACTTTGTACACATTCTCACATTCCTACACCTTATATAATTTGGGCATATTACTCTTTATTGCATTCAATAGTCATCTGCAGGATATAGCTACTTCAGATCTAGTTACCAACCTCTTCTGGGTTTGTGCCTGTGTATCTGGCACCTTGATAGAAGAACACAATATAAGATGCTGTAATACTTTTCCAAGTTTTACAAAAAATTTAGCTAGTGATACAAAAATAACAAACCGAAAGAAAATAATAGGCCTAGCTTTAGCTGAAACTCTGATAAATAGTTTCTTCACTAACTAGCTCTCATCCAGCCGCTAACTTGGGTTTTTATCAGAGGTTGTGTCCAATTCTGGATTTACTCCAATTTGTTAAGCTTTGATTTGACCAAACCTCTTCTAACAACATTACCCAGATATTTAGCTTCACCCAGTCCAACAGCACATTTCACAAGGTTTATAGTAAGCCCAGCTTGTCTCAGGGTTCCCAATGCTGCTTCCACTTTTGAAAGACGTGTTGCCCAATCAGTGGTGAGGATGCCTATATCATCTAAGTAAGCTCCTGCATACCAAAATTGTAATTGTTTGTAAATTAGTCACTGGAAAGTTTCCAGAGCTCCATGTAGTTCAAATGTCAGGTCTTTGTTTTGAAACACACACTTTGAAGTGGAAAATTATGTTTTTTCTTTTGTCGCTTGCGTCAATGGTTCCTGCCAATATCCCCTTTTTACATATAGTGTTTTTAATCTTGTCTTTCCAAGCTAGTCTATCATTTCATCTTCTGTTTGAATGGGATAAGCATCAAATTCTAACACTGATTTAGTTTGTTAAAGTCACTGTAGAATCTAAAAGTTCCATCAAAAGGACTGCACCACTCATTTTTGAATTCTTCAATGAGTCCAAGTTCCAACATTTTTTTAACTTCCACTCTTACCTCTAGCCTCAGTTATGCGATAGGCTTTAACTCTTACCCTTTAGTAATAAGATCATGGTAAATAACTGTAGTACAACCTGGCTGTGTAGGGAAAACATCCTTATTTTTATTCCAATATCTTACAGCTTTCTTCTTTCTGTTCAGGGATCAATTCCTCAGATCCATTCACTTTTACTTTTGCTGACTTCAGGGATCCTACACAGCAAACTTTCGCTGTTATCTTCTGACCATTCAACTAAACCCGCATCTACCGTCTGCCCACTATGGTTTTAGCAGGTGTATATGGTAGATATGCTCTGGTTTCCACTGCTCCATTTCCCTCACTTCTCCTATAGTTTCAATAATCTTGTAGGGATCTCACCATCTGATCAGAAGTTTGCTTTCGGTTGTAGGAAATAGCACTTGGACTCCAGGCTGAAATTCCCTTATTTTTGCATTGCAATTAAAAAAAGATTTGCTAGTGCCTCTGAGCTTTCTCCATATGGTCTTGTACCAGAAGAGCAACTTCCAAAACTCTTTTCTGTATATTTTTTACATAGTTCACAATATTTTTACATAATGCTGCTTGCTTCTTCCACTCTCCTTGTAATATGTCCAGAAACCATCTTGGATAATGGGCATAGAGAAGTTGCAAAGGAGACTATCCAGTAGAGGCTTGAGGAACTTCCATGATATCAAAGAGCAAGTAAGGTAAAAGTAGGTCCCAGTTTTTCCTGTGTCGTACTACCACTTTATTTTATCATGCTCTTTAAGGTCCTATTATACCAATTCATTGTCTTTGGGTGGTAGACAGAGGTTCTCAGAGATTTAATCTGTAGAAGTGTGCACTTGTCTTTCATTACCTTTGATACAAAGGGTGTTCCTTGGTATTTCGGGGTTTCCTTTTGTATTCCCAGGCTTGAATAATGTAGTATGAGTTATTTAGCCACGTTCTTTGAAGTTGCTGTGCACAGTGGTATAGCTTCTAGATACTTTGTAGTGTAGTCAAATTTTACTTGTATAAACTGGTGTCCTCTGGCTGATTTTTCTAGAGGACCCACAAGACCCATAGTTGTGCTCTCAAAAGGTTAAGGAGTAGTCATTTGGCATTCTGGACAGGATGCACAATACTGAGCAATGTCTGCATATGTACTTGGCCAATAAAGGGGCTTCACATTTCATCCCAATATTTTTGCTTCCTAGAACTTTCATTCTCTTTGTTTTAGGGGCCAGTTGCTCCAAAGCCTCATCACCTGAAGGGACAATTCTGTAAAGCAAATCATTCTGAAGAATGACGTATGGGGAACTTGTCCTCTTCCAGGAACAGGTACCCCATTTATTTTTACTAACTCATTCTGAGCATTTTAAAGTATGGAGTCAGAAGCTTGATCCCCTGCAAAGTGATTGTATGCAGAGGAAAACTGCTGTAAGGTCAATTCTTACTCTTCAAATTCTCCTGTACTGCCACTTCCAGCATAATTATGAGATAGTGCCTTCTCTGACAGCTTCTCTTCCTTCCTCTAACATGCATCTAATGCATCCTAAAATAATTTTCTCCTTATTTCTGTAAGACTGTTTTTTTTTCTTTTGCATTTTTTTCTTTCCCTCTTTGTTTTACGGGCCTTCCTTGATCTAGAGAATAGGCCATTTTCAAAACATGACAGATGTGATCAGATAGATTCCAGGGGAATCTGTGTTTTCTCTTCAGGCCTTTCTACAGTTTACAATTTGTCAAGTTGAAGGATGTTTTAGAAATTGTGAAAATTACATTATAAGGAAGGTTAGTGACCATGTACCTCCAGTGTTGCTGTATCTATAGGGCATTTTCATTGTTATATAGGAGCTGGTTAGATGAACATCAAACCTTATGTTTCAATGGTATATGGGATAATACTGGTGTAATAGGATCATACACTTATTGAGAATTCATACTAAGGCATGCAAAGAAAGATGTGCCACTATATGCCCCAGTTCTCTATTAGATGTACTTGACATTGCTTGCTGGGTTTCCGTGTTTTGGATTTTAAACATCCAGTCTTTCTGGGGTATTTTCTAGCAGATATGTTCCAGATTCTGGAATCACATTTTCTTGTCTCAGTCCAGGCATTGTAACTCAAAAATCGGTTTGAGTCTTCAGTTTTTGAGTGCTTTAGGCTTCCCTTTTGATCCATATGTGAGTTAATTCATAGCAGATATTACTCTGTTGGTGTAAAAAACTAATCTGGAGTCTTTTTGTTCATTTTGTCTATGCCCATTCTCGGTAATCCCTAAGGAAGATTTCTTAAATAGCAATCCCACAGCAGCAGTTCATTGATTCTCCCTGGTCCATTATTTTCAGGACACAGACATCTTTTTTGCTATATGCAGGACATCAAAAATCTTTGAATGAGGGGTCTTACAGTCCAAAAACGTAGATGTAGTGGAATCTATGTGCTCGGGCACCTCTGGTAACTCCAACTCTGACAAGAATCTCTGAATTCAGATCAGCATAATTAATTGCATGTTCTGCATCCATGTCAAAGTAGGCTTTCTGAGCTTCACCACACAAGTAAGGGGCAATGATAATGGTCCAGCCATGCTTACCTGGTGGCAATTCTTTCAGGTCAGTGGAAATGCTGTCACATCATCTTCACTAGTCATTCTCTATAGGAAGAGATTAGCTTTAAAACTGTCCCTGGTCTCTGAAATCACAGAAGTTTTTGCAGGCATCAGGTGCTGCAGCTGGGCTAAAAGTAATTGTTTTGTTTCCATCCAAGTTTTCTGCCTTCTGCAGCTTGTCTCAGCAACTGCTGAGTAGTCTCTTGCTGGTATGCAGTGCCTTGTGAGGGCTTTCACAAGTTCCTTCACCTTAAAACCACTTCTATCACCACATGTGACAAGTTACCAATCTTAGGTCTGTGGATCTGCAATGCAAGAGGTTATAATACTTTTCCAAGTTTTATTAATATTTTAGACAGTGATACAAAAAAGTAACAAACCAAAACAAATCAAAGAAAATAATAGGTTGTGCTTCAACTGGAGCACTACCTTAACTGATAAACAGTTTTCTCAATAACTAGGTCTCATCCAGCTAAACCTGAGCAGAGCAAAAAACAAACAGTAAAATAGTTCCACTGGCATCTATTCTTCAGATTTCGAGGTCTCCACCTCATGCCATGGCCTCAATTTGTGTGGGTCTTGAAACAGCCTCATTCTCAAGATCAAAGCTCAAATCTTTTGTTTTGAGTCAGCTTCCATTAATTAGCCCTTAACTACGGATGGGCCTCCTTACAAAACAATTGAAATAAAAAGTTTTATGCACAGGAATGTGTGTAAGTCTTTTTAAATTTATGATGGAGGATTTTATTTTTATTTTTTACATAACGTATATACTCGAGTATACGACGAGTTTTTTAACCCTTTTTTTAATGCTAAAAACGGCCCCCTCGGCTTATACTCGAGTCACTCTCCCCCTGTGTCTCTCTAACCCCCCCGTGTCTCTCTAACCCCCTGTGTCTCTCTATCCCCGCCGTGTCTCTCTAACCCCCCGTGTCTATTTCCCTCCCCCTCCTCATCCTCAACCCCCCTCCTCATTCTAAAGCCCCTCCTCATTCTAACCCCCCTCCTCTCTTTACCCCTCTAAATACCTCCCCCTCTCCCTTTCCCCTCACTTACCTTCATCTGCAGCTTCTCCTCCAACCTCCGTTCCTTCCTGCATCGGCACCCGGTATATGCTAATGACGTGACGTCACATGCGCGCCACGTCATTAGCATTGGCCGAGTCAAGATGCAGGAAGGAGCATGGAGGCCGGAGGAGAAGCTGCAGATGGAGGTAAGTGAGGGGAAAGGGAGAGGGGGAGGTATTTAGAGGGGTAAAGTGAGAAGGGGGGTTTAGGATGAGGAGGGGTAAAGTGAGGACGGGGTTTTAGGATGAGGATGGCGGGGGGGGTTTAGGATGAGGATGGGGGTTTAGGATGATGATGGGGGTTTAGGATGGGGGGTTGAGGATGGGGGGTTAAGGATGAGGGGATGAGGATGAGGATGGGGGTTGAGGATGGGGGGTTGAGGAGGGGGGTTGAGGTTGAGGAGGGGGCTGAGGAGAGAGGTTTTGGAGGGGGCTGAGGAGAGAGGTTGAGGAGGGGGTTTAGAATGAGGAGGGGGTTGAGGAGGGGGTTGAGGTTGAGGAGGGGGGTTGAGGAGAGGGTTGCGGATGGGGTTTGAGGTTGAGGTGGGAGGTTGAGGAGGGAGTTAGAATGAGGAGGGGGGTTGAGGATGAGGAGGGGGCTTGAGGAGGGAGGTTGAGGATGAGGAGAGAGTTTGAGGATGAGGAGGGAGGATGAGGAGGGAGGTTGAGGATGAGGAGGGGGTTGAGGTTGAGGAGGGAGTTTGAGGAGGGAGTTGAGGATGAGGAGGGGGGTTGAGGATGAGGAGGGAGGATGAGGAGGGAGGTTGAGGATGAGGAGGGGGTTGACGTTGAGGAGGGAGTTTGAGGAGGGAGGTTGAGGATGAGGAGGGAGGTTGAGGAGGGGGTTGAGGATGAGGAGGGGGTTGTGGAGGGGGTTGAGGATGGGGGGGATAGAGAATAAGGATGGGGGTTGAGGATGGGGGGTTGAGGTTGAGGAGGGAGGTTGAGGAGGGGGTTTAGAATGAGGAGGGGGTTGAGGATGAGGAGGGGGTTGAGGATGAGGAGGGGGTTGAGGATGAGGGGGGAGGATGAGGTGGGAGGTGGAGGATGAGGAGGGGGGTTGAAGTTGAGGAGGGGGTTGAGGATAAGAGGGGGATTGAGGAGGGAGGTTGAGAATGAGGAGGGGGGTTGAAGAGGGAGGTTGAGAATGAGGAGGAGGGTTGAGGAGAGAGGTTGAGAATGAGGAGAGGGGTTGAGGATGGTGATAAGGGAGGGGGAAGAGACAAAGGGAAGGGAGAGGGGGAAGAGACACAGGGAAGGGAGAGGGGGAAGAGACACAGGAAAGGGAGAGGGGTGAAGAGACACAGGGGAGGGAGAGGGGAGAAGAGACACAGGGGAGAGAGAGGGGGGACACAAGAAAAGGGCACACAAGAGGAGGACACAGAGGGCACAAGAGGGACACAGGGGGCAGCACATTTCCCAACCTCGGCTTATACTCGAGTCACTCATTTTTCCCAGTATTTTGTGGTAAAATAGGTGCCTCGGCTTATACTCGGGTCAGCTTTTACTCGAGTATATACGGTATCTTACTTTTTAACATATATAGACTTACTATTGAGACTATTGTTTTTTGGTTATGGTGATCTACTGTGATTAAATCCCTTTATTAAGTGGTTATCTGGATAACAATAGTTTCTTTAATGTAACTGCAAGTGAAACAAATCTGAATGAATTTTGAAGTTGAGTGTAAGTTTTGCAGGCATTAATTATTTTACTGTCGTCAGGAACCGAGTAGTAGAAATTCAGACCCTTCAGGGGTGGGATTGCAAAACAAATTTAATGAACAAAAACAGATAAAAAAGCTTGGTGAATATTCCTTTAAATTAAATGTCCACTGTTTGAATCAGTCCATGTGCAGAAACAATAGCAAATTCACAGGCAAGGACATGTGCGCTCCTTTGGCGCTCATGGCGAGCCTCTCCCCCATCTTTTTTACGCGCCTCACAATGAGCGCTTGGCCGCTCATTGCAGGCCTCGGCCAACCTGCCACTTTCATGCATTGCAATGAGCACCTTGGGCACTCAGCGCTAGCCACGCAATGAGCGCCTTTGGAGCTCATTGCAAGCCTCTCCCCCCTCTACTTGATGTGTGTTATAAAAACGGTTAAATTAATTAATTACAATATTATTATTCATAATCATATTATTTATGATTATAATAATTATTCTAGTCTTATCCTGAGATTCCTGCCTTCTACGGATAACAAATTAATAAGTATATATATATATATATATATATATATATATATATATATATATATATATATACATATTCAAGAGGCGTTACAGATTTATGGTTACAAAATGTGCATTTATTAGAATACAATAATTAATACAAATACATTAATAATACACGATAATACTATGGAAACAACAGAAAGGCATTCTAAAGCTACCAATTATGTCCATGTGTGTGTATGAGAGTATGATACTTTACCAGGCCTTCACAGTGTAGTGAAGAGTGCTGTAGATTGCAAAAAGGAAGAGCCCCACTTGGACCCCTACTTAAATAATATTAATCCCACCCCCATACTCATGTTCTTTACTTCTCACTGGTCAGTTAGGTCACATGTCCTTCACAAAGTCCCCTCACTGGTCAGCTGTCCACACAAAGGATTCCTTCGGCAACATGTAAAACTAGACTTATCCGGTTCTCAAAGTAACACACACACATACGTTCAAGAATGCCATATATGGTCTTCGGCTAATTCTCTGGATTAAACTGTGCTAGTGAAATCCATCGCCATCATGTGGTGATTCGGCAAATCCATTCACTACTCGAGAGACGTGTACTCTCCAAGTGAGTGAGAAAAATAATGAATATAGATAGCCTTTTAGCCTTATATTAAAGCTGGTAATTATTCCCTACTTCTGATACTAGGTGTGTGTTACAATGTGGCTCATGAAGTGCTGCGCCGCTCATTGCAGGCGTCGTCCAACCCGCAACTTTCGGACCTCACATTGAGTGCCTTTACCCACTCTCTCACCCCTGTTTCTCATTCCCCCCTCTCCCTCCCCTGTGTCTATTTCCCCATCTCTCCCTCCTCTGTGTCTCTTGCCCCCTTCTCTCACTCCTGTGTCTCTTTCCCCCCCACTCCCTTCCCTGTGTTTCTTTCCACCCTCTCCCTCTCCTGTGTCTTTCTCCTCCCACTCCCTCCTCTGTGCTGTACGGGTTTGAAACCATTTGTGGGCTTTGGAAACTGATAAATTTCCCCAAGCCTGAAATGTGCTTCGGATTTACGGGCTTGAAAAAAAATTAAGGTATTACAGCATTTCTCGCATAGCCGTTTTGTGACTGTCATAAGATGCCAATTGAATAGCAAATTAGCTTACAACCTCACTTACAGGCTCCCTGCTTCTCCCCTGTGGTGTGCGTGAGGTTGTAAGCTAATTTTGTAATCAATTGTGCTCTTTTGGCTGTCCCCGAACGGCATCCGAATTACGGGCTTGAAAAAAATGGTGACCGTTAAAGCCGTAATTTTTTCAAAGTCTTGCGGGCCTCGCAATGAGCGCCGTAGGCCTATGCCTTTGGCGCTCATTGCAAGCCTTTTTCAAAGTCTTGCGGTCCATGCAATGAGCTCCAAAGGCCTACGGCCTATGTCACTAATCATGGGCCTCACAATGAGAACCTTCTGCGCTCATTGCAAGCCTCTTTCCAAGTCTTGCGGGCCTCATGATGAGGGTCAAAGGCCTACGGCCTTCGGCGCTCATTGCAGCCCCCGTCAAACCCATAACTTTTGAACCCTGGAGATGAGCGCCTTTGGCGCTCATCGCAAGGATCGCAATGAGCGTCTTTGGTGCTCATTGCGCATGTGCAAGCCTGTATCTTTTACATAGCGAGACGACAACTCTCAATTACCACAACTATTATATTTGACTAGCGACTTGCCCGTCAAAAATGACGGCAATAAAAACTGAAGCCTGGCAATGCTGTTTGCCACACAATGTAAGCCTCTCCCCCTCTACTTTACTGGCCTTGTGATGAGCGCCTTTGGCGCTCATCACAGGCCTTGCAATGAGCCCCTTTGGAGCTCATTGCGAGTCTCTCCCTCTGTCTACTTCCTCCCTCGTGTCTTATTTCCCCCCTCCTTTCCCTCCCTTGTGTCTCCTTCCGCCTCGTCTACCTCCCTTGTATCTCCTGCCCCCCTGTGTTTTTACCTCCCTCTCCCTCCCGTGCCTCTAAACCCCTCCCCTGTGTCTCTTTCCCCCTTCTCCCTCCCATGCATCTCTTCCCCCCCCTGTGTCTGTTCCCCCCTGGCCTGTGTCTCTTTCCCCCTTCCCCTGTGTCTGTTCCGGCCTTCCTCGTGTCTCAATTTCCCTCCCTTGTGTATCTTACCCCCTGCACTCTCTTCCCTGTGTCTCTTCCCCCTACTCTTTCTGTGCCTCTTCCTCCCTGTCTCTTCCCCCTCACCCTCTGTGTCTCTCCCCACTCTGTGTCTTCCACCCCTCTCCCTCTGTGCCTCTTCCCCCGCCTCTCTCTGTGTGTCTCGCCACTGTGTCTCTTCACCCCTTCCTCTGTCCCCCCCCCCCCTCGGGGGCCTCTTTCCCCCCTCTCTCTGTACCTCTTCCCCCCTTTCCCTCTTTGTCTCTTCCTCCCTCACCCTCTGTATCTCTCCCCCCTGTGTCTCTTCCCCCTCTCCCTCTGTGCCTCTTCCCCCCTCTCCTTCTGTGCCTGTTCCCCCCTGGCCTGTGTCTCTTTCCCCCTTCCCCCTGTGTCTGTTCCCCTCTTCCCCCCCATTTCCCTCCCATGTGTATCTTCCCCCTGTTCTCCCTCCCATGTGTCTTTTCCCCCTCCTCTACCTCCCCTGTGTCTCTTTCCCACCTATCCCTCTGTGTCTCTCCCCCCTCCCTCTGTGTCTCTTCCCCACTCTCCCTCTGTGCCTCTTCCCCACTCTCCCTCTGTGCCTCTCCCCCCCCCTCTTCCCCACTCTCCCTCTTCCCCACTCTCCCTCTGTGCCTCTTCCACACTCTCTCTCTGTGCCTCTTCCCCATTCTCCCATCTGCTCGCGGCTCGGTACGCGCTGTGCGCATGCGTGGCGTGCGCCGCGCTCTGCGCATGCGCGGCTTGTGCCGCGCTCTGCGCATGCACGGCTCGCGCCTCGCTGCGCGCATGCGCAGTTTATCATTGTCAAACTGCGATTCGTCTCAAGCGTGACGACGAATCGCAGTTAGACAATTATAATATGTGATACTAAATACAGGTGGAGGTGATAGCTGGAACAGAGCAGAGGAGAAGGTACAGGCAGAACTCCTATCAGACAAGGACAGAAGCAGCAGTACTGGACATGGACAGAACGATTATCAGACGGGAACAGAAGCAGCAGTACAGGACATCATAGCTGCAGCAGCAAACCAGGTAGGACAAAGGCTCACAGCAGAAACAGAGTCTTATAACTGACACTTCGGAGTGGTCTCAGCCAGATCTTAAAGGACTCTGTAGATGCTGACTGACTGAGCTCGATCAGGTGTTAGTTACTAGGGAGCAGTTATGATCAACAGGAGCATACGCATTTTACACAGGTCTCTCAATCTGTGAGACACTACAAACCAAAGATTGATTGACCAGAACAACCAGCAGGGCCTTCCTTGGTCTACTCTGAGTCCTACCTGAACATGTACTCCTAATAACTGTATTTGTTTGTACCACTACATCTTTTGTTGCAGTCATCAGATAGAATACATTTTGTATATTACAACATTGAACTTTATATCCAACATGCTTGACCATTCCTCTAGATTTTTATTTCAATATTTAATCTAATCCTCCTGTAATTTCAACCATTTCTGACCTTTTTGTGTGATGCTAAAAAAAGCCTTCCTTTTAAGTCCATTATATGAACTAAAAAAGGACTCAGCCCAGATTCCTGAGGCACTTGACTAGAAAATACCATTTCCTTTGAAAGTATTGTGTTAACTAAGCTTCAGTCCAAATCCTATCCACTCAATTACTTTTGAATCCAATTCCAGACTATGCAGTTCAAGAATCAGTTTATTGTGTGGGGTATTGTTACCGACAAAGTGGCAAATTAGACCATAAAAGACCAAAGTAGACTTTATAACAAGAAAAGGAAATACAAAATCATAATAACACAGACTTTTATTTAGTAATTATTATAAAGTAATTATGCTGCAATGGAAGCTGTCATGTTAGTTTCTGCTGACTTGCATCCAGATGAGATATTGAAGGAAGAATATGTTTTCATTACTATAGTGGAAATGTGCCAGCCATATTTTTGTTTGCTCATTATCAAGTTTAGTTATTCAAAATTCCAAATATTTTAAATGGGGTCACTGCGGTCCTTGGTGGACTTCAAGAAATATGATTACAAATCCACTTGCATGGGACTTTTGATAAAGTGTTTAAAGTGTTTTGTGTTACTGTATTTGTTTTCCAAATGTGTATTTATTTACGCTTCTATATGTGCATGCAAAATTGTAAAGGGTACCAAAAATATGACATAGTTGCATAGTCACATAGGGCCTTATTCAATTGCGATTTGGCCAATTGAATAGGGCTCTAAATAAGCACATAGCATATTTTTTTTAAAGAAGTTTTTAGTTAGTGAAAAACTTGCTCTTGGATAGATGAAAATTAACTAAAAACTTATAAAAAAAAATATGTTGTGTGCTTATTTAGAGCCCTATTCAATTGGCCAAATTGCAATTGAATGAGGGCCAGTGTAATTAAGGTTGAAAAAAGACTTTCAGCCCATCAAGTTCAACCTGTTAAGATCTCCTCTGATCTGCAATATGCGGATTAGTTATTAATTAATTTGTTGTTAAATAATTATTAATAGTATAGTATTGGAGGATAAAGAAAGAGTTAGTCAACCTTTTTAGATCTCTATTGATCTTTTTAATGTGGACTATTTATTATTAATTGTTAATTGATCCAGAGGAAGGCAAACAGAAAAAAAAAACATTGAAACTTTGCCAATTGTCTCATAAGGGGGAAAAAAAGCAAAATTCCTTCCTGACCCCAGAAACTGGCGATCACATTTCTCCCTGGATCAATATTCCTTGCTAGTTATCTAGGATAGCCTTGAATGCCCTCTTTATTCAAAAATATATCTAACCCCTTTTTGAAGTTGTCTATCAAATTCGCTGTCACCACCTCCTTTGGTAGAGAGTTCCACAGTTTAACCACCCTAACTGTGAATAACCCTTTTCTTTGTTTAAGGTGAAATCTTTTTTCCTCTAACCTCAAAGGATGTCCTCTTGTCAGTTGAAAATCTCTTGCTACAAAAAGTTCACTTGACATGAAACTAAAAAATAAAAAGCATTATTATCTTGGCCTTATAGAATATTTAGACTATAAAATAGTGAAGATAAAATAAAATCCCCCCCCCCCCCCAAAAAAAATAATAATCAGAAAACATTTTTTTTCTTGTAAATATCATTTTGCAATAAAAAATAATATATAATATTACCCCAGTAGATTGTTACAGTAAGCTGCAGGCTTGGCGAGGTTTTGCAGGCACAGTCTCAACCAATTATTCCATTTCGGATCTAACTCCAGCTGAATTGTTATGAGTTATGAACAAGCTCTTGAAATAATTTCACTAAAAGTGACCTCTGGTATGTAGTGTTTAAAATAATTAGTTTGCATATAAGGGGCCGGTGCGACATTAATTAAACATAAATTAGTAGATTTTACAGCTTCTATCCTCAGCCCTGTCACAGTGTATTATCTAATATATAGAGTTCAGAGCAGTCAGTTAAATTTCCCCTTATGTGAAACTGAGTGTGAAGTGTGGTAATGTTGCTAAGTGCAGAACAAAAATCTCTTTTTTGTGTCCTACGACTGCTCCAGGCAACATTCTTGGAAACCTCTGACTAGGAAGCAAAAGGAGAACCTGAGATATATACACTGTGACAAGCCAGGAGGCTAAGCTTCACCGGTAAACCATCCTGTGAACGCCAGTCGCCTGTGGCAGTGACATTACCACAGTTTGCTCAGCTTCAGAAAGGGAAATTTAACTGACGACTGCTATGAACTGAAGCCACAACCTAAACCAGATAATATACCCTGACAACACTGTCAGGCAAAAAAGGCTATGTTTCCATTGATTTTATCACGTTGGAGAGATATTACCCTGAGCTGTGTATGTTTGAGGGTAGATGCAAACACTTTGGGGATTATGGAAGGAAATACACACTGATTTGGGCAGAAACAGGCCTCATAGTTAACAATTCCAAAACTGACACAGAGAGCATACAGCACAGAATCCCTGACTTCATTGATTGCATTGTTAGTATTCATTATGCATCTTATAAATAATTGCCTCTCAATGGAAATATCTGGAAGACAGCATTCTGGGAAGCTCATGTATGTTTAACCCTTAGCATGTATTTATTTTTTTATGTTTAGGATTTGAGTCTATTTGTTACTACATAAACAATTTTATTACAGTAATATCTGTTATATTAAATGAAACAGAAACACAACTACACAGCCAGTCATAGGTATATATAAATTTGGTGGATTATGAATGCAGTAGTTTTGCATGAAAAAATATCAAATAACCCTGAGGTTTGCTAAATTTCCTGAATTTGCAGGCAGCAGCTTTTGTTAGATATCAACCCTGGATATCTCTGCTAAAATTAGCATAACATTTAAAATTTGTTTTGGCCAATCACAGGCAGCTAATATATTTTTATACAATGTGACAATCAATGATGGCAGTTTGTTCAGGGAGGAATCATGGGATGTGTAGTCTCTCTGTAGAAGGAAGTAGGAGGAGTCAGACACTGAGCTGTAGATCTCTGGATTGAGCTGCTGCTGACTTAGTAAAAAGTTTAAAACCTGTACCCAAATGCAGTGTTTCTATTGGGAGGTTCACTGTGCCTTTATAAGCAGCTCTGGGGTGTGGGAAACAAGGTTTATTTTTAAATAAAATACATCTGTATGTGTATAGAATGACTCAATGTAATGTATGTTTCTGATATAAGCAGCAGGTGTTAGATTAGAAAATGGTAAAAATAGGGAAACTTAAATATACCTTTAAGATGTTAGAAGATAAAATTTGCAGACAAATAAGGAACATTTATTTTATTGTAAAGATAATTAACATGTAGATCAATACGGGTCTCCATATGAATTCAAAGGAGAAATAGATTTATCAAAGTTAATATTTTGTTACTTATTTTTCTAGTAAATATACCATGTGGCTTGATTTAAAAAAATGTAGTGTAACAGACTTATCCAAGGGGTTTATGTGAGCCACATACATTGCAATGCTCTATTACCCCCAGTAAGACTGCAGGGGTTAACTTTTCTGCTCCGTTGATTAGCTTCGCCTGGGCAGACCTGAGTAAGACTGTTCCTGGAGTATGGGATGTGCTGCTTATGGACTCATTGTTTGCAGTTTGAGCTGGAGAAAGACACACACAGTGAGACTGCAGAGTGAAGACCTGGAAATCTTTCCAAATATACAGGCCAGTGATTTTTAAAACTATTAATCAGTTTGTTTTGGTTAGTGAGGAGAAATGTTTATTGCTTAAGGTAGTGCATCAGTGGAAGCTAGGCCTATTATTTTTTTGATCTATTTTGGTTTGTTATTTTTGTATCACTGGCCTCCTTTTTGTGTTCTTCCATCAAAGTACACAAACCCACAACAATGTACTGGACAACACACAAGGGCCATTATTATGTTGCAGGAGTTTTATTGAACTGGCAACACTAGTGCGCCATATTTTTGGAAAGGACAACTAAGGTATAACCGTATTGAGAGCTTTCTCATTGTTAAGGTAAGGGAGAGCAGATCACTGTACTATGATCGGAGGAGGACCCAGGGAATGGATTTAGAGTTAATCCTGCAGGATTAATGGATTAAGCTGTTGGATTCAAATTTAAGTCTGCAAGAGTGCTAACCTCAGGAGGGATAAAGTCCCTGAGCAGGAATAAGTTCATCCTAGTATCAGTTATGAAAGGTATGAAATAGGTCAGAAGCTTGTATATTACCAGTGGTTTTACTTGAATCATTTTCAACGGTGAAATACATCCATATCAAAAAGTACTATCAATGTTGACCCCTGTGACTGGAGTCTAAATTCATTCATACTCTTTAGCACATTAATAAAGGAAGGTGGAGCTGAAGTTTGGTTTTGCCTTTTGAAAGAGCTCAAATGTGTTGCATAGCAGACTGGATAATTATTGTAATTAGTACGCATCTGAAGGGGGAGTCACTGGATTGAGTTATGCTATGATGAGGAAATGGTCACTGTACGTCTCTACCAAACTCCTCCCGGTTAACAATACCTTAATTGAGTTGATGGCCAACCAGCTTACAAAAGTCGGGGGCCTCTGGGGTATATACACTTTTAGTGGCCAACCAAGACTTCTGTAAGATTGCTAGCAATTTGGCCTCCCTATTAGTTTGTATGGGGGTCAGAAACAATGGCTGAGGTCAAGTAGAGCTGTAAAAAGTACAGAGAAGGGCAACAAAACTAATAAGGGCAATGGAGGGGCTAAGTTATGAAGAAAGACTAACCCAATTAAATGTATTTTCTCTAGAAAAAGGCATCTAAAAGGAGATATAATTACCTTTTATAAATATATCCAGGGTCAATATAAAGCTTGAAATAGTAAACTTATTGTGCCAAGAGGTTGTAACCTAACAAGAGGGCATCATTTGAGATTAGAAGTAAAAATATTCCACCTTAAAGAAAGATAAGGGTTCTTCACATTATGGGTGGTAAATCTGTGCAATTCTTTACCAAAGTGGTGACAGCAGATTCGATAGATAACTTAAAAAGGGATTGAATATATTTTTAAATAAAAAGGTTATTGAGGGTTATTCTGGATAGTTAAAGAGGTAGTATTGATCCAGGGAGGAATCCAATTGGCAGGAACTGGGGTCAAGAAGGAATTTTATTTATTTTCCCTTTCGAGACAATTGGCAAAGTTTAATTTTTTTTAACTATATCAATTAACAATTAATCTGCATATTGCAGATCAGCGAAGATCTAAAAAGGTTGAACTTGATGGACTAAAATTATTTTATTCAACCTCAATTACTATGTAACTATGTAAGTTCCTAATTTGCGGTTAACTGCAAGACAAAGCATCAAAGGAGTATCACTTACAAAGCACTTTACATCACTTGACCTTTGCCTATTGAAAACATGTTTCAATTGCTGCTTGGCAACCTAGTTAATTATACTTGACGGCTTAATCAGTCCTGTGAATCTCCATAGAAGTTTATCTCCTACCGCAATGTCAATCCCAGCCAGGAACCTAGCCTGGGAGCAAACTGGGTATCTTGGATGGCCTTAAGTGATACCAACCCAAAAATATTTTTAATAACCCAATGTAGTAGTTACACCCAAAGTAAAGTACAATTTACACATAAAATTACTTTTCACAAAATGATAAATTGACCTCAAATGGCCTGGAGAAAGGGGATCTTAGGCTCCAGTGCCTATAACCAGGGCTTGGGGAAGCACATCACACAACAGTACAAATCAGCATGTGACATAGTCTTTTTCAGATGCTCTTATGGCCATTATAATAGCCTTTAGGACCGGTAGCCAAGCGGCAAATGTTTCATAAACTCCGGTTACCCATTCCAAAAGTCCATGAGTTCAGGGGGTCATGACAGAACCAAAAGGAAGATTAGGATATATATGGCAGGTACTGTCCTAATCTTTGATCCGGTTTCTCTGTTTGACTATTGACTATATGTGATAAGGCAATGATAGATATTGAGGAATTGGAAACAATCCTAGATTTATTTTCGAGAATGTGGTTGTGAAATGATCTTTACTGTAAAGGAGACTGTAATAGGATATTTATCATACAAAGAAAGTTGCATTCTCTTTTTCCAGTAAAAGAAAAAATGTGTCATCCTAGGCCTAAATTCCATGAGACAAGCTAATACACGTGCTAAGCAAAATTTGCTTAGCAAGTGTTTTGTGAAGCCAGTTAGTGTTGCTATTATATACAATTTGAATTACTAATGATCATGCACCGGGGGGGTCTTAACTAATTAGTGCTTTTTCACACGGTCGCTAATGACAACAATGTACTTAACGTATGCATGCAAGCACCTACAAACCTATTTCAGGGAGTCAGAATGAAAAACACATTAGTCTCCCATAGCAACACAACGCACAATAAGTAATTTCAGAAAGGAAATTGCTGAATTTACATATAGCAGTCATAGGCAACCTGTTTCACTTGCTGCGTATATGGCTCCATAACCATAATGGAGGTTAATTGATGGAGGAAGCCCGCAACGTTAGCAACAACCCGTATTGTTCACAACCATATATGTGACTAGAATATTGCCCGTCAAAAAATGATGGAAATGAAATTGTAAGTGAGCTAATGCTGTTTGGTGTATGGTAATCAAATAAATAATACATTACAAAATGAATATACTTTACCAATTTGGAAGTAATATATGCAGAAAGCATTGTGTTGAAGAGCTGACAATCTGTTTTGATTTTGCCGCAGCATCTAATGTGTGTTTTGAGTGTTGTGGAGCTAATGTAAAAGTGTCAGCAATGTGTGCAGTGTGTAGTGTAAATAGTGTGCTTGCGAGCGGAAAATCTGTTAGGTACTTCCGCATTGTGTAAGTTAGTGTTGTAAAATGGCGCCTAATGTGTGTATTACGCGGCTGTGGCTGATTTTGTGTCCTTGTTCTTGTACCTCGTATGGCTTTTTTGAAAAATCTGTATGTGTTTCGTGGTGTTTTGCGTGTTTAGGGTCCTTTAGCCTCGTTTTCGTTTTGTTCGGTGGCCATTTTTTCTCTTGCTTAGGAGATTCTCGGGTGTCTAAACTGTTTAATTTCTACCTAAATTGACTTGTAACTTCACTTTTAGAGGTGCTGGGTGCCCCCTCTTGCTGTGGGTAAGCTTTTTATGTGTTTCCTGTGTGTATTTTTTGTGTTTTTAGTGTTTTTGTGTGCGTGGGTTTCGGCCGCTAATGTCGTATTTTTGCGAGGTCGTAATATTTTTGTTTGTAAGTGGCGCGGGTCGTATTTGCGGATGCTAAGTCCGTAAATGTTGCGGTCACGGTGGGAGCCTCCACCTCCGCAAATGCGGCCACTCTCTTCGCGAGGGTCCGCATTTACGGCCTTAAAGTCCGCGGTTGCTGGCAAGGAGCGCCTTCAGCGATCCTTGCCAGCAACTGCGGCCGCGTTAGCAACAACTTTGGTCAACCCGCACTGTTGACAACTAATTATGTGATGTGATTAAATGTGAACTTGAACGGAAAGAGAAAGTAGCATGATAGGTCACAAGCCCGTATTGAAAAGAGCATTTGGAATGGGAGACATCATAAATAATATACTTGATAAAATAAAAAAACTATGAAGATTTTGGGTGAATGGTCAAAGAGAGATAAATAGAATGCAAATAAAGATGCATACACATATATTTGGTTTGCTAAACCAGTATTCATGAAAAATCTTATAGTATAATAAATAAAATAATATTATATACAGTTCTGAATTAATAATTAACACAATCAGACTAAATATATTTTAGTTAAATACTTCAGTTGAATAGTACAGCAATTCCTCTATCAGGCTCCCCTAATTACAGGCGTCTTCCTCATCAATATTTTTAGGATTATACGGTATTACTGTACATGGTGAAATTAAGATATTTTGGATTCTTGGGGACAAAATGGTCAGTAGGCCACGAACTCAGCATTTTTAATGGACAATCTGTTTATATATGATTTATAGTGTTCAATGTAACTATGATTGGTAAAGCACTTCAATTCAATGCAATGGGTTATTTTTTGTCTGTGAGAGAGTGCATAACTCCCAGGGCACAAAGCTATGTTGCACAGAGCAAATATTAATAAGAATAAATTCTATAGTTAGTTATTGCATGTCTCCAGTGCCCAAGAGCCTTGAGGTATGTAAGGTAGGAGCCTACAGGTATTTAACCTATCTAACAACATAAATACTGTGCAAACTCTTCAAGGCCTAAAAACAGCAATGAATAAATAAAACAATTAAACAAGTGCAAAAATTGTCTAACTACAGTACACACATAATCAAAAATGTATGAATTTGTACAAAAGGAAAGTCTGAAAAGGAACTTCAATTATATTTTCCAACCCTGTAAAAGTACATACTAATGGTAACAGGCTGTTTTGCAAGCTAATCTGCTAGATTCACTAAGCTTTACAGAGGATGCAATGTGCTTAATTGAGGCTAAAATGGAAACCAAATATAAAATTAAATGCAATGTAATGAAATGTAAAAAGACCTATCTATTGAAGACTTAGAAATTCTTTAAACTTTGTTTTATTTAATAAACTAACTACTTGCCCATCAAAAATGATGGGATTAAAATTGTAATGCTGGAAATGCTGTTTGCCGCACAATGTGAGACTTTTGCTCCTCTGAGCACCTTCACCTCTCCCCCGTGAACTTCAACTTTCCTGCTTTGAACTGATCACCTTCGGCGCTCATCGCAAGCCTCACCCAGAGCGCCTTTGGTGCTCATCGCGGGTCCCGCAATGAGCACCTTTGGCGCTTATTGCAAGCCTCTGCCCCTCGTGGTGCTCATCGTGAGCCCTGCGATGAGAGCCTTTGGCTCTTTTCACCTGGCTCGCAATGAGAGCCATCATAAAGCTTGCGGTCACGTGAAACTTCTCAAATCCCACGTGCCTCAACTGCTCGCTTTGCAAGGCTCGCAGTGCATTGAGCGCCTCTGGCGCTTACTGCAGCCTAAGTCCCGCGTGCCTCAACTGATCGCCTCGCTTTGTGAGGCTCCCAGTGCAATGAGCGCAGCCTAAGTCCCACGTGCCTAAACTGCTCGCCTCGCTTTGCGAGGCTCCCAGTGCAACAAGCGATTTAGCGCTCTTTGCAGCCTAAGTCATGCGTGAGTCAACGGCTGACCTCGCTTAGGGAGGCTTGCAAACTCCCCCAACACTGACAACTATATATGTGATTAAAATACTGTTTCACTATCACAGCTTATATCTTTTGGTACACCAACAGTATGTGGTTGAGAGCTTTCAAAACTCAATTGTTCCTGTGACAAGATCGGGATGAAATGGTAGTATCTTTTTTAGGTCTCACCTGGACATAACCAATTCATTTCCCCAAAGCGGTCAGCTTCCGCTTTCAAGTTTTCATGATAGCAAGGAAAATATAATTTTGTAATATTATCTGTTGGCAAGGGCTCTGATTACTGGACCCTGCAGCTGCTTCTATCTTTAAAAGGCTACTTAAACCAGTTTCATTCAGTTGATTGGCTGGCCATATAAAGAGTTCATTGGCTGGCCATATAAAGAGTTCATTGGCTGTTTCTGAATCTATTTAGTTACTTATAATAGGACTTAAAAATCTATACAAGTATTAAGTAAAAAAAAAACAACATTATACGTCTTCTTCACATGGTTTTCAAGCCTCTGACTATGCATAGGAGTGTTGGTATGTTCTGCATCCATTTAATTTTTAAAACAAGCTGTTTTAACCTCAATCCCAACCAAACCTTTCCACTTCTCACTCCCTTCTAGGCATCTAAATGTCATCGCTTATTACTAACCTTACAACAGAGGACTAATCACTTCAAGAACAAAATATAAAAAAAATCAGACAATATATCTCCACACTTTGTGCAATCAGTTTACTTCACCCCCAGTTCCACTTCCAGGGCCACATTCAGCAATTTACACCAGTTACAGAGGCTGAAGTATACGAGCTACGGATATCTTCTCTTTCAACATGCTCATTTAACTCCAACTGTATCCTCAAGGAAGCTCTCATCTAATCCATATCTAAGAAGGATGTTCTTGACTATTCATCACTTTCCATCTCAGCCTCACTCTGCTTCATCTAGCCTATAATTTGTTACTGACCCATTGCAGTCTAACTTATGTCCCCAACATTCAACTGAAACTGCACTTACCAAAGTAAAAAATGACTAGGTCAAAGGGTAATTTCTCATTATGGAGTACATAGATAGTATTTTTTATTTTTAATTGGTCGCATAGGTTATTCATAGTAGAAGACTTCACATTCCCATATAGCCAATCAACTTTATAAAAATGTATGTGTCAGTCATTAAAAGGATCTCTGGCAAATAAAAATATGAAAAACATATGCCGATTTCAAAACACCTTATTAATTTATAATTGTCTATAAAATTATAGACACCTTAAACAAACACATTTTTCTTTAAAGGGACATGGAAAGATTTTTTCTTTGTTGCATTGAAAAGAGGGTATTTGATAATGTGTCACTGTATTTTTCCTTATTTTCAAATGAAGGTCTCAGAGCACAAAAACTTACTCAGATTTTGAGTTGCTCCTGTGGGTTTGCTCACTGCCTTAGTTTTAATGAATGATTGCTTAATATTTTTAATCTGAAAAACTATTGCTTTTTATGTTCCTTTAAATAATCACCTTATCAAGTAAAATAACTGACATTGAATTGTAGCTGCGGCAATTTCAGACACTTTGCTGCTGTAACTATCTAGTTACTCTGTCAATAACAAATATGGCTGCTGCGCCCAAGCTATGAACACTGCTAGAAATAAATATGACCACCATTACACACATGTTAAAGGAGAACCTCCCAGTTACCTATAACTCCATTTTTGGAATGACAGTTGTATGAGCCATGGAGAGGAAGTCTGATTCACCCTGTTGGGAATAAGCTACACAAATGTCTTCACATTTCTATGATGCCAGTTACTATCTATACAAGGTCTTGCCCATTATTTTATGTCATGAAGTGTTTTTGATGGCAAAATAGTCTTAATTTTCAGCCAAAATGCAATAAAGTACCATAATAAAAATCAGCCATCCAGCATTAAGACAACTGTCTCTTGCTGCTAAGGCAGACCATGGTGCACACATATGGTGACAGAAAAATGATTTAAGGAATAGGTATGGCTATACCATTATGTGTAGAAGGATGTTATGGAACCCTGGGAAAAGTAATATATCTAGCAGTACAAAAATGTGACTCAATTACGGGACACAGATCTTGACCAAGTAATGTTCCACTAAAGCAAGGGTAAATGTATCACAGTATGGATAAATGGGTTAAAAAGTGGACATGAATATACTCATTTTTTATATTTTCCATAGGGGCTATTTATGTTTCCACCTGAAATAACTCCATAGAAAGTTTAACAAATTCAGATATGTTTTAATTTCAATTATCCCAACTTATCTTGTCTTATCCTCATTTTTAACCACAGTCGGTAATGGCAACAGTGTAATTGTGTGCACATAAGCTCCTATAAATTAAATTCAGGGAGTCAAAGTTAAGCAATACATTATTCTCCCATAGAAATAAAGAATTTCAGAAAAAAATGGCTGTATTTGCATATAGCGGTAATAGGCAACCTGTTTCACTTGCATATATGGACCCTATTATCGTATTATAGGTTAAAAATCTAAATTTCCTGGATTATGAATGCATCTAATAGAGGAAAATCAGTAGTTTATGCAAACATTTTTTGCATGAAAAAAATACCAAAATAGACATTTACAAACTCACCCTGATGTTTGCTAAATCGTTTCAGTTTCCAAGCTGCAGCCTTTGTTTGTTGACACCCCTGAAAATCCCTGCTAAGATTAGCATAAAATTAATAATTAATTTTGGCCAATCAGGAGAGAGCTGAAACATTTGTATTAAACTCTGTTTTGCAAAGCAGCATAGGATATGTCATATATCTTGCTCCTTGTCCTTTGATTGCTGTGAGCTTAGACCCCACCCAACCATGTGATTCCATCCAGCAGCAACTACGTACACTGAACTTATCTATATAACATATATTTTTCTGCCTTTTTCTTACAAAACATTTGAAACCTAGGAAACGTATAAATACCTTTAAGTGATGGGGGAAGCTCCATAATGAAGTCCATGACAGTTAAAGAAAAAACAAGTTTATATCATTTAACTATTTGGTAATGGGCAATGCTGCTCAAATCTTTTACAAACTATAGCCAACTGGGCAGATAGACTTTTTCAACTATAGTCAATGTTTGAAGCCAATTTGCAGTTGCTAGTAATTTTGCTCCATACTCTACTATTGTTTCTAAAAGATCTGAAGAACTCAAGCCTAATAATGGAGGGATGTATTCCCAGAATCGCACTCTAGGCAAGTATACTGAATAGTGTCAGGGCTTTAATAATAAATACAGAAAATCCTATCAAATGTTTCAAGTATATATGGAAAATGGCTAGACCAAGTAATGGGCACACTTGAGCTAGAATAATTACCATTTCCCCTAGACGGAACACAGTATTTTACAAGGACTGAACTAAACCATAGTCTTTAATAAGTGATATGAAAGGCTGAGTGATATATTTACAAAATGCAAAAAAAATATCACTAATATGTTGTTAAAATAGTTATAAAGAGTGAGATAGTTGTGAGTGTCTAGATAAATAATGAGTATTGCAGTATAATGATACTTTTTTATTGAACAAACATTGTAGTATGAGTGACAAGCTTTTGAGAGTTTTGTTTGACTTGCGAGGTGTAACTATCAAGAACTTGTCACTCCAACTAAAAATAAAAAGAGCAAAAAAGAAGCACAAATAGAGGAGATGCTTGTGCATCTTGGGTCTTGTTGCAAGAAATGCATCCAACTTCCAAAGACTAAAATGTTAGCAGGTTTCCTGAAATTCAGATACATTATGTAACACGAGCACATAACTTTAATCATTTCTTTAACAAAATCTGCTAAACAAATTTTTCTTGTCATGATTTACAAATACATTTACATTTCCCTGCATAAAACAGCCCCTGTTTGTTAGTGCAGCCAGCAACTCATGCTCCAGTTTACTTATCTAACTGAAAAAGTGAAAGTCTGTCTTCTCTTTTTATTAACATCAGTTTTCTCTAATGCAAACCCAGGAGCACGCATGTTTGGGTGAAATATTGGGTTTGCCCAGTGTCTAAGATTTGTACAAAAGCAATCTGCAAATTTGCATAAGTGAAATCTTTCTATGTTGATAGTCGTCAGTATTAATTTTTTTTTACATTTTGATTAAAATATTGATTAAAAGTTCCAATGCCGTTTTAGTTTCTCAATCAGTAATCAAGACTTTCTTGAGTATTCCCTGTAAGATTTTTTCCTGCTAGTGAAGATGCAGTGCATTTTATGTTTTTTTTTTCTGTGGCTGAGTAAAGATTTTTTTAAATAAATAAATGCGTTTATGTTGGGCATCTACCACTTGAAGGGCTAATGATTATTGACTGCCCTCCAGCAGGCATCAGGGAGTCTAGCCCGAGGCCCTTCAACTAGCCCCAAACATGCCGAATGTTAACACATGTTTTGAGATTCTGGCAGGGATTGGACACAAACAAGGCAGTCAGAATGGACCATTTAGTATACAAGTCAATATGACAGATCCCTGCTTAATACAAGGAAGACAAAAATTCTCATCTTATTGAGAAAGGCAGAAGAGCCCCGGGTGCTTTTGCTTTGTGATTCTGAAGCAAAAAGTGGGTTGTGTCAATATAAGTCTATGTCACCAGCTCACAGCTGCCACGCTGAATTGACCTTGCGAGCTGTAAACACTGAGGCCTCCAATTTCTAAATTTTCTCTAATGCGCTCTCTGTGAAGTAGGGTGAAATATGGAAAGTAGCCAAAGTACTTCCACAGGCAACACAATGGAAAAGCATGACACTTTTTGCTAGTTACAGTATGCTGGGAAATGATGTGTAATTATTCAGAAAAGTAATATTTGAAATAAATCAACATAATGTTCAGCTCATTTAGTAACTTGGCCTTTGCAGAATACAAACACTTAACATATACACTATATATATATATATATATATATATATATATATATATATATATATATATATATATATATATATATATATATATATATATATATATAATTTAATATGCTCTTTGGAAGAACTGTACTTGAAAATATGCATTATTTTAGAATGGAAGATAAAATAATACAGCCTATAATATACTACCTTTATATTATTATCAATTATTTGTAATGCACCAACATATTCCGTAAAGCTATACAAGGGTTGAGTACAAACAAAACACATCATTAACACGTGGTGAAAATGAAGGGCCCTGTCTTTGAACTTAAATCTTGGGTATATGTTGCTACTTTTATATGTAATTGTGCTGTTGTGGGAGCTGCCATTATGATTTTTGTTGATCAGCTTCCTGAGGTGGTAGGAGACTTTGATTGCTCAGGAAGATTTTGACTTCATAATGAGAATGTAGCATTAATAACTGCCTGTGTTATCATTAGGTCTAATGAAAAGGTCACTAGTTTTAAAGGACACATCCTACTGAGAAAGTAGCAGAATCAGCTGACAAACGAAAATGGGTCCCTCTGAAAAAAATAGTCTGATTTGAAAAACAGCATTTCCACCGGAATACAAAATGAACAAAATTACAAACACATGTCATATTGATAGGCTAATATCTCATGCATCCTAGCTATCCCTTAGCTTATAGAGATGTACCGTATATATAAGCAAGGCAGCCATGTTGGTCCAGATATGGTTCCTGATATGTTTTATAGAGAATTGGACAGTTTTGGAATGTATTTATTTATTATATATGGTGTCAAGACAGGGATAGAGTCACATTAGATTTGTTCTGCAGTTTTCTTTGTAAATTTATATTTTAAAATTGTTATTTTAACCCCAGACTCTACATAGGACCAGTGGCAGCTGGTGAACTTTCAAGTTGGAGGGGCGCCAGGGCGAAACATAGCCCCTCCCCTTTTTTCAAACTACACCCCTTTTATAACTCCTCCCCCTGACATCATAATGACCTTTATAAGCTTTAGACATGCTTCAATTGTCTGGAAACACTCAAGTAGCGCATCTCTGTTCTCGTAGATGACGTTCACGGTCCTAACGTTGAAGTTCCATTGTGTCGGTGCACCTCTTGGAAGTCTCCTACCAACTACCTCATCCAGAACTCCAGTCCTTTTTGGAGACCGTGAAAAAAAAGATGGTATGCGGCCTGTGTTGGAAAAAAAAACTCGAACTCTTCCAATCCTTGAAACTGCTTTCTCCATTATTAGGTTCAGTTGGTGAGCATA
>CM050165.1:426046133-426249964 GCA_027410445.1 Discoglossus pictus
GAGATTTTTCATGGAGTGGTTATTCTGGGTGAAATGGTGTCCAACTGGAGTACAGTAAGTCTCCTCATTGTGCTTATTGATGGAATGTCTGTGTAGATTCATCCTCATATGTAATTTCTGGCTGGTTTCTGGCGTGGCACAACAAGAAGACCTATAACATCAGAGGATCATATTCTTGTACGTCATCCAATGTAGTATACATGATACAATGTACTGCATGTGAGAGAGGCTGCTACATTGGAGAAACCAGCCAGAAATTACATATGAGGATGAATCTACACAGACATTCCATCAATAAGCACAATGAGGAGACTTACTGTACTCCAGTTGGACACCATTTCACCCAGAATAACCACTCCATGAAAAATCTCAAAATCAAAATACTCAAAAGTTTTTTTAAAAACACTAAGGAAAGAAAGACATTTGAAATTAAAATGATTATGTTCTTCAACAGTAATAAGTCGGGACTTAATGTTGACATTGAATTCTTATCTCATTATCAAAATTTCTTATAACCTCCAACATTCATGCTTGTAAATATATATGTGTGTTTATTGATTTTTTTATTTTTTTACTTTTTGTTCTCTGCCTTCATCCTGAGTTTGGTTACAGCCCTATGGTTCCTTAGATGTAAAACTATTTACGACCCCAATTTACTTACTCTGGTCTGCACCCCCACACACTTGCACGGCTGGCTGATCAGAACATTATCTGTTAATCCTGGAATTTTTTGCTGTATTTGTGAATCTATAATCAGTATTGACTCTGACTCGACAAAGAGAGGAACGCTCTCGAAAGCTCGTCATGAAACCTATGAATATGTTTGTCCAATAAAAAAGGTATCACTATATACTGCAATACTCTGATTATTCATCTATATATATATATATATATAATCTCAATATATATATATATATATATATATATATATATATATCTCAATATATATATATATATCAATATATATATATATATATATATATATATCAATCAATATATAAATCAATCAATATATAAATATATATATATATATATATATATATATATCAATATATCTATCAATCAATATATATATATATCAATCAATATATATATATATATATCAATCATTATATATATATATATATCAATATATATATTATTATTATTATTATTATCTTTATTTATATCGCGCCAACATATTCCGTAGCGCTGTACAGGGGTTGAGTACATAGCAGAAAACAAATTAAACACCTTGTAAAGAATGGAGGGCCCTGTTTTCGAGCATAAAATCAAATGTACATAGAGCTTGTTTCCAAGGCCTGACACAAGATTGAAAACTCGCAAACTTACAATCTAAGGGTTTAGGTGTGATACAAGAGGGTGACAAATACAATTGAAAGCAATTGGTTCAGTAAAGTGGAGGGGTCTGTGTGTTGTACTGTAGATTGTGGGTGGGAGTGTTATTAAGCTGTGGAATGTTCAGCTGTACATGTTAAGGCTGAAGATGATAAGATTTTTTAAACAGGTGTGTTTTTAATAATTTCTTAAAGGTTTTGAGGCAGGAAGATAATCTAATGGAGCGGGGCAAGGAGTTCCAAATGGATGGGGAAGCACGAGAAAAGTCTTGAAGACGGGAGTGAGAGGAGGTGATGAGAGAGGAGGAAAGAAGAAGGTCGTTAGCAGAACGAAGGGGCCGGTTGGGAGAGTATTTTGAAACAAGAGCAGAGATATAAGGGGGTGCACTGTTGTTGAGGGCTTTATGTGTTAGGGTCATGATTTTAAATTTGATTCGGGAAGCTATGGGAAGCCAGTGGAGTGATTGACAGAGAGGGGCTGCCGACACTGATCGTTTGGTATTGAAGATGAGTCTAGCGGAGGCGTTCATTATGGATTGGAGGGGAGACAGACGAGAGATGGGGAGGCCAGCAAGGAGGGAATTGCAGTAGTCGAGTCGAGAGATGATGAGAGAGTGAATTAGAATTTTAGCTGTGTCTTCTGTAAGATAATGCCGAATTTTGGAGATGTTTTTTAGGTGAAACTGACATGATTTTGTTATTGCTTGGATGTGAGGAATAAAAGAGAGGGCGGGATCCAGTAGAACCCCAAGACAACGGGCCTGGGAGGTAGGGGCGATGATGGTGTTGTCAACAGTGAGAGATATTTGAGGTGTGGAAGCTGTAGTAGAGGGTGGAAAGATTAGAAGTTCAGTTTTAGACATGTTGAGTTTGAGTTGACGGGTGGACATCCAGGAGGATATGCTAGAGAGGCAGTTGGAAACTTGAGCTAAAAGAGAGGGGGATAGATCGGGTGCAGAGAGGTAGATTTGAGTATCATCTGCATAGAGATGATACTGAAATCCAAAGGATTTTATAAGGGTGCCAAGGGAGGAGGTGTAGATGGAGAAGAGGAGGGGGCCTAGGACAGAACCTTGGGGAACGCCAACAGACAGAGGGAGAGGTGAAGAAGAGGTGCCAGAGAAGGAGACACTAAATGTACGATCTTTAAGATAGGATGTGAACCATGAAAGAGCTGTGTCCTGGATGCCAAAAGAGCGGAGCGTTTGGATTAGAAGAGGGTGGTCAACTGTATCGAAGGCAGCAGAGAGATCCAGGAGAATTAGAATAGAGTAGTGACCCTTTGATTTGGCGGTTAGCAAGTCATTAGTGACTTTTGTAAGGGCTGTTTCTGTAGAGTGTTGGGACCGGAAGCCAGATTGGAAGGGGTCAAGTAGGGAATTGGAGGAAATAAATTGAGTGAGGCGATTGTAAACAAGCCGCTCAAGGAGTTTAGACGCAAGGGGAAGTAGTGAGATAGGGCGATAGTTGGAGGCAGAAGCTGGGTCAGAAGAGGGCTTCTTGAGAATGGGTGTAACTGTGGCATGTTTTAAGGAGGATGGAAACTTGCCAGTGTTTAGGGAGAGGTTGAATAGATGTGTGAGAGCTGGGATAAGTGTGGTGGATAGGGGAGGGATTAGCTGTGATGGAATAGGATCATGAGGACATGTGGTAAGGTGAGAGGTTGATAGTAAAGTAGATACTTCATCCTCGGTTACAGGGTCAAAGGAGTCCATAGTGGAGGTGGGATTGGGGAAGGGTAAGGGCTGGGTGTTGTCGGTTTGGGGAGAGGGTGGTGGGGTAGGGCCAAGCTGGGAGGAGAGCTCATTTCGGATGGTATCGATTTTATTTTTAAAATGGCTGGCAAAGTCATCAGCAGTGAGAGAGGAAGGGGCAGGAGGTGGGGGTGGGCGGAGGAGGGTGTTGAATGTAGCAAATAAACGTTTAGGGTTGGAGGACAGGTTTGATATTAGTGATGAGAAGTAGTGTTGTTTGGCAAGATTGAGGGCAGAGAAGTAGGAGCGCAAGGTAAACTTGTAGTGGAGAAAGTCTGCTGAAGTGTGAGATTTCCTCCATAATCGTTCTGCAGTGCGTGAGCATCTCTGTAGATAGCGTGTTTGTGTGGTGTGCCATGGTTGTGGGTGAGAGCGAGGGCGTTTGCTTGTGATTATGGGGGCAAGAGAGTCAAGGGTGGAGGTTAGAGTAGTGTTGTATTGTGAAGTGGCGACGTCAGGGCAGGCAAGGGTGGTGAGGGGGCTGAGAAGGGGTGTTAATACATTTGAAAATTGTTGTGGGTTGAGTGCTTGCAGGTTTCTGCGTGTTCTGATGGCAGGATTTGAAGAAGGGCGGTGAGCGGAGGATGAGGTGAGGTTGCAAGTTAGCAGGTGGTGGTCAGATAGGGGAAGTGAGGAGATGTCAAGGTTGGAGATAGTGCAGAGATTAGTAAAAATAAGGTCAATAGAGTGTCCACCACTATGAGTTGCGGAATCTGTCCATTGTGAGAGGCCAAGGGAAGAGGTGAGTGCAAGTAATTTTGCAGTTGTTGGGGAGGTGGGTGTGTCAGTGGCAATGTTGAAATCGCCAAGAATGAGTGAAGGTATATTGGAGGAGAGAAAGTGAGGGAGCCAGGCGGCAAAGTTGTCCAGAAATTGAGAGGGTGATCCAGGCGGGCGATAGATCACAGCTACTCGCAGAGGGATGGGAGAGAAGATGCGGATAGTGTGGACTTCAAAAGATGAGAATTGAAGGGAGGGAACAGGGGGTATGCAGCGAAAAGTGCAGCGAGAGGATAGCAGTATGCCCACACCTCCACCTTGTTTGTTCTCAGGTCTAGGAGTGTGGCTGAAGTGTAGACCACCATAAGAGAGTGCGGCAGGGGAGGCAGAGTCAGATGGAGTGAGCCAGGTTTCCGTGATAGCCAGTAAATTGAGGGAGTTGGAAATGAAGAGATCATGAATGAAGGTAAGTTTATTGCAAACAGACCTTGCATTCCAGAGGGCACAGGAGAAGGGCAAAGTAGATGGTTTGTGACAAGTGATGGGTATTAGATTATGGGTGTTTTGGGCATTTGCTGCCCTGGGGACTCTGCGTGGCTGACAGCAGGTGGGAATGAGTGATGGGCCTGGGTTAGGGGATATATCCCCACAAGCCATCAGAAGAAGGAGAGAGAGTAAAAGGAGATGGGAATAGGACTTACAGGAGCATTTCCGCTTTTCACCTTTAGGGGGGGGATGAGATAGTGACTGGAGGAAGGAGAAGAGCTCATGGGAGCAGAGAAGAGGAGATGAAAGCAGGGAAGGTGAGATAGTTATATTATTGGAGACATGATGTGTAGATACAGTATAAGAGAGTCTGAGAAAGAGGCAGGAGTTTATAATAAGGAAGGTGGTGTGAGGAAACATAGTGGCACTGTGTAAGCAAGTATTCTTGTAGGGAGTGATTAGAGGTGATAATCAGATGTCACTGATTAACCATGTGCAGGTAATTAGTATGCCTCAATATATTAAGTGTAAACGTGGGTGGGTAGAGGGGCAGGGAGGGAGGGGACTGATTTCAGGTGGACTTCTGATGGGAGATGTTTCTTTGCAGTATGCTTTTAAAAGTGTCTTAGACTGATTTCAGGTGGACTTCTGATGGGAGATGTTTCTTTGCAGTATGCTTTTAAAAGTGTCTATAAGACAGAACAAGAAGATATTTCAGGGGGAGGGTACATTGGAGCAGTAAAATGGATCAGTGAACACAGAGCATTTCTGGTTTACAGATAAGAAATAGTGTATTATGACAATAGTAGAACAATCTGACAGTAAAAAGTCTATCTCAGCAATTATCATAACACAGATATTAATTATAATAAATAGTCCTTTGTAAACGTTGATATGGATCTGGTGAGCATCTGTTCTTCTGAAATTACCTTAGACTGATTTCAGGTGGACTTCTGATGGGAGATGTTTCTTTGCAGTATGCTTTTAAAAGTGTCTTAGACTGATTTCAGGTGGACTTCTGATGGGAGATGTTTCTTTGCAGTATGCTTTTAAAAGTGTCTTAGACTGATTTCAGGTGGACTTCTGATGGGAGATGTTTCTTTGCAGTATGCTTTTAAAAGTGTCTTAGAATATATATATATATCAATATCAATCACACACACACATAAAGCAATATACATAAAAAAATATATTAATTGATATTTATTAATTGATTAATTGATGTACTTAATTATTTGATTATATTGCTCATGTATTTGTATTAGACATTATTTATTATACATATTACAGTGCTATTTATTTGCTATACATGTTACAGGATATTATCCTGTACCATGTATAACACATAAATAGCCCTGTAATATGTATAATACATACAGGGTCACACAAGTTCACAATAACCTTTTTTGCCCTTACAGGCTTCCATACCTGCTTTGCTAATTTGCTAATTTTTTAAAGACTCTGATTGGTTGAAATCAATGTCAATCAAAAAATTTCAGCCAATCAGAGTCCTTAAAAAATTAGTATAAAAGGCGGAGCGTGGTAAAAAAACAATTAGTCGCGGGGGGAGCTCCTTGTAGGAGGAGCTCCTTTAGTTTGTTGTGGTTTTTTTTTAGAGCGTCGTTTTTTTTTTAGGTGGAGATTTCTTGAAATGGGCCAGAATGGATGGACAATGGCTTCAAACAAGATGATTAGACAAGGGCTTCTATCAAGATGGATTATGGAATGACATGGGCATCAATCAAAATTGATTGGAATGCCCGACGACTATCCAGGGCAGAAGGCCACCGCTGGAGGGGTCAATTTGACAGGTAAGTATGTGCTTTTGTTTACTTTATTATTGTTTTTTTTTTCCCTTCCCTTATTTTTATTTTATCTTTAAAAGTGGCAATTTATTATTTTTTTTAACTGCAAGCAATGTTAAAGATACATTGCCTGTTACTTCTAAAAATGGAATAAAAATAGGGGGGGTGTTTTGTGTTTAACTGTAGTGTTAACATAGGCAGGTAGGTTGGTAGTTAGGTCAGGGTGGGGTCAGGTGTGGTCACTGGGTCAGGGGGGTAGGTAGGTGGGTTGGTAGTTGGGTCAGGGTGGGGTCAGGTGTGGTCACTGGGTCAGGGGGGTAGGTAGGTGGGTTGGTAGTTGGGTCAGGGTGGAGTCAGGTGTGGTCACTGGGTCAGGGGGTAGGTGGGTTGGTAGTTGGGTCAGGGTGGGGTCAGGTGTGGTCACTGGGTCAGGGGGGTAGGTGGGTTGGTACTAGGTAGTTGGGTCAGGGGGGTAGGTAGGTGGGTTGGATGGTTGGTAGTTAGGTAGGTTGGGGTGGGGGTTGGCCAGGCCCCGATGTGCCTACGGGGGGGTGATCGGGGGTTGGCATAGGCCCCATATGGGTAACACAGGCCCCATGGGGGTGATCCGATCACCCCTTGTGGCCTGTGCCACCCCGATCACCGCCCGATTACCCCGATCATTGTGATCGGGGTAATCGGGCGGTGGCATAGCATAGGCCACATCGGGGTGATCGGGAGTGGCACAGGCCACATGGGGGTGATGGGGGTGGCACAGGTTTGGGGCTACTGGCACTGCGGGCGGGGGTGATTGGGGGTTGCCCAGGCATTGCAGGCCTAGGTGGTCGGTGTTAGGTAAGTTGGTGGGTGGGTGGGTGGCAGGCCAGGCAGGCATAGTGGGGTAACTGGGGGGACCCTTCCTTTTATTAGGGGCACTAGGGGTTTGGTTTGGCCAGGGCAGGTAGACTTACTTACTGTTAGGTTGGGCAGATGTGAGTATTTCAGCCAAGGGGGTCTCTCTCAGTCAGTCTCAGCGGGAGCAGGTCAGGAAACAGAAAGAGGGAAGGGACTGGCTTATGGTGGTTTTATTAACTCTGGATATCAATCAAAAAGTTAACTCGAGGCCCTATTAGCTGGCGGGCGCTAGGAGCTAACGGTCTGGGTGGGTTTAGGTGGTTCTCCTGACAACTGTACAGCCTTCCATCATTGATTGGTCAATGATGGAAGACTGTCGGTCATGAAATAGATACATTATCACTGCCCATGCATATCGTCATTGTGCTGGTGGGCGGAATGCATTAACGGTCAGGGGGCCAGGCCTCATTGATTCATAGAGTCTAAAGGTTAGTGTAGTCAGTGTAGTGTAATATGATCACACAGGGATGCAGGGAAAGCTACAATAGATACACAGCAGCAGTTAATATATACACACAAGGGCAAGGGGTTATCTTAAAGTGACAATGTCCCAGGGAATAGTTTGCTTCATTTATTAATGTAATAACACTTGAATGCTGATGTACACATTATTTTTAATTGTTTTGGGGTTATTACTAATAAATTATTGTGTTTTTTTATTACAGGGTCACGAAAATATTTGGGAGGGCGTTTGCCCCACCGCCCCAATGGATGGGCCGCCACGGCATAGGACCCAACTCTTTATGTCTGTCTTTGCTCTAAAGTTCTCTATGTTGCCTATTCCATGAGTATATTTGCTTTAAAGTACTGTATGATTATTCCAATTTGCTTTCTTCAGAGATTGCAGAAATACCTTTTCTTGCCTGTTTCGTTCTTATGTCCAAAGAAAGAAATTCAGAGATTAAAAATATTCCTGGTGTGCTACAAATAATATGTTTTTATAAATATAATTTCAGGTACTGGAGTCTCCATAAACATCGTTTCTCCTCTGACTGAGCATATTGAAGAGAAGCAACAACTTTCCAAGCCTAGCCTAAAGGAATATATAGTCTTGAACTAGGACAACTACATGATTGAGCGTTCATCCTCCCAGAGGGATACAAATCTAGAAATATTACTTTTAATTAGAAATAAGCAATACAAAGAGTACTTAATAGCTGGAGTATTTGTATATTCTAAGCTTCCCTCCATTTATGATAGAGAAGTAAATATTCTGTAGCCAGGAATCTCTACATATTAATTGTATGTGATAGCCACATACAAAGACACAGGCGCCTATTCAATTAAGCAATTGTAAGTTACTGGAGCCCGTAATATAGCCCGTAAACTAATTTGCTATTCAATTGGCGTCTTATAGCTACGCACAAACAATTTGCTGGTTACAGGCTGAAAATCCCTGCAGTTTTCAAAATCAAGCGTGTAAATGTTACAATCACAAATCGTTATTCAATTGCTACAATTCCTCAAAACCGCAAATGTTTTCACCCCCGTAAATGGCAAATATAGAAGAAAATCCCACGAGTACCACATAGGACCTGCAAGGGGGTTTAACATCTGATCATAGCACTGTAAATGCAAATTAAAAACCAATACTGCAGTTTAAAAGATGGGGAAAGTAATGAAAGACATTGTAATTAATTGCACATAATTGACATGATAGTGGGTGGATACAGTTCTTAAGGAGATGGGGTACCAGACCATTTCATTTGCCTCCTGAGGAATCTGTATGTGGACCAAGAAACCACTGTCTGAACAAAGCATTGAACGTGAAAGGAGTGCGACAACGCCATATGTATTCAACTTATATACAGAATTCATCATGTGCAAGGTCCGGACAGGACCAATATGCAGGTGATACTACTGTGAGGGCAGAATGTGAGGAGGAACTAAAGGGCCTATTGATGAGGGTGAAAGAAGAGAATGCAAAAGCTAGCCTGCTGCTCAATGATAAAAAGGCAAAGATCATGGCAAATAGCAATCTCAGTTCCTGGCAAATAGATGGGGAAGTAGAGGAGGCATTGACAAATTTTATGTTCCTGGACCACAAGATCTTTGCAGATGGTAACAGCAGCAATGAAATTAAAATACTTTTGTTCATGGGGGGACATGAGCAAAAGTCTTTCAACAAAGGTCCAAAAGAGTTAGAACTATGGTATTCCCAGTAGTAACATATGGATGTGAGAGCTGGACCAAAGAGAAGGCTGAGCGCCATAGAATTGATACCTTTGAATTGTGGTGTTGGAGAAAACTACTTACATATTCTTGCTTAGAGACTGCAAGAAGAACCAATCATTCAATAGTACAGGAAATCAAGAAAGTGTTCATTGGAGGTTTTGATCATGAGGCTAAAGTTCAAATATTTTGGTCATATCATTTGAAGACAGGATTCCCTAGAGAAGTCTCTAATGCTGGAAATGACTGAAGGCACATGAAAAAGGGGATGGCAGAAACGGATAAATAATAGTAATTGAAGCAATGAACATGTGCTTGAAGGAGCTCAGAGAGATAGTGCCGGATAGATGTGCCTGGCGTGCTCCGGACCATAGGGTCATGGAGAGTTGGAAATGAACAACAGAACAACAACAACCGCCAAAAACTGAGTTTGATCTTTGTACATAAATTTAATATTGATTTTTTTAAATTAAATGTTAATTTTATTAAAGATCAAAGGTAAATAAAAACATTTAGCTCCTATTTTTATCACATTCCATGGTACTTTAAGTGGGTCTTCAATGTTTAGAAAATGGGGTTGGAGTTAAAACAAATAAAATGCAGCACAACTAACATTTTCTAGTAAATGCTGATGTAATAAATATGAGTATCTTGAAATAGTTTCATTTTTTTTTTATGAAAGTCAGACTTAGTTATCCACAAGTATCATATCAAGTCAGCATAATATTTTTCTAAAAGAAAACGCATACCACCAACTACTGTGCTGAAAGCTTTCCTTTATGTGCTATGGCTCAGTGTTTATGTTGTCACTCATTCTGCATCCAGCTGTTTTAATACATAAATACTTTCTTAAAAAATATAATCACAGTGCACCGATCATCCTATTACCTTTTCAAGTGTTATGGACAAAATAAAATTGCTTTAGATGCCACAGCAGCACTTTCCTTGTGAGATATGAATATGTTTCAGATAATGTGCCGTGGTTCAAAGAAAATCCAATACTTTATGATTGCCTACCAAAAGCTGATTGGTATTACTCTTCCCTCTACTTGAGGAAAATGTATCCAACTGTGAAACAAATGGTGAAACGAGGAAAGAGAACATGTTCCTCATACTATAACTTAATAGAGTGAGCTGAAAAAGTGCTATAAAATTGCAATGGCTTTAATTCAAGGTATCCATGTGAAACATAAACTCTGGAAATGTAAATTGTAATTATATCAGATATTTTCCAGACATGTATTTTGTTGAATACTATTTTCAGGACAAAAGAGACAATACCTTAAAAGTATTAGATGGAAAATTGATTTATGTAACTGCATTTGCCTTAAAGGAAAGGAGCAGAGTAATGGTTTGAGATTGGCTAGTACATGGTAAGGTATTTAGCTGTCTTAGGTCCAGGCATGTTAGAAGGAGTTTAAAAAAGATTTTACCATATATTGATCTATACATGCAACAGATTATATGGACAAAACCCTATGATGGCTATTATACAACCTCCCGAAATTAAGTTAGCCATAACGTCGTTGTTGGCTAAGTACTGAAGCAATGTGGAAGAGCCAAGAACATTGTGTCCTGGGCAGGATTTCCTAAAATGCAACTTTCAGAGACATGTTTCCAAGTGGAATATTTTGCAATTCAACCCAAATGTTACAGCTAGCATCTGTCCTTGTCTGTGTTTTATCTGAATATCATTATCTAAGATTTTCTTTATAAAATAATGTAAATTAAATGCTACATCTAACAGGACACCACTATGCTGATTAAACTATTAATTTCACATTTGTTGATAGTCCAGTTAATCACACATCAACTAAATATCTACTTGTATGAGTCAATGATACTGTATGATTATATATCCTAAAAAGTGCCTGTACAATCACATTGAAATGACCTTCAAGTGTCACTACTATAGGACTGGACTGATTATGTATTTTATAATTAATTAGCAAAACTCTCTGTCAATGCTAATTAAAAATGGTTCCAGAACATCCAGCTTAGTATCTTTTATCTCATTTGAAATTATTCAGTATTAAATAATTACCTAATTTTTTTATTTCCAATTATATATTGTTTGGTAAATATTTAATTCTTTATATATTCACAGGAGCTTTAAGAGATTCTGACAGACATTGAGATCTATCTATCTATCTATCTATCTATCTATCTATCTATCTATCTATCTATCTATCTATCTATCTATCCATCTATCTATCTATCTATCTATCTATCTATCTATCTATCTATCTATCTATCTATCTATATCTGTCTATCTATCTATCTATCTATCTATCTATCTATCTATCTATCTATGTATCTATCTATCTATCTATCTATCTATCTATCTATCTATCTGTCTATCTATCTATGTATCTATATATATATATATATATATATATATATATATATATATATATATATATATATATATATATCTATCTATCTATCTATCTATCTGTCTCTATCTATCTATCTATCTACCTATCTATCTATCTATCTATCTATCTATATATATATATATATATATATATATATATATATATATATATATATTTATTTATCTTCATCATTATTCATTTTAGATTCATAAAAAATGCATTTATTTCTCTATATATTCATAAAAATCAATACAAAACTACAATATAATTTTGTTTTAGTATTCATTAAAACTCTAAGATATTAGGCACTAGGTCAAAAAGAACCACAAATAACTTCCCAGTATTTCCAAGGTAAGATCACATTTTTTTTGATTGCACTTCTCACACAATATTTAAAAAGGTGAAGTGTCACTATTCAAACCACTGTATTTTAGTATTGTGGTAACAGACAAATTGAAACTTTTTCAAACAGTTATGTATAGGTAGCCGTATGTTAGCATTTAAGTATTCATTCTTTTAGAGACAACTGGTTAACCCCTTAAGTGTTTTGCCCTAAAGGTACACATTAAATGTTAATTATAACCACATGGGACAAGCCCCCGGAGAAACTTGGCAGCATTAAACTGCTACCAATGAAGCATGCAGCTTGCAGCCCTTTACATGAACATCATGTACCAAAAAGCTGCTGTCTCCTTGAATGAGTTCTCAGACTGTAAAACTCAATGGGCTGTACTTTACTTGAAAAAAAACAGAATGACTGCTATATTTTACAAAGTCAGGCAGTAAATGTCAGCAAGGATGTTTTGTAAAATAAGGAAAAAAAAAATAAAAAAATGTTTTTTTGTTTTGTAAAAGTACAAAAGCTAATAAACTCATCAAACATTTTGCTGTTGTATGAGGGCATATAGGTTTATTTAGCGAAAAAAACTGTTAACCAATTTGCCCATCTAGTCTGCTCATTGTATTTACCGTATTTATCGGCATATAACACGCACCGGCGTATAACACGCATCTCATTTTAAGAAGGAAATTTCAGGGGAATAAAAAAATTCAAATAAAGAACTTTGAAGCAAAATCCTCAACTTCAACCTCCCTCCTCATCCTCCCTCCTCAACCCCCTCCTCAAACCCCCCATCTTCAACCCCCTACTCCACCTCCATCCTCATCCTCCTTCCTCAACCCCCCTCCTCAACCTCAACCCCCCTCCTTAACCCCCCCTCCTCATCCTCAACCCCCCTCCTCATCCTCAACCCCCCTCCTCATCCTCAACCCCCTGCTCAACCCCCTCCTCAACCTCCCTCCTCATCCAGATTTAGACATCCAGATACATACATTAGACATTGAGGGCCATGTCCATGACCAAACATTCTAGAGTATATGGGGTCTTTATACAAAGCACCAAATAATCTATTATCATCTGCTCACAAACTTACGTACAGATCTAAAGGAAACCGAAGGGAATGTTAGAGACCATAGGTGAACGGTTAATATAAAGGGCCACAGGCTGAATCTTGGTCATGAGCATGCTTAGTCATGAAGGGTGGGGAGTGAATTGAGAAAGGACTTGGAGAATTTGGAATCTGATTGATTGCTGAGGTGGGCAGGTGTCTTTTATACAGGTAACGAACTGAGATTAGGAGCACTCCCTTTAAGAGAGTGCAGGGAAGATCTCGGGAAGATTGTAATTATAGTCTTTAAGTAGTTGTGATAATTCTTGCTGGTTGTAACTGTAGAGTGTCTCCTTTATAAGAGAACAAGAGCCATAGTGGTTCCAGTATTAGTTGCAGGCAGCTGGAAGAGTTTTGGTGTTATTACCATTGGGTACAAAGATTGGGTCTACTTGGCACTTGTACTTATCATTTTGATTAGTATAGCCTACAAATACATCAGTTTTTTAAATGCATTTAGGTCTTATTTGCCTCTGTAAATTGAGTAATAATGCATAAACATTAAAAATAGAGTATATTTGGAATATTTCAAGAAAGTCCTACATTTATACACATACATAGTAGAACACTTATAAAAAACTGGTGGAAGACAAATAGAGGTTGGCGGTCAAAGATTTAATAAGGTTGGCAAATCGTTTGGGATCACAAAGAAATGGTAAACAGGCACAGACGTTACTAATTTTTAAAAATTAGCCAGGTAAACAAAATGAGAGTTTAGATTTATTACTGAGGAGGAGAAGGAGGAGGCTCTTAATGATGACATTATTAATAAGAATATAAGCATTGTGGTAATTAAAGAGCCCCCTATAATGTCATTTATATGTACAGTATTTAAAAAAATCTGCAAGACAGGAGATCCCTTTCTTTTTGGGTCCATAGTCTCTGTTAGGATTATTAATCATTAATTCCTAGCAATAGATAAAAGCAGTTTTACATATATAAGTACTTGTGGTTGATAAGTTTGAGGTTACCTTTTTATGGAGACTAACTCCTAATTTACAATGCCTGTATTGATTTTGTAGATCAGGGCCCCTATTCAATTGAGCAATTGTTGTTTACTGGAGCCTATAATGTAGCCCGTAAACTAATACCTGCGATTGTCAAAATCGTAACTTCCAACCCATCTGAGCCTTTGATCTTTCAAGCCCGCAAAAGTTTCAATCACTAAAATCGCAAATAGCTATTCAATTGCTACAATTACTCAAGCCCACAATTGTTCTCACATCTGTAAATGGCAAATGGAGAAGAAAATCCTATGGGTACCAGATAAGACTCACCAGGAGGTTAAACACCTGTTCATAGCACTGTAAATGCAAATAAAAAATCAATACTGCATTTTTAAAGATGGGGAAAGCGATGAAAGACATTAGAATTATTTGCACAACAGTCTCAAGCTCGCAAATCTGCAATAAAAAACTATTTTTTATATGTTTAATTTCAGTGTCATATCAATCTCGGGAATCAATGAGTTAATACATATCAGGCCACCCACATGGACTAGAACAGTATTGCCATTCATTTTTTATATTTTGCACATTGCCGAATTGCAAGCCTGATTAAAAGTTGGACTTGGACGCTAAATGATTGACGTGTAACCTCCATGTTTTACTGATGTCATGATGACGGTCTCATTTACTATTGGCTGTTTCTAAATCGGTAGGTTCGGCCTTGCTTAATTGATCATGAGTAGTGATGTCCTGAACAATTCGCCGGCTGACTATTCGCAGCAATTTTTGCATGTTCGCAGCGAACGGCGAACACATGCGCTTTTGGGTTCGCCCCCTATTCTTTATCATTGAGGAAACTTTGACCCTGCACCTCACAGTCAGCAGACACATTCCAGCCAATCAGCAGCATACAATCCCTTCCAGAGCCTTCCATCTGAAGGACAGCAACCCAAAAAGCCCTTTTTAGGGCTAGAACATAATTTATTTTATTTTATAATTTTTTTCTGTGTAATCTAATTGCATATGCCTGCCTGCCAGCGTGTGTGTGTGACAGGCTAACACCTAACAGCTTATATTGTGCTCAGTGAAATAAAACAACACTTTTTTGACTGTAATAGATTGAATATCAGTTGCCTGCCTACAGGCGTGTGTGTGAAGCCTATTGCATCTACTCAGCCAACTTTTGCCAGTGCACAGTGATACGTCATATCTGGTGCAACCGTAGTGTACAGTGACATAAAACAACACTTTTTTGACTGTAATAGATTGAACAGCAATTGCCTGACTACAGGCGTGTGTGTGAAGCCTATTGCATCTACTCTGCCAACTTTTGCTAGTGCACAGTGATACGTCATATCTGGTGCAACCGTAGTGTACAGTGACATAAAACAACACTTTTTTGACTGTAATCGATTGAATATCAGTTGCCTGCCTACAGGCGTGTGTGTGAGGCCTATTGCATCTACTCTGCCAACTTTTGCCAGTGCACAGTGACACTCATATCTGGTGGCACCTTAGATTGCACGCGCAGTGCCCCAAATTTGAAGTGGGAGGACCGACCAAGCATCTTTTTCCATCTCTCGCTTCCAAAAATCCATGCCATATACACGTCCCCTGATAATGGACGTAACAGGGATTAAACCGATAGGAATAGTACTACTTAACAGTACACACCTTATAATAACGCAGACAGAGGCAACGCGTATAATCTTCCATGCTGTGCACAGGAAGCCCCCAGACTCTGACCTGTGTATAATATTCCATGCTGGGCAGTGGAAGCCCCCTGACTCTGACCTGTGTATAATCTTTCATGCTGGGCAGTGGAAGCCCCCAGACTCTGACCTGTGTATAATATTCCATGCTGGGCAGTGGAAGCCCCATTAGACTCTGATCTGTGTATAATCTTCCATGCTGGGCAGTGGAAGCCCCCAGACTCTGACCTGTGTATAATCTTCCATGCTGGGCAGTGGAAGCCCCCCTACTCTGACCTGTGTATAATATTCCATGATGGGCAGTGGAAGCCCCCAGACTCTGACCTGTGTATAATATTCCATGCTGGGCAGTGGAGGCCCCCAGACTCTGACCTGTGTATAATATTCCATGGAAGCCCCCAGACTCTGGGAGTCTGAAGAAGAGGAGTCAGAGGAGGAAGGTGGCTTTGAGGAGGTGGAAGACCAAACACAGCAGGCGTCCCAGGGGGCTTGTTGTCACCTTTTGGGGACCCTTGGTGGCTGGGTGGAGGAAGAGACCTTCAATGACATCAGTGAGGACAAGGAACGGGACATGGCTAGCTTGGTATCCAACCTTGTGCAAATGGGGAGTTTGCGGTTGTGCAAAGTGACTGTTTGCGGTGCATTAAACGGGGAGATTGGTCTGTTACTGTGAAGCGGGTGTAACCCTTACACTACCTGATCGATACAACATCATACCTGATGTTTTAAAGCATGTTATTCCAAACAATTCAGGAATGTTAGGTGATTTATGCCCTTTATGGCTTAAAACCAGACTCTGCATCAACTATGTAATTTTCCGTGGGAGTTTTGCCATGGATCCCCCTCCGGCATGCCACAGTCCAGGTGTTAGTTCCCTTGAAACAACTTTCCCATCACTATTGTGGCCAGAAAGAGTCCCTGTGGGTTTTGAAATTCACCTGCCCATTGAAGTCTATGGCAGTTCTCCAATGTTCGCCTGTTTGCGAACATTTGATGAAGTTCGCTGTTCGCGAACCCAAAATTTGATGTTCGCGACATCACTAATCATGAGCATGCTCTGAAATGCTACACACAATTGCATGGTTTACGATTTCGGCTTTCGGCCAGGTAGCTGCAGGCATGATCAATTGAATTGCTCCGTAATTGTAGCAAATTTCAAGCGCGCAGACATAAGGCCTGTATGATGTAATCTGCAATTGAATTCTAGAGCCAAATATGGCTCAACACAGATTATAATATTTGGAGGAGTAGCCAGTAGAGTAGCCAAGAAGAGTAAGAGCCTAAATAAAGGATCGACTTCAAACCAACAGACTATATGAATTAATTTGAATATAGTCAAAATATTCATAATCCGTTTCTGTAACTTTTATGTACATGTAAACTTATCATTATGCTATTTCATATAATAGTGACTTATCATTTAAACTGTTTGAGCGAACAAAAGTGCAATTTATGCTATTAATATGATTTTGGATATGTGGATATAGTCTTTGGGCCTCATTCTATTATCGGCCGTAAATCGGCCTCAAAGCTGCAATTCCTTGCGGGGCTCCCGTTACCTTGCAATTCAAATAGACGGCGCCGCAAGGATATCCCCTTACGGCCGGCCGTATATCTTGCAACCGGCCGTAAGCTCTGAAAACTTTAAAAGCAAAAATAAATTCAAGACAGCACTGTAAAGCTCTGTAAATGCTAGGGATCATAATGGGGGACATGAGGATTAATAGCAACCCCCTCTCAAGCTTGCACATCAGCCCAAATCCGAGATTTAATTAACTGTTTATTTTCCGGCCGCAGCGTGGGCGGGTCTGAGGTGCTCCAAGCACTCTGGACTTTTTACATGGATATGTGACATAAATTAAAAAAATAATTATTTACGGATTTGAGTGTAGGGGAATGTTGTGCAATGAATGCTAACACCTACAATCACTTTATAGTCTCCTTATAGTGCAGGATGGCTTTATTATGACTTTGTTATGTGCTTAATTGTGTGCCTGCGGGACCTTTTTGCTGCAAGTAAGCTGCAGCTCGGTTTTAGCCTTGCAGAGAGGGTTCCTAGAGCAATTGAATAGCAACCAGGAGTCCCCGGCAGGAAGGGAATAGAATAGGCAAATAGCTTGCGGCCGGTCCTTGCGGCCCCGCATCTCCTACGGCCGATAATAGAATGAGGGCCTTTGTGTTTAGCAATCCATTTCAATGATTTTCATTTGTTTGGATATAATATAAGATAAAATTAAGCATTAAAAAGCAAGCAAACAAAGAAAAACATTTTAATTAAGTGCATTGTACGTAGGATTATGGGAGTGGTTAATTACTTAACTTGTCGATAAATAAAGAGTTTTGGTTCTATCATCAGTATCAATTCATCTTTTTTTAAAAATCCATCAATTTCAATCTTGTACATTTGTTTTCTTTAAAAAACATAAAATTAAATAATCTAAAGAAAAATATACTTTTTGATAAATTTGTGCTGTATATAAGAGAGGGTTCTCCTCATCCAAACAAGGGATCTCAGGTAAAATGTATATGGTCCAGAGCAGCTTATGTATGTCCTTGCCCCAAAGCAGTCAGATAACTGAAATTACTATGGTCATTACCTAAAAGCGTATTCCTCTTGACAGTGTACAAAAGGACAGATATTCACTCCTGTGGTGTCACTCAAAATATAAAACTTAAAATTATTAGCTAATTGCCTTGAAACCCTCATTTGTAAAAGGGGTCCTCGATTTTTAAAATAAAAGGTTTGTTGATTGGGAGTTTTCATTAACACTTCGCGAGTTATAAATATAGCAATATCAATTATGTAACAGTTATCAAATGTGTTTTTGCATATTATTAATACTACAGGTGGGCTTTTACTTTCCCTTTATTGATTACTTCTTGATAAGGTTATAAGGTTGTAACCTTACAACCATATCAAAAAGTAATCAACAAAAGGGGAATATGTTCTAGATGTTAGTGTAACCAATTTAATAATGATGAAGGATGATTTCTAAGCTGAAAACATGGGTTCCTTATGTCCAAGACGCTTTAATGCTCAGGCCTTGTTTGAGATGGAATAACGGGCAATTTTATTCACCACTGCTATTCCATAAAATCTATTCCTCTTCTAAATCACAAAAATGCTGCAGATGTGGCAATATCAAAGTCATGGTCAGTCATAGCTACTATTTGTTCCATTTGAACAAAATGCTGATTCTGCTCTTGACACTTCTTCTGTAGTTGACATGAAGTGATATCAATGGTCCCAAGTCCCTTGCAGAAGACACCCTGCATATTTGTCCGAAAGCCCTGCTCTAGGTTAGGGATCAAATGATTTAGCAGAACTTGTGCAAGCTTTTTTCCACTGTCAAGAGCAGCGAGATTCCACAGTGTCACATACCTGGTGAATGCCCTTCCTCTTATAGAGTTGTATGATGGACACATGTCTTATTTCCTGTGGAATAGATCCTTGCTTCCAGAAGGACTGAAAAAGCTCAGTGAGTTACATACCAGAATGGGACCACTGACTTTATAAACTTCTGTCTGTATGGCATCTGATCTTTGTCACCAGACAGCTGGTTGAAGGCTTTCTTCACATTGTCCTTTTTTGGTGGAGGATACATGGAGTCATTGACAGCAATCTGGGGCATCCTGTCAATGGCCTTATTGTTGATGACTTAGGAAATGCTGAGAACTGCGTCACAGTGTTTAACCCATCTCTTGAGGATCTGTGGCTTCTCTGTAAAGAGGGTAGTGCTGTGTGAAATAAAATCGGGAGAACTCCCAGAGGACTGTGGTCCATAGAGTGTTTTTAAGGATCTCATAAAACCACTTTGAATTGTGCCTGTCTGCATACGCCTGTATCTCATCTGATTTGATGCTCAGTCAAAGGTCCTGCATTTTGCACAGTTTGTTTTGTAGTGTTCTGCGAGTGTTAATGAAGTCTGCCTTCTTTGCCAAGGCGGATGGGCCATTCTGATGGGCTTGATGCAGGCACATTTCCACATCACTTTTGTTACAACCAGTCTTGATGGCTATGTGTGAAGGGACCTAATGCTTTCAGTGCAGCTGTGTGCAATGAATTGTAGAATCGCTCCAAGTCTTTCTCTGAGGATAAGACGCAACAAGCTCCTTTTCTATGTCTTTCACTAGATTTTCAATGATGTGGCTGTTCTTCAGATTGAGTTGTATGAGTCGTTTACCATTTAGAGATTCATGTCTTATACCATATAGCTCAGTTTTAGGTTTTGCATTAAGGTACATACAGTGGGGGTGTATTTTATTAGTGAGAGACAGAATAACAAAAAAAAAACAACAAAAAAGCATGTCAAAAAAGTTATAAATTGATTTGCAGGTCAGTGAGGGAAATACGTATTTGATCCCCTATCAATCAGCAAGATTTCTGGCTCCCAGGTGTCTTTTCTACAGGTAGCAAGCTGAGATTAGGAGCACTCTCTTAAAGGTAGTGCTCCTAATCTCAGTTCGTTACCTGTATAAAAGACACCTGCCCACCGAAGCAATCAATCAATCAGATTCCAAATTCTCCACCATGGCCAAGACCAAAGAGCTGTCCAAGGATGTCCCGGTCAAGATTGTAGACCTACACAGGGCTGGATTGGGCTACAAGACCATTGCCAATCAGCTTGGTGAGAAGGTGACAACAGTTGGTACGATTATTCGCAAATGGAAATAACACAAAATAACTGCCAGTCTCCCTCGGTCTGATGCTCCATGCCAGATCTCACCTTGTTACCTTGTTTCAATGATCAGACCAGAACTACACGTGAGGATCTTGTTAATAATCTCAAGGCACTGGGGCCATAGTCACAAAGATAACAATTGGTAACACACTACGTCGTAAAGGACAGAAATCCTGCAGTTCCCACATGGTCCCCCTGCTCAAGAAAGCACATGTACAGGCCCGTCTGAAGTTTGCCAATGAACATCTGAATAATTCAGAGGAGAACTGGGTGAAAGTGTTGTGGTCAGGTGAGACCAAAATCGAGCTCTTTGGTATCAACTCAACTCGCCGTGTTTGGAGGAGGAGGAATGCTGCCTACAATCCCAGGAACACAATCCCCACCATCAAACATAGAGGTGGAAACATTATGCTTTGAGGGTGTTTTTCTGCTAAGGGTACAGGACAACTGCACATCATTAAAGGGACGATGGACAGGGCCATGTACCATCAATTCTTGGGAGAGACCCTCCTTCCCTCAGCCAGGGCATTGAAAATGGGTCGTGGATGGGTATTCTACCATGACAATGACCCAAAACACACAGCCAAGGCAACAAAGGAGTGGCTCAAGAAGAAGCACATTAAGTTCCTGGACTGGCCTACCGAGTCTCCAGACCTTAACCCCATCGAAAATCTGTGGAGGGGGCTGAAGGTTCGAGTTGCCAAACATCAGCCTCAAAACCTTAATGACTTGGAGAGGATCTGCAAAGAGGAGTGGGACAAAATCCCTCCTGAGATGTGTGCAAATCTGGTGGCCAATTACAAGAAATGTCTGACCTCTGTGATTGCCATCAAGGGTTTTGCCACCAAGTACTAAGTCAAATGACCTGCAAATCAATTTATACGTTTTTTAACATGCGTTTTTCTTTGTTTTTTTTGTTATTCTGTCTCTCACTAATAAAATACACCTACCATTAAAATTATAGACTGATCATTTCTTTGTCAGTGGACAAACGTTCAAAATCAGCAGGGGATCAAATACTTTTTCCCCCACTATAGGCATTATATCTTTTATCATGATGGGTGTTATCAGCTTTGTCAGTTTCACCTAATCTACCTTTATCCACACCCTGAGATATGTGCTCAAAGGATCAGACTAAGACATTTCCTGTCCAACTGCATCAAACCTTAGAGTCAGGTTCCCATTGCTCAGGGGTGCCCAAAATCGGTCCTGGAGGGCTGCACACAGGCCTGGATTTGAGGATTCTCTTTCTGTGCACAGATGAGTCAATTGGGATGACTGAAGAAGCAATAGTCTCACCTACTTGCAGCAAGGATATCCACAAATCCAGGGCTGTTTGGGGCCCAACAGGACCGAGTTTGGACACCCCTGCCATAGCTCATCACAGATTACATATAGATGTGTTAAATCTCATCCTTCATCATGTGACTGGGTTCATCTGATGATAACCATCTCTCTTTACATTCAAGTTCATGCTTTGTCAAATAGGGTACACTATCTTCTATTTTGAGATCTAATCTATGAGTCTGTTTCTGTACTCCTATGGCAGTATACAATCACATATCAATCTCTGATAATAATAAGATTTAGAAATATATATTTTACCCACCTACCTGTTGGTCTATTGGTTGGTTTACCTATAGATCTATCTATCTATCTATCTATCTATCTATCTATCTATCTATCTATCTATCTATATATCTATCTACACACATACAACCAAATATATTTTCAAAATGGCACTAGTTTTATTATAAGCATACCCTGTATTATTAAACAAAAAATACCCACTGCCATCAAAATACCCCGTGAACACCTGTTAGAGTACAAAACAAAAGAAACTAATTCAAGTATACCTCTAGTGACAACATACAATCCAATTTTAGAGAAAATTCAGAAAATAATTAAAGATTTACAGCCATTACTAATTGAAGATACTGAATTAAAAGTTATATTCCCAAAACCTCCCATCCTTGCATTTAAACAACCAACAAAACTGAAACAAAAACTTGTCAGCAGAAAACTAAAAAACTAAATATAAAAAATGGAACTAAACCTTGTAACAAACGTGCCTCTAAATTATGTCAACACATTTGTAATGATGACACAGCCACACATAACAACAAGACCTATAACATCAAAGGATCGTATTCATGTACATCATCCAATGTGGTTAATATAATACAATGTAATATATGTGACACAGGCTGTTACAATGGAGAAATGGACCAAAAATGTTATTTAAGGATGAATTTACACAGATATTCAATAAGAAAGCATATGAAGACAGTTATTGTAGCCCAGTGGGACACAATTTTAGCCATAATGATCACTCCATCGAAAACTTAAAAGTCTAAATAAAGAGAAAAGCATTTGAAATAAAGATGATCACATTCTTCAACACTAAAAATACAGGACTTAATATGGACTTGGGTTCTCTAACACATTATCAGAATTTCATGTGATTTTTTTCTTATTATACCATAATAGGCTTAGCACTCTTAGTGCGATGTTTGTCCAACAGGAAAGATATCACTGTGGACTGCAATGCTCTGTTTTTTCATGTATATATTGATGTATATGTGTCTATAGTATGTGTATATATGTTTCATTTACTATGTTGTGTTTATTCCCCATATATGTATTTACCTGATGATATCAGATGCTGTTTCCCCTCTCTCTGCATCTGCTTTTTTTTTTAGTCAAATGGAGGGTTCCATCTCATGTCAGTATTGCTTCAGACTTGATAAAGAGAGGTTGAGCCTCTCGAAAGCTCGTCATTATAAATAGGACGTTTGTCCAATACAAAAGGTATCAAATTATATTGCAATACTCATTATTAATCTATATATATATGGATTAATAATTGCTAAATTACTATATATATATATATATATATATATATATATATATATATATGTGTGTGTGTGTGTCTGTGTGTACTGCAGGTGTGAGTGCAGTATCTTATTCTATACTTGGAACCAACACATTAGCTGAACCTGATTTATTGTAATTTAATTTCAATTGTCACTCAGCGCCACCCAGAGATGACACCTCTGGGAGAGGAATATGTCAGTAAATTCACAGGTAGAGGGGAGATGCTCAAAGGTAGACACAAGGAGCAATGGATTATTTTTTAACTACCCATGCATAATTAATAACTGTTGCTAATGACAGCGGAATCATTTTTAAAATAATGCATGTATAATTTCCTAAAATACATCCTGTCTTGTTGTAACCATACCAAATGATTTTAGACACACCTAATGAATTATTTATATTATTCATGAAATCCAATTTAGCTGGATTTCTAATTTCAAGATTCATCCTCTATGAAAAGTGTTACATAATTCTGTACTATTTCTTGACCATGGCACACTTAAAATAATGACCTGTCAAATGTATCAGGGTCTTACTCCTTTAAATGAGATATGACACATTTAATTCTTTTTAATAGCATTATCATCATTGAATTAATTGTGATAGACTGTCAAAAATGTTACCATATATTAAGACTAGTGAATGGGTGGTGCATACAATGAGGTAGATGTGCTAAACAAATCCATTTAACTGTCATAACAATGAGTAAAATTAAATATCAGCTTGGTAATATTTTTTATGCTATACATAGATTAGAAATAATTAAGAAAGTTTGAGCATGTACACCCTGATAATGTTATATACATTTTAACTTCCATTTTCATTATAATATACAACTTGTTGCTTACCAGAAACAACATAGAGTTGAAACCCATATTATTTCATAATTGTGGCACATTATGAATCCTCACGTTACTCCTAAATTATCCGATAATTGCAAATGAACAGAGTTTGATATAACATGTAGCAGCATTGATTTGCTTATAATAAATAAGCATTGCATAAAGAGCAGATCTTTTATAGAGGGCCACCATATTACTTTGCACAATAGAAGAAAAAAAATCAAATAACAATATGGACCTTTTTTATTTTTTATTTATTTTTTTATTAAATATCAGCTACAGAATTGAGTAGAGCGAAGCAATACATTTATATATACACCATCAGTATGGCTGGAATTCTTAAAAGATCAACAAGCTTGAGGTCAATGGCATCACAAATTGGAGAGGCAGTTGTAGGGAACTGCCTCTCCAATTTGTGATGCCATAGACCTCAAGCTTTTTGATCTTTTAAGAATTCCAGCCATACTGATATGGTATATATAAATGTATAGTCCTACGGTTTGTAGAAAATATACCCAAAACACAATGAAATTAAGTACACAAGCTCAAAGGGACACTCGCCATATCATTAGACATGATTACGTTCACAGGCAAATTAGTTCTGATACCACAACACTGTAAAGGAAGTGGCTCACATGTACTGGAATTGGGCTAGGGTTATTCTTTGATCATTGTCAGAACATCATCTTCTCTGTGGGGTACTAATATTAGATATCAGAACATCTTTCCTATGAGGCACTAATATTATTTATTTGGAAAATACCATCACTTGATGAAAGTCTTGTATTCCTGCAGCATATGATGAGAAGAAGAAATAATAACATTAATTATAATATTAATAATATGTTTATATAGTGCTTTTTTCTCCCTGAGGGTCTCAAAGTCCTTAGGAGAGAAAAAAAAAATATAGAGAGAGGAGTAAGTTAATGTAAGACCTGGGTGAATAAATAAATACAGCCTTGTCACTCCCCTTTGCTGATCTTGAACTATTCGGTTGCTCAATGTTTGGTTCTGACTGTGGCTTCTTGGTCCACAAACAAATGTGGCTGGTCTGGTACCTCCATCTCTTTAAGGACTTGCCACATTTTGTTTTGATCCACACAGCGTTTTTTTTTTTTTTCTCCCTAAGGGTCTCAAAGTCCTTAGGAGAGGGGGAAAAAATATAGAGAAAGTAGTAAGTTAATGTAAGACCTGGGTGAAGAACATGGTTTTCAGTCTGTTTTTCTTATCAGAATTCTAGAACCTTTGTGCTTCTTACATGAATGCTCAGGAGCCTGAAGTTTGTGTAGACGCTCAGAGAAAGGTTGATAGTTTTTCAGATGCAGATCATGAGCTGGAACATAAGGAGTGGGGAGCTCTGTCAGATAGTTGGGGCCTTCATCATGTAGAGCTTTGTATGTCAGTAGGCCAAGCTTGAAATATATGCAGTGTTTCAGAGGGAGTGTAGGGCACAGGGGACAAGTGTTATGTGGCAGGAACAAGGTTGGCCTGTTAATAACCTTGCGGCAGGGTTCTGTACAAACTGCAATGTATGCAGCTCTTTATGTAACAATCATACTAAAGGCAGTTATAGTAGTGCAGTCATGACCATGTAAATGCATCAACCAATATAGAGAGGTCTTCTGGGATATCAAGAGCCTCATTCAATTGAGGCTTCGGGAGATCTGGGTTCAGAAATGGAGACCGTAACTATATTTTGCTATTCAATTGGCTTCTGTTTGCAGGCTCCGATCGAGTTAAGGGCTCTGACCTGTGATTCATATCGATTTGTAAAATCGCAAGTTAATGCCCTATAAGCCTCTTTCACTTTTACAAGGCTAAAATCGCAAATTGCTATTCAATTGCTCCGATTCCCCCCTTGCTAACCATTCCGTCAAACCCGCTAATGGCAAAAATTGAACCACAGGTTAATGGTACCAAGGAGGTCTCGCTAAGGGCTTAATGACATGTACGGAGCACTGTAAATGCATATATAAACATTCTACTGTACTTTTAATAAAAGGGAAAGTGATGTTAGGTCTTAGAATTAATAGCACAATATTCTCAAGCTCGCAAATCGTCCCAACCAAATACTTTATTTCATGTTTCATTTCCGTGTTATATCGTTCCTGGCAATCAATGTGTTAATACATATAATGGAACTCGCATGTAATAGAATATCATATTTACAGCAATCAATATTGCACTATATCTGGAATGTGGGTCTGATCGTAACTCATAATTCAAGCCCATAGGACTTCAATGAAAAATGGAGGTTTGATTTCAAAGTCCTATGGGCTTGAACCAAGAGTCACGTTCGGACCCGAATTCCAATGGCTGTTTGTAACCATGAGTTACGGCTTTGTGTCAGTGATCATGTTCAAGCCCGCCAATGCTACTTCGATAGCATGGGTTGCGATGTGCATTATCGTCCAATTAAATAGAACATTCACTTGCGGCCACTGCGTGTTCGCAGCAGGCCCGCAGACGTAAGTCTTACTCCGATCGAGTTGCGGCCTCCGATTTGAATGAGGCTCCAAGTGTTTTATCCTGGCGATGAAAAAATGGGGATTTGATCACAGCTGACACCTGATGTTGTGAAGCACATATATTGACTCATACAGGAGGTGTTTGTATTCAATCATTCAATCTTGTCCGACTCCCTGTGACTCTATGGACCACAAACTCATGTTTATTGCTTCAATGACCTTGTTGAACCATCTCTGCCACTGCCGCCGCTTCTCCAGGTGCCTTCAATATTTCCCAACATTGGAGTCTTCACCCGGGAATACTGACTTCTCCTGATATGGCCAAAATATCTAATATTTAGCCTCATAATCAAACCTTCCAGTGAATGATCTTCTTACAGTCCAAGGAACTCTGAGCAGTTTTCTCCAACACAATTCAAAGGTATTAATTCAACAGCTCTCAGCCTTCTTTATGGTCCAACTCTCACATCTGCATATTACTAATAGGTATAGTCTAATTATGCAGACCTTTACTTTTAAATAGCTTTTCCAGACCTGCCATAGTTTTCCTCTCTAGAAGCAAACATATTTTAATGTCTGGGCTGCTGTCACCATCTGCCAAGATCTTGGAGCCTAGGAACATAATATCTGTCATCTGTCACTTCTTCCCCATCTATTTATGAGGAACTGCTGTTTTCCATAATCTACATAATTTTACCATTAAACAGCAGGCCAGCTTTTGCACTCTCTTCTTTTACCATCATCAACCTTTACTTCCTCCTCACTTTTAGCCATCAGAGTAGTGTCATCAACATATTTGAGGTTGTTATTTCTCTCAGCAATATTAATTCCGCTTTAGATTAATCGAGCCTGTCCTTACACATGATGTTTTCCACGTATAAGTTGAACAAATAAGGTGCAATAAATAAATACAGCCTTGTCACACCCCTTTGCCGATTTTGAACCATTCGGTTGCTCAATGTTTGGTTCTGACTGTGGCTTCTTGGTCCACAAACAAATGTGGCTGGTCTGGTACCTCCATCTCTTTAAGGACTTGCCAAATTTTGTTTTGATCCACACAGTAAAAGGCTTTAAAATAGTCTATAAAGCAGAGGTAAATGTTTTTTTGGAACTCTCTTGCTTTCTCAATAAGCTATCGGACATTGATCTCTTGTGCGTCTGTCACTGCGAAACCCAACCCAACATCTGGTAGTTCTCGGTCCATATATTGTTGTAGCTGATATAGGTGCATGTGGTAGTAGGGTAGAATACACCAGTAAAATACATTTTGAAAATACAAGAAAATGGTAACTTGGGACAATGGCTCAGATGCCCTACAAATGCCCTTTCATGAAAAAGGTGACCAGAGACCTATGTGTAGAAGTTTTGGATTGAGGTGCCAGAAAAAATGCCCCACATGTAAAAAAGTGGTCATAATACCATTAATTTTAGTAAAATACTGGAAAGAAAAACATAAAGAGCCACATTCAATTGGGTGAATTTGAGATCCGGAAGCCCGTAAGTGAGCTTGCAAGCTATTTTGTTATTCAATTGGCATCTTTTTGCGGGCTCGCAACGGCTTCCGAGTAACAGCCTTGAAAAAATGGGGTCAATCAAACTTATAACTTACAGCCTCCAGAAGCCTTTGATCTCTCACTTTCGAAAGGCTAAAATCGCAAATCGCTAATCAACTGCCCAGTCTCCCCAATCCCGCAAATGTAGCCACCCCCTTAAACGGCGAATGAAGGAGAAATTCCTACATATGCTAGACAGGACCCGCAAGGGGGATAAACACCTATTTGTAGCAGTAAACCTTTCGTAGCAGTAACTGTAAATGCAAATAAAACTCAGTACTGCACTGTAAATATCGGGGAAAGCAATGATAGACATTAAAATTATTTGCCCAACAGTCTCAAGCTCGCAAATCGGCAAGATATTAAAGTTATTTTTCATGTGGCATTTCGGGGTTAATTCGATCCTGGGTATCAATGAGTTAATACATATCAGACCACCCATATAGACTAGAACAGTATTGGCATTCTTTTTCATAATTCTTTATTTTGCGGGTTTGCTAGTCTGATCGCATATCGGACCCCCAAACCTAATCGAATGACATGCAACCTCCATGTTTTACTGTCGTCATAATGGCAGTCTCTTTTTCTATTGGCTGATTTGAAATGGGAGGTTACGGTCTTGCTTAATTGATCATGTCCCTGCCCAGAACTGCTTTGAACCAGTGCATGGTTTACGGTTTTACTTGCTGCCTTGAGCAATTGACTAGCATCGCAATCGGAGACCAACAGGAGCCCGCAACACACCAGCAGACATTCGGCTGTCTGCAATTGCGTTACGGTCTTCAAATTGAATATGGCCCACAATTTGGAGAGAGGCTGAAGTAATGTTACATTTATTTTGTTTTGTATACATATGACCCATATGTTAAATGTTAATTTTTTTTACAGAACATTTTAGTCAATGGACATACATATTTATAACCAAAATAATACAACATCATATTAACATTCATCAAGTTGTCCTGATAGAGAAATTATTTCCATGTTCCTTGTAGACTAAATTCCTCATTTGTTTCATTAAACATTACAGAGAAATTTAAGAATGCAATGTTTATTCCCATAGAAGAGACATTTGTTTTGGTTTTCTGCAATATGAATATTAATGGTGGACTTGTATTCTCAAATCCATTTTTATGCCTCTGACATTTGCTGGGTTAGCAGCCTTAAAGAAACAAGCTGTGGTCCTTACAGATTTAAGGAGTTTTATCTCCACTAACATGTTTTTAGCATAACTCATTGTTTCCTAAAGATGAGTGGCATACATTTATTTTTTATGTTTATAAAACTGTCCCTTCCTTCCCTATTTTATGTGCATTAATTATTGGGAAATTAAACAGTATCAAATGGCGCATTCAAGAATGTATGAAATCATTTGGGGATGTTGATCCTTCGTCACCAAGATCCCAAAACGGTACCCAGTGGGCTTCAAAATGAAAACAAAGATTCTGAACCTCCACTGCATGAAAATATTCTTATCTTAAGAGAGTAATCTGTCAGACTAATGATACTTTTATAAAATACAAGGAAACAGTGGGGGATTGATACTCTAAAATGCATTGGGGAAATAACACACATACAAACACAGAAAATAAAATGTGCAGCCTCTATTCACTTTGAACATAGAATATGCATAAAACTTGATCTCATCTGTGGAATTTAAATTTATAATGATATCATCATTTTAGATGCTGACATTAATGACTGGTATTTTATCTTGTTAACTTTGGGAAATGTTTATCAAAGTCAGCTAGTTTAAAAATTGGTGCAAATCAAAAATCAGAAAGATATTTCCAATGAAAAACAACTGGGATTAAAGTATAAATATTATTTAATGGAAGTGACATTGGCAAGAAAAATAGGATGCTGAAATATATAGTAATTGTAGTATATTCAGACTAATATTATTTGAGTCTGGCTAAGAGCATATTTCAAAATAGAAGAAAGTTATTAAGCTGGTTTTTAATTAGCAAAAAATAGATTTTGATGCCTCTGTTTTACCTTTGGGGAATTCAAGATGGTGGAAGTTGTGTGAGAGGGGCATTTATATTTCTGGAGAGCAATACTTGTACTTCCTGATGCAAGCAACCTTATTGTAGACCTGTGAGGGGGAATCAAGCATATGCCATATCTCACTCGCCCTGATTCATCCTCCCACACCTGATAAAAACACACACCTCCATGATGCGGGTATTAAGAAGTAATGTAACAAACACAAAATGGATTTCTCTACTCATAAATCTAAAAAAAATCCCTAGATTTTTTTTAAATTTCCATAGCTTACACAGCTGTTAATGCATTTATTTTGTTACATACAACAAAGTACATGAGTGCTATGTGAAATCGCTCTACATGGGCATTTTGTTTGTCGCCATCGCTAGGACAGGGCTATGCCGGGGATTTAAATTACCAAACAAGATTTGGTGAGCAAGGTATAGCTCAGAGCAGGGAATTAGGGCTGAAAAGAGCTCTATAGCGAATGAGCGCTTATCGGGGTAGCGTTAGGCGGGGTGTCCCTGTACATTTTTTTTATATACATCCATTTTTAAGCTCAAAGACAGAACCCTCCATTCTTTTTCCAAGTGTTAGAAATGTATGTTTCTTTGTACTTACCATCCTACAGAATGTTGCATGTTACAAATAAAGGATAATTATAATAATTCTTGGACGTCAATGGTCCTTTAAGAGTACATTAAGAAGTATTTGTGTCACACAAAATTATAAAAGGGTCACTGTACAATGAACCAAATATGCATGTTTGAATACTTTGATTCTGACTAAGAGCATAAATAACTAAGGAAAAAAGTAATGATTCAAGAATAATTTTCAATCATCTGATACAATAGTTGAGGATGCGTGTGTGAGAGGGGTGTTTACAGTTCTGTAGAGCTACACTGAGTTTATAACTTTAGTCTTAAACTTGCCTCCATTTAACAAATTTGCATTAGAGCCAGCACCACTCCATAGTAATATGGTGAATTTGTTTTTTAATTATTGGACTGCCACACAAGAGAGGTGATTCAGTAAGAATGTGATAACTAATTAATATATTCAAATGAGTTAAGTGATGTGCTCAGTAAATCTCCAAGCATGAAAATGATTTCAAATGATGGCACCATTGGTGGGAAGCGTTTAGTGAAGTGCGGGCACAATTTAAAGTAAATTTGATTTTAGTTGTTGCAAGATCCATAAAAAAAGTATGTTTATTATTGAATTAGCGAATATTGCAAGGGGCTCGGTGCATCCTTATGGAGCACAGTGACACGTTGTGATGGTTTAGTGAATTTCAGCTATGATCTACTGCTTTACTCTCTTATCTCTTAAAATGGCCACCCAGATTCACCAGCATTTGCCAAGCCCTAGAATAAAACCACACAGCTGCCACGCTACAAACCCTAGGAATTTTAATAACCACTAAAGGCTAATTTAATGGCCATAAATAGACAACTCTAAAAAGACTATATCACTTTGGATATGAGTGTCGGACCCAGATCCAATTGTTGAAGTGTTATGTTTGCTAATGTTTCCCCAAGCCCTGGTTATATTCCCTACACCCCCAAGAACCATTTCCACCAGGTCACATGAGCCTAGAGTGCTCTTAGTCAATTTTACATTTGTATTTTTTTGACAATTATTTTATGTATATAATGTGTTTTAGTGTATTAATATTGCGTTGGGCCAATAAGATTTTGAGGTAGTACCATTTTAAGGGTGACCAGCAGGCACTTCCAGTAGCCAACTGTGATGTCCAGTTTGCTCCCAGTACCAGCACTAGGCTAGGCTCCTCACTGGATTTGAACTTGCGGTAAGCTTCAAATAGGGCTCCATGAACTTCTATGTGGCTCCACAGTCCTGATTAAGTCATCAAGTATAACTAGGGTGTCAGACAACAATTGAAATACTTTTTTTTCAATAGACAAAGGTCAAGTGGTGTGAAGTGCTTTGCAATTGTTACCCCTTTGATTCTTTGTCTCATGGTTAACGGCAAATTAGGAAATACTTGACCTTAGTCACTGTTCCTGACCCTAGCATTTAATCTAATAGGGAGCCCACATTGGTAGAAATGTTATGGATTCCTGTCTGCCACTCAAAGTGAATAGACCCCAGAGCCCCTCTACTCCCTTAGTCGACTTCCCTACCACTCAATAAAGCTATCATTACCTGGGAGGAGGTTAGCTCAGGAATGATATATCCAGCTACCAGTTCCCCTAAGCACACAGGGCCATAGGAATATCCCTTTCCCCAATTACAGGGCACTCTAGCCCCACTACTCTTCAAATATTTTTCTCTCGTTGGGGCACATATGCACGGTGTGTTTCATTTAGAGGGAAAGCCTTTATTATTTTTTGAATAAAAAATGGATTTCTGCAACCCGGTAACTTGACTTAACAATCGGTAACTTGTCCTAGCATCCAGTTAAGCCATCCTGTGTGAGGGAATATAGAATACATACAGCCTGAAAAACAATGATGAGTGCGACAAGTGGGAGGTGGAGTCAGACCAAGTAGGATTCATAATAAAAAATATTTTATTTATAGGTAGCTTAAATTGTTGAATTTATAAAGACACATTGTGAACAAATTACTCACTGTCCTTTACCTGGTGCTTTCACAAGCACTTTAAATAGGTACTTGTAATACCTACTTAATATTTTTTCTGTATAATTTAATTGGGGTATTTAAAGGGATTATAATTTTAGTTTCAAATGAAGTGTATAGGAAACAAAGTCATGACAAGAAGTTTACACATTACTGTAACGGATCTCCTGGCACCCCGACCGGGTACCTCCGTTGATGGACGCGTCCAAGTTTGCATCGAGGCCTACAAGCACCGCACTGGACACCACCACCACCACAGACTCGTTACAGCTCAAGGGAGTATGCAAAAGCATAGCAATCCCCAGTATGATATAGCGATCCCCTCCAATAATGAGACAAGGCTACGTTTTGAAGGGTCAAGTAGTGAACTGAACTTTATTTTGTTGTGCAGAAATATTTATACACCTCTCTTCCCACAGGCAATACCCATGCCCATATTTGGCCACACAATACACATAAAGAGAACAATAGGTGTGGTCACACCTCCCCGAGGCTACCTGGCAACTTTGATACAATCAGACATTGATTCAATTACACTTCTTTGTTCTTATCTGAGAATGAAAACACTTTATACAATAGACTTCCTTTATCTTATGAGGAGTCTCTGTAACAGGATTATCTCCCATGCCAAGTAGCTGCAATAGTCTGGGACAATATTCTGCAGAGCATAAACCAACATACATGCAGTATAATAGTAGGATCATATTTTAACCATAATAATCATAAAACAGGGTAAAACAGTGATGGGTTCCGTTACACACCTCCCCCGTGACCATAAGCCGGCATACACAGTCTGATCCCAATGGATCGGCCTGGGGATGTCCGGACAAAAGTATTTGTTGGTCAATTCTTTAGTTTGACAACCCATCAGCATTACTGCAATTCACATTTACTCACATTTTACATATCCCCAGATAGCTGGGATCTGAGCGCACAAAACTACCGAATAGTGCTCAGATCCTCTTCACACAGTTCAATTGCCATGTAGCTAAAGTCTTTCCCATAGTCTTTATATGAATGGGCTCCATGGCATAGCTATCTGTGGTATCATGGTTCACACAGGGCAAGTACCGAATGACCCCCCTGTATGTAAAGGGCCAGAATGAGTGACATACACTCTGGTAAGGCCGAATACTGTGTTTAAAGGGCAATCTGTCCCAGGGCCATAGTCGCAGGGCAGGAGGCTGGCAAACAGTCATGATTTGTATTTTAATAGATTTAACTTTGAAAGATACATGATTTGATATAATATTACATATAATGAAAGGGGTGAATATGATGATGATAAAGAAATGAAATGGGTTGAATGAAATATAGGGGACAGGAGAGATAAAAGAGTTGGTCTGGAGAATGGAATAAGGATGGACATTAAATAATAATGAGAATATAGAGAAGAACCATCTCTTCTAGCACGTCATTAATTGTCTGTCAATTATTTCCTCCTGAATGTCCATTAATCATTCCTCCTACTCTTCGCCTCTTCTACTATAGCTTCTACTCCCTAGATTTCGCTCACTGTTGACAGTGCCTTCATTATTCCAACTCTTCATTCCCAATGAATTGGTTTGTCTTAGATTGTGCCCTCTCCTCGCATTCAAGCATTATCAAATCATATCCTCGTCGTTTTTAGAATGGCATGTGCCCTGAAATTTGATGTGCTACTCAAAATATTGAGAAGCACTGCCTTGTACTGCACTGCCTTCTTCACTATCTACCCCCATCTGTATTCACTAAACAATATAGTGATAATGAGCCAAGTTAGGCAACTTCTCAGTCATGTTGATTACAAAGTATATATTCCCTTAAATGTCCATAGAAAAAAAAAAACCTTGAAGAGGACGTCTCCCAATCATCCTATAAAGGTGTGATGCATGAAAAAAAGAACTGGTCCCTTTAGAACTAAATTATATTACATTTATTATAATGGGAACCATGGGGGAGATTTTTATTCACTCTATTCACATAGTGATTTCAATTACTATAGAAGATACTTTATTAGGGGTTTCCTTGTAAACTAAAATTCCCATTAGTCTTTTTGAATCAATTGGCAGTTTTGGCTGACAAATTTCCACTGTACATTTAGATGCATCCTCTACGTTCAAAGTCTCCTCCTAACTAAACAATCTAAAATGTAGTTAAGCAGAATAAAATAGTTTTTTGTCTTGGGCATATTTATCAAGCATGGTATAAACTTTACATAACTCTGTTAAATTATAAATTTGCGAGTTTTCAACCTTGTTAGTGGCTTAGGGCTCTATGTACGTCTGATTTTAATCTCAAAGACAGAGCTCTCCATTCTTTTGCAATGTGTTAAATTGTTTTTGACTTGTACTTAAACCTTTTATAGCACTACAGAATATGTTGTAGCAGTACAAATAAAAGATAATTATAACAGTTTGATATTTCCACACTTTGATAAATATATCCTTACTAGTAAATTTCCCATCAAAAATTACGGTATCATTTTTAATTTTTCTCTCTCCCCCTCTCCCTTGTGTCTCTCCCCCCTTTCTTGTGTCTCTCCCCCCTCCTCTTCCCTGTGTCTCTTCCCCCTTCCCTCCCCTGTATGTCTTTCTCCCTCTCCCCTATCCTGTGTCTCTCCCCCTTCTCTCCCCTGTATCTCTCCTCCCCTTCACTCCCCTGTGTCTCTTTCTCCCTCTCCCCTCCCCTGTGTCTCTTTCTCCCTCTCCCTCACCTGTGTCTCTCCTCCCCTGTGTCTCTTCCTCCCTCTCCCCTCCCCGGTGTCTCTTTCTCCCTCCCCTGTGTCTCTCCTCCCCCTTTCCTTCCCCTGTGTCTCTTTCTCCCTCTCCCCTGTGTCTCTTTCTCCCTCTCCCCTCCCCTGTGTCTCTTTTTACATCTTCCCTCCCGTGTCTCTTCCCTCCCTTCCCTGTGTCTCTTCCACACCTCCCCTGTGTCTCTTCCCCAATCTCCCCTACCCTGGCTCTCTTCCCCCTGTGTCTCTCCCCCTCTCCCACCCCCTTTGTCTCTGCCCCCTCTCCCCTCCCCTGTGTCTCTTCCCCCCCTTTCTCCTCCCCTGTGTCTCTTACCTTGCTCAACTCCCCAGTGTCTCTTCACCCTCACCTGTGTCTCTTCCCCCTGTGGCTCTTCCTCCCCTGTGTCTCTTCCTCTCCCCTCCCCTGTGTCTCTTCCCCCTTCTCCTCTCCCCTACCCTGTGTCTCTTCCCCCCTCCCTTCCCCTGTGTCTTCTCCCTATCCCCTCCCCTGTGTCTTCCCCCCTCTCCCTTCCCCTGTGCCTTTTCACCTCCCATAGAGCGTTATACACTTACCAGAATTATTAAAGTTGATGGGGCATTTTCTTTTGAATAAAATAGTTTAATTATAATAGTATATGTAATGCAAATTCATATTCCTTTTCTAAAAAAAAAAAAGATCATTGTATGATTATTTTTTATAAATATTTTCACTTGAATACTTTGCCTATAATGAATTATTTTGTAGCCAGTTTGTGGTACCTCAAGGTGATTTAATAACAGCCATTGTCCATTCATTTTTATGACACTTTTGTAGTGACTCTACCTTTTCCATTACTATAAATTGTAAGAAACAATAAGCACCAAGCCAAATGCCAGTCGACACAAAGCATATTCCCATGCCCTTGTCATTGCGCTTCAACCCTTCCTTGTTGAGAAGAACTTAATTGACTCCAGTGAAGCAAATCCAATTTCTAGGTTTTTACTTCTTCAGTTCATAAGTTATACTGCTAAATCTAAGCTATTACTGCTCAGTTTTGTAATACCTACTTTGACACTTAGACAGAATGAGATCACCTGAATTTGTTTTTAAGGCATTTTTATTGAAATTATTTCTGTCATTGTTTTGCAGATAGCATAATAGCAAAATGCTCGAGGAGAAAAAAATATAAGTGCCTTACTCTGCTCTATCACCTTTATTCCCTCTGAAAACACCTTCATTCCTTTTACTGCCTGGTCTGATTTATATCTGTGGTATAAATGTCAATAATCTGTCTCAGATTGAAGCAAGACTGCCTGAAAAATGGATATAATTGAGCACCCGGCAATAAAATGTGGCGTGAAGCATACTTCAATTTGGTTTCATGACATTTGTCCCTCTTATGACACACATTCTTTTCAATTCCAATTTAAAACAAAAACTCTTACCAATCTGCCCCACCTCATAAACCAGCAGTGTTAAGTTTCCTGGGAGTTTAAGAAAAGCTTTGACTAGAGCTAAGCCATCAGGAAAAAAAAAAAACAGTTCAACAGAGTACAGAAAGAAATTATCTGTATTACAACTTAAAGGAACACTTTTTTCTATATGGTCTTTTGAATAACTAATCTTTTTTTAGAAACCAAAAAAAAAACTTGAAATTTTTATATTTTCTGGGCAACTTATGTTTTAGCGTGTGGTTCCATTTTCTTCTTATGTATGCTTGTAAATTAATGATAAAGCAATGAGTCCTGTTGAGACCACTGGCAGTTTTAGATGCCTATTTACCATTTTACATATACAAAAATCCTAAGATTTCAAAGTCTTATACAAGCTCATTAGGTTGGTTATGAAAATTCAATATGGTAGATTCCATTGCAGAATAAATGCATATAAATGGAAACAATGTATTATTTTTTTACACTCTAAAAAATGTTTTGCCTTTTTATATTTTAAACATAGTGGTCTTAATTGGGTTCATTGGGTTGTCTATACTAACAAACTAGCATAGGGCTTTTTAACTATAAAATAAAATAAAATCACATCACAACGTAAATCTTATCTCCAAGAAATGCCATCCGAGTGCTCTAAATGTCTTTAATATATTATGCCCTGAATGTCTGTCCCATAACGATTTGCTAATTCGCATCACATGCTTACCGTAATAATATCCAATCTTGCTGAAGTATCTCTGAGTGCCCAAAATAAAAATAAAAAAAGCCTACAGGTACAAAAGTGCCTCAGAGTTTGGATGCCTCAAATCTGACAGCATGAAATAGATAAAAACGTAACTTTATTGAATTTGAGGCTTGACTGCTCAAATCTGAAACAATTAAAGAGCTACTACCACTACCCCCTATGAGCCAGGACATATCCTGAGATCCTCCTCAATACCCGTTATCCCTATAAGCCCAAGTTTACCCTGGGTTTCCCCCATCAAAACCAATATTTTCCTATAAAATATTGAACCGTGATTCCCCCTATAGGGTATAACCATGAAGGTCCTTATGAACCCCATTATACCAAAAGTTAACTAATTCTTTTTTATGTTATTTTTCTTTATTGTTTATTTTATCTGTAATTCTTTTCTCTTTTTTTTATAGTCTTTTATTTTCTGTAATTATTTAATTTTATTATATTTCATGTTTTTTTTTATAAAGGGGTAGTGTTAAGGAATATGGGTGTCCATACAGGGTTACATTTAGGTACCATGGGGATTCATAAGGACCCCTTGGTAGAGAGACCCCCATGGTTATAGTTTAGTATACCATGGGGTTGGGGGGCCGGCCTGATATATTACCTGGGAAAACCTGGAGGATACCTAGACTCACTGAGGGCAAAAACATATTTTTTAATTACAGATTTGCGAGCTTGAGACTGTTGTGCAATTAATTCTAATGTCTTACGTTGCTTGCCCCGTCTTAAAATGCAGTATTTATTTTTTATATGCATTTACAGTGCTACAATCAGGTATTTAAATCATTGTGAGTCCTGTCTGGTACTCATAGAATTTTCTTCTACATTTGCCATTTACAGGTGTGAAAACAATTGTGGGCTTGAAGAATTGTAGCAATTGAATAGCGATTTGTGAATGTAATATTTAAGTTGCAAATTTACCGAATCGCAATTTAATAAGGCTGATAGTCAGCAAAGTAGTCAGTGTGGTGCAAATTGATTCTGGGGGCCCATGAAGCTGCCTAAAAATAAAATAAGAAACCCAATTAACCCCTAATACTGTGGAAAAATTCATAGCACTTGCATATCACTAATTTGTGGTCAGGATACCAGAGGAGAAAATGTAATGGATGGATATGTTCAAGTTATCAAGGTTTACGTTTTAGTATTCCAGTAAGCAATCCTACTTTCTGTTGATCTCTAAAAGGTGCTGTCGATATAATACAGTACATATTGTTTATAACTCATTGGTATGACACTAAAGAAGAGCACCTGCTCTATACAAATCTCCATCACTTAAAGTATCAGGTAGCATGCTTGCAGATCAACATCCTGTAATGTTTCATGTCAGAGATACCTGAAAATAAAAATAAAAACATACGTAATACAATAAGGGATTAGCTGATTAGGCTATCTCCGACTCTTCTTTGACACAGGAGCCCTCATTGCTACCATGCTGTCTCTTGGGTCTGGTCTTGGGGGTGGCCATTGATGGAGGTGGAAGTAGTCCTTCATCAGCACTTGTGGCAGGTTGGTATAGTGCAGCATCATGGTGGGGGGACCACTTCTCCGGCATGATGGATTGAGAAACTGATTCTCTCTGCATGTACTAAATCATCGTTGAGAAGAGGTGACATGGTTTGTCCAAGTGCCTGTTTAGGCAGAAGGGCTGCCTCGACATGGACTGTGCAATCTCCTATTTTTTAAGGCAATGTCTTTGGAGCTCTAATTCAATGTGGTTATGGTGTTATATGATTATTGGTGCAGGATCTCAGCCCTGTCTGTGTCCAGCAAGCCAGTTAATTCAACCATGGTGGTTGTGGACATTCTGCCCTTAACGAGTTCCTCCCACGCATTATCCTCCACCACTGTTGGAGGACCACCACCAATTGCTCTTGTTCTGGCATCTTCCTCACTTATCTTCCTCTTGATTATGATCCGGGCAGTCATCATATCAGTGTTCTCATCCATGACGTGAATTCCCATAGCTCTAACTTCTGCTACCACTTCTCTCCACATCCTTTCCTCTGACCAGCTATAATCTCTCAGCCTCCCTCCTGGGGGCCGCCCATTTCTTGTCAACTTCTTGACCCCTAACAGGCTGAGACTCCCCTACCTACTGTTGAGGCCTCCTCTAATTTACTACAGCTGGTGTGCCTCTCTCCCCCTCACTTCACCTTCCACCCTCACCACACCTTTTCTCCTCTCCTTGCCTCCCCCTTCTCTCCCACTTTCTCTGTATTCCTCTGCTTCTCCAACTCTTCTCTCAACTCCTATTCTCTCCTCATACTTTCCTCAGACAAACAAACAAGAAACTAACACCTCCCACTCACATGATTAATAGAACAAAAGTGTGTAAATGGTTTTGTTAAAAGATTGTTTTTTTTCTCTGTTTTGTAATTGTGTAGAGTGTAAGGGTAATGGGAAGGTAAATGTATCAAAGCATATATGTGGTACTTATGTAGTATGTTGAATATGATATTGGTATGTGTGTTGTATGTAGTAGGGGTATGTTTCAAAGGGGATATGGATAGGGAGTATGTCTTGGGGTTTTCTGAGTATTGGGTATAGGGTAAATTTGATAGGGATCAATTAAGACACATGCAATTTATTATTAAAATATTAAAATGCGTATGTAGACTATGTGAACAGGTTATGGGTGAATTTACATGTTATATATAATGTAGCAACAATAAAGAAACAACCTACTCTATCTAATACAAGCTCATATTCTTATTCTCTGATCCTGGGCACTGTAGGAAGCTTGCATAGCATGGAACAGTCACTGTTTGAGGGGAAATAGGTAGCTTTATAAACTATAATTTACAATATTTACTGATGATCTTTAAATTTACTGGGGTTGCTACATGAACTATTCTGTTTATTGGCTAGTTCAAACTCTCAGCCTCATCCATAATAAATAAAAAACATTTTAAATAGTTTTTCTTTATTTGAAAATGTCAAACATACAAATTTAAAAAAAACATGCACATAGACAAAGGTCGTCTTACATATTCCAAAATATCATACGCAAAAAAAGGACCTTCCTAGACAAACCCTGCATACCACATCCATATAGCACTCATCCTATTAGATAAATTGTTCTTGTGGGTGCGATACACTCTATATAATAAATAATTACTGTTGTGTGTGCTCGTAAACTAATCCAGGCTACGTAAACTCCCTAGCTCCTAGTACATAAGTACCTTTACTCATTATCCTGTAGTACCAACATAGTAATTCTCTCATAAGAGCTACCGTAGGGTCGAATTAGCCTTACAGGAGTTTCTATGAGAGGCATGTAATCAAGCTCTTAGTCAGTACCTCCCTTTCAATGAATATAACTTTTACATGCTTCTTGCAAAGGCTCTGGTTGGGCACAAGATAATGCAAAATAATGCTTGTCCCAAAAACAATGATTATTATTATTATTATTATTATTATTATTATTATTATTATTATTATCAACTTTTATTTGTAATGTGCCAACATATTCTGTAGCGCTGTACAGGGGATAAGAACAATGAAGAATATGATGTTAACAATCTGCAAAAAAATGGAGGGCCCTGTTTTGAGTTTAGAATCTTTGTAGAAAGTGTTTTTTTTCCAAAGCACCCTACAAGACTGGAAACTGGCTACTTCTAAGGGAGAGGTAGAGGCAGAAACCTCTGCAATAATAAACCGATAAGAAATAGAGGGGTCTGGAAGGAATTGGAGTTTACTTATGTAGAAATGTGCAAAGTTAAAAGGTAGTTCATTTAGTAGGAGAGGGAAGGGATCTGAACAAAATTATTTGAGGTGAATGGCTCTAGTATGTGATATGTTATCTGCCCCTAGTGGTCAGGTAAGAGAAAGAGAGGACATGGATGGATGGGAATGGAGCTTGCAAAATGTTTGCTGCTTATGAGCTTTGGAAGAGGGAAGAGATATAGGCTGGATGAAGGAGAGTAGCACATGGGAGCATAAAAGATTAGCGGAGAGCATGGGAAGTGAAATGATTATGTTGGAGACATATAGCCCTATTGAATTCGAGCCTTGTAGATAAGAGGCTTTTACTTAAACCCTACATGCTGCAAATTTATAAAAGTTACAATGCTATTAAATTAGCCCTGCTGCAAGCAACGTGTGAGCTATGCAGCAGGGCCGTCCGTATCAACACAGAGAAAATGTACCAGTGACAGCCTGCGAGATGATCTTGCAGGCTCCCACATCTCATCAATTGCTGCGTGGTCCTAAACAGGACCTCTGCGGCAGTCCCACACATAAGCCCTGCATGGGGGGTACTCCAACTACGCCCCCGGTACGTAAAATAAACCCCCCTCTATGCGGGGGGTCCCCATCAGGACCCCCAAAGTCTCCCCACATTAACCCCTTGCTGCAGGGGTCCATAGGGACCCCCACAGCCACTCAAATTAACCCCTTGCAGCGCGGGTCCCCGATCGGTACCGATCAGGCCCCTGCTGCATTTAAAACTTTTAAATTCCCCGCCACGGCTCCTTAAAAGGTCCATGGCACACTATTAGCAAATCCTGGCCACGGCACCTAAAATTAACCCCCCTCTTTGCTGGGGGTCCCCATCGGAAACCCCGAAGTGACACCCCACATTAACCCCTTGCTGCAGGGGTCCATAGGGACACCCGCAGCCACTCCACATTAACCCTTGCAGCAGGGGTCCCCGATCGACACCGATCATGCCCCTGCTTCATTTAAAACTTTTATATTTCCCGCCGCGTCTCCTTAAAAGGTCCACGGCACACTATTAGCAAATCCCGGCCACAGCACCTAAAATTAACCCCCCTCTATGCTGGGGGTCCCCATCGGGACCCTCGAAGTGACACCCCACATTAACCCCTTGCTGCAGGAGTCCATAAGGACCCCCACAGCCCCCCAAATTAACCCCTTGCAGCGCGGGTCCCCGATCGGCACCGATCAGGCCCCTGCTGCATTTAAAACTTTTAAATTCCCCGCCGCGGCTCCTTAAAAGGTCCACGGCACACTATTAGCAAATCCCGGCCACGGCACCTAAAATTGACCCCCTCTATGCTGGGGGTCCCCATCGGGACCCCTGAAGTGACAACCCCCGTTTTAGCCACTTGCTGCAGGGCTCCATAGGGACACCCGCAGCCACCCCACATTAACCCTTGCAGCAGGGGTCCCCGATCGACACCGATCGGGATCCCGCTGCATTCAACATTTTACATTTCCCGCCTTGCGGGTCCTTAAAAGACTTGCGCTAAAAAATATTGTCCCCAGGCAACTAAAATGAACCCCATAAGCCTTAATTAACCCTGTCAACCATGGGGTCAATACAGACCCCCATAAGCCCTTAATTAACTCTGTCACTCATGGGGGTCAATACAGGCCCACATAAGCCTTAATTAACCCTATAACTCATGGGGGTAAAAACAAACCCCCATAAGCCCTTAATTAACCCTGTGACTCATGGGGGTCAATACAAACCCCCATAAGCCCTTAATTAACCCCATAACTCATGGGGGTCAATACACACCCCCATAAGCCCTTAATTGACCCCAAAACTCATGGGTGTCAATACAGACCCTCAAAAGTCTCTATTTAACCCCATCAGCCCCATAAGGGTATATTATGACCCTTATGGGGCAGTTACATCCCTAACATTAACCACATAAGTGCCATGACGGTCCTCAAGGACACTCATGACACTAAGTACAAAAAATACACTGCACTATACCCCCCAATAAACCATTAAATATAAATTAACCCCCCTCTACACTAATCTATTAACACCTACACTACCTACCTACACTACCTACCCCCTAATAAACCCCCCACCACTCTAATTACAGAAAATAAAAAACCTCAGTCACAATAAATAAAAAATCTACATTACAGAAAATAAAAAAGCCTAAGTCACAAAAAAATAAAAAATCTACCTAAGTCACAAAAAATAAAAAATCTACATTACGAAAAATAAAAAAACCTGTCACAAAAAATAAAAAATCTACATTACAGAAAATTAAAAAAAAATACATTACAGCTCCCCCACTACAGAGAAAAAAAAATTACACACCTGAAAAGGAAATACATACAGAATACATACAATACAATACAATACAAATAAAATACAATAGCCCCTATCTATCTAACATACAATCATTTCTAATATACAATAAATCCTATCTATCTAAAATACATCCCACAATCTGTCTAATATACAATAAATCATAACTATCTAAAATACATACTCCTATCTAACATACAATATATCACATATAGTAGTTGTCACACTACGCATTGTGGTCTTGCTCCAGAATAGTGAAAACCTACATTGGATGCTACAGAAACATCAAAACAGTTTGTCAGCTCTTCAGCACAATGCTTCCTGCATATATTACTTAGAAATAGGTAAAGTATATTAATTTATTCATTTATTCATTATTTCATTGGCATACAAGAATACATATAGACAAAAAAAAAATTATCGCAATAAACAGAAAAAACATTCACTGCGCGCCTCACAACCAATGCTAACGCTGCTCATACCACACAAAGTGCAACAGGGGACAGCCTTGCAATAAGCGCAAAAAGTAAATTAGCCCCGACCTTACAATGACAGCAAAAGCCCCTGTAATAACAAAAAAAAAAACATCCAACAGCCCCGCAATGAGCGTTGAAGAGCCTAAGGAAAAGACAGGAAGTTATGAGGAAGGAGAAGGCATGAGGAAACATAGTGTAAGGAGTAATTAAGAATAGTTAGCAGGTGTTGCTAATTTAATTTGCATGACTCAATAAATATAGAGTAACCAGGGGCTGGTGGGAGAGGGTTTTGGTTATGGTGAGTTAGTAGGTGTAGATCTGGTTGAGAGGAATGGAAGCTGGAAAGCAAGCAGAAGAGTTTACATGTGAGGGCAGGAGAGATGGGGAGGAGAGAGTGTTTCCACAAAGATAATAGAGCAGGAAACAGAGATGTTTGAGTAGGGCTATGCATAAAAACAATTTAAATTTGTAAGAAAAAAGGGCTATCTCTTAAAATATCATAAAAGAAGTTTCAAAATTAATAATCCAGGTGAGGTAGAAATGGCATCTGATGAAGGTGATCTGTTTCACAAAATAAAAAAAGCTAGGTTACAGAAAAAAAATGAGGTTACAGGAAATTAAAAAGAACATTACAAAAAATAAATACACCCCAAAACAACAGAAAATAAAGAAATAATTACCCACCTAAAAAGAAAATACATGCACAAATAACACATCACATTACAATACATACAGAATATAATACAGTAATATACACAATAAATACAGTTTAAATATACCCCTAACTACATACTATTAACCCCTAACTACATACATTAAACCCCTATCGAAATATAATATTAACCTAACTACATACATTAAAAGTCCTAAAGCTAACCTAAAATAGAATAAGTAAGACCACTTAACTTTGTCCAGATGCTCCTTCAGCGATGACGGTGTTCCTGCCGCAGGTCGTACCCCTAGGAAAAAAAGAGACATAGAATTAGTACACATTTAAACACAACATAACATTATAAACAAGCTAAATATTAAACTTACCTTTTCACAATGTTCCCGTCCTTCTTGTCTTCTCTGGCTGGGCCCATGAAAAAAAAAGAAACATCACATTAGTCAAAATAACACAACATAAGAAACTAAACATACTATGTATTAAACTTACCTTTTCACAATGTCCCATCCTCCTAGTCTTCTTTGCCGGATGTTCCCTTGAAAAAAATCTGGTGCTCTAACAAAAAAAAATAACTAACAGAGCTCCTCCCTGGAGGAGCTCCCCAACGTTAAGTGTCTTTGGCTGAAGGCATCTGTGTCTTGTGATTTGCTGCAATCTGATTGACAGTGACAACAGCCAATCAGAAGGTGCTATTCCCTTCAGCCAATAACAATGAGATACACCCCAAGGGGGTGTATCTCATTGTGATTGGCTCCAAGCATCTGCATCTTCTGATTTTCTGTTGTCACTGTCAATCAGATTGCAGACAATCACAAGGCGAAGATGCCTTTAGCCAATCACAATGGGATATACCCTGGGTACAGTTAGGGATAAATAAGCCCAGTTAGGGTTAAATATCCCTAGGTAGGGTTATTGGGTCCAGATACGGTTAAATAGGTACAATTAGGGCTAAATAGGCCAATGGTTGGGTTAATGGGGTATAGTTAGGGTTAATAGTGTAATGCTTAGACTTTGTTTCATGAGGGTACTTATGGGGTCCCCCAGCATTTGGGGGTTTAAATTTAGGTGCCGGTGAGGGTACTTACAGTTATTTGTGTGCTGTGGGCCCTTTACTGACCCACAGCAGGGAATTTAAACATTTTAAATGCAGTGGGGACCCCCACTGCAAGGCTTAATGTGGAAATCCTCCGGGGGACCCGATGGGGACCCCCAGCATGGGGTTAATGTGGGCACACTGCGGGGGTCCCGATCGGGACCAACGCAGCAAGGGGTTAATATGGGGACCCTGCAGGTGTCCCTATTGGGGCCTTTGCATCATTAGGGTCTCGTGTAGGAGTGTGGGGAGTGTTAGGTGCAGTGGGGACATTTGGGGGACCATAGGTAAGGGCTTCTAAAGCCTTTGCGGGTCCTCGAGAGCACAAGCAGGACTTCTTCCTGCATTCGCGCTTTGCGAGCTGGGATAATTTTTCGGAGTGGGAAGGATCTTTTGGACAGCCCTTTCCTGGTCTTGGTGGTGGCCATTGATGGAGGTGGAAGCAGTTCTTCATCAGCACTTGGGGCAGGTTGGTATAGTGCAGCATCATGGTGGGGGGGACCACTTCTCCGGCATGATGGATTGAGAAACTGATTCTCTCGGCATGTACTAAATCATTGTGGAGAAGAGGTGCCATGGTTTGTCCAAGTTCCTGTTTAGGAAGAAGGGCTGCCCAGACATGGACTGGGCAATCTCCTATTTTTTAAGGCAATGTCTTTGCAGTTCTAATTCAATGTGGTGATGGTTCCTCTGGTTTTTTCCATATCAGTGAGAAGGAGTGTTTGTTTGGTGAACATGATCAGTGATGGTGTTATATGATTATTGGTGCAGTATCTCAGCCCTGTCTGTGTCCAGCAAGCCAGTTAATTCAACCATGGTGGTTGTGGACATTCTGCCCTTAAAGAGTTCCTCCCACGCATTATCCTCCACTACTGTTGGAGGACCACCACCAATTGCTCTTGTTCTGGCATCTTCCTCACTTATCTTCCTCTTGATTATGATCCGGGCAGTCATCATATCGGTGTTCTCATCCATGACGTGAATTCCCATAGCTCTAACTTCTGCTACCACTTCTCTCCACATCCTTGCCTCTGACCAGCTATAATCTCTCAGCCAGGGAGGCCGCCCAATTCTTGTCAACTTCTTGACCCCTAACAGGCTGAGACTCCCCTACCTACTGCTGAGGCCTCCTCTAATTTACTACAGCTGGTGTGCCTCTCTCCCCCTCACTTCACCTTCCACCCTCACCACACCTTTTCTCCTCTCCTTGCCTCCCCCTTCTCTCCCACTTTCTCTGTATTCCTCTGCTTCTCCAACTCTTCTCTCAACTCCCATTCTCCCCTCATACTTTCCTCAGACAAACAAACAAGAAACACTCTCAGAAATAAACTAACACCTCCCACTCACATGATTAATAAAACATTGTTTTTTTTCTCTGTTTTTTAATTGTGTAGAGTGTAAGGGTAATGGGAAGGTAAATGTATCAAAGCATATATGTGGTACTTATGTAGAATGTTGAATATGATATTGGTATGTGTGTTGTATGTAGTATTGGTATGTTTCAAAGGGGATATGGATAGGGAGTATGTCTTGGGGTTTTCTGAGTATTGGGTATAGGGTAAATTTGATAGGGATCAATTAAGGCACATGCAATTTATTATTAAAATATTAAAATGCGTATGTAGACTATGTGAACAGGTTATGGGTGAATTTACATGTTATATATAATGTAGCAACAATAAAGAAACAACCTACTCTATCTAATACAAGCTCATATTCTTATTCTCTGATCCTGGGCACTGTAGGAAGCTTGCATAGCATGGAACAGTCACTGTTTGAGGGGAAATATGTAGCTTTATAAACTATAATTTACAATATTTACTGATGATCTTTAAATTTACTGGGGTTGCTACATGAACTATTCTGTTTATTGGCTAGTTCAAACTCTCAGCCTCATCCATAATAAATAAAAAACATTTTAAATAGTTTTTCTTTATTTGAAAATGTCAAACATACACATTTTAAAAAAACATGCACATAGACAAAGGTCGTCTTACATATTCCAGAATATCATACGCAAAAAAAGGACCTTCCTAGACAAACCCTGCATACCACATCCATATAGCACTCATCCTATTAGATAAATTGTTCTTGTGGGTGCGATACACTCTATATAATAAATAATTACTGTTGTGTGTGCTCGTAAACGAATCCAGGCTACGTAAACTCCCTAGCTCCTAGTACATAAGTACCTTTACTCGTTATCCTGTAGTACAAACATAGTAATTATCTCATATGAGCTACCGTAGGGTCGAATTAGCCTTACAGGAGTTTCTATGAGAGTCATGTAATCGAGCCCTTAGTCAGTACCTCCCTTTCAATGAATATAACTTTTCCATGCTTCTTGCAAAGGTCTTGGTTGGACACAAGGTAATGCAAAATAATGCTTGTCCCAAAAACAATGATTAATATTATTATTATTATTATTATTATAAACTTTTATATGTAATGTGCCAACATATTCTGTAGCGTTGTACAGGGGATAAGAACAATGAAGAATATGATGTTAACAATCTGCAAAAAAATGGAAGGCCCTGTTTTGAGTTTAGAATCTTTGTAGAAAGTGTTTTTGTCCAAAGCACCCTATAAGACTGGAAACTGGCTACTTACAATCTAAGGGAGAGGTAGAGGAAGAAACCTCTGCAATAATAAACAGATAAGAAATAGAAGGATCTGGAAGGAATTGGAGTTTACTTATGTAGAAATGTGCAAAGTTAAAAGGTAGTTCATTTAGTAGGAGAGGGAAGGGATCTGAACAAAAGTATTTGAGGTGAATGACTCTAGTATGTGATATGTTATCTGCCCCTAGTGGTCAGGTAAGAGAGGAGATGGATGGGAATGGAGCTTGCAAAATGGTTTCTACTTATGAGCTTTGGAAGAGGGAAGAGTTATAGGCTGGATGACGGAGAGTAGCACATGGGAGCATAAAAGATGAGAGGAGAGCATGGGAAGTGAAATGATTATGTTGGAGACTTACAAAATTCCAGCCTCGTACATAAGAGGCTTCTACTTAAACCCTACGTGCTGCAAATTTATAAAAGTTACGATGCTATTACAGGGAGTGCAGAATTATTAGGCAAATGAGTATTTTGACCACATCATCCTCTTTATGCATGTTGTCTTACTCCAAGCTGTATAGGCTTGAAAGCCTACTACCAATTAAGCATATTAGGTGATGTGCATCTCTGTAATGAGAAGGGGTGTGGTCTAATGACATCAACACCCTATATCAGGTGTGCATAATTATTAGGCAACTTCCTTTCCTTTGGCAAAATGGGTCAAAAGAAGGACTTGACAGGCTCAGAAAAGTCAAAATTAGTGAGATATCTTGCAGAGGGATGCAGCACTCTTAAAATTGCAAAGCTTCTGAAGCGTGATCATCGAACAATCAAGCGTTTCATTCAAAATAGTCAACAGGGTCGCAAGAAGCGTGTGGAAAAACCAAGGCGCAAAATAACTGCCCATGAACTGAGAAAAGTCAAGCGTGCAGCTGCCATGATGCCACTTGCCACCAGTTTGGCCATATTTCAGAGCTGCAACATCACTGGAGTGCCCAAAAGCTGAAAAAGTGTGCAATACTCAGAGACATGGCCAAGGTAAGAAAGGCTGAAAGACGACCACCACTGAACAAGACACACAAGCTGAAACGTCAAGACTGGGCCAAGAAATATCTCAAGACTGATTTTTCTAAGGTTTTATGGACTGATGAAATGAGAGTGAGTCTTGATGGGCCAGATGGATGGGCCTGTGGCTGGATTGGTAAAGGGCAGAGAGCTCCAGTCCGACTCAGACCCCAGCAAGGTGGAGGTGGAGTACTGGTTTGGGCTTGTATCATCAAAGATGAGCTTGTGGGGCCTTTTCGGGTTGAGGATGGAGTCAAGCTCAACTCCCAGTCCTACTGCCAGTTCCTGGAAGACACCTTCTTCAAGCAGTGGTACAGGAAGAAGTCTGCATCCTTCAAGAAAAACATGATTTTCATGCAGGACAATGCTCCATCACACGCGTCCAAGTACTCCACAGCGTGGCTGGCAAGAAAGGGTATAAAAGAAGAAAATCTAATGACATGGCCTCCTTGTTCACCTGATCTGAACCCCATTGGGAACCTGTGGTCCATCATCAAATGTGAGATTTACAAGGAGGGAAAACAGTACACCTCTCTGAACAGTGTCTGGGAGGCTGTGGTTGCTGCTGCACGCAATGTTGATGGTGAACAGATCAAAACACTGACAGAATCCATGGATGGCAGGCTTTTGAGTGTCCTTGCAAAGAAAGGTGGCTATATTGGTCACTGATTTGTTTTTGTTTTGTTTTTGAATGTCAGAAATGTATATTTGTGAATGTTGAGATGTTATATTGGTTTCACTGGTAAAAATAAATCATTGAAATGGGTATATATTTGTTTTTTGTTAAGTTGCCTAATAATTATGCACAGTAATAGTCACCTGCACACACAGATATCCCCCTAAAATAGCTAAAACTAAAAACAAACTAAAAACTACTTCCAAAAATATTCAGCTTTGATATTAATGAGTTTTTTGGGTTCATTTAGAACATGGTTGTTGTTCAATAATAAAATGAATCCTCAAAAATACAACTTGCCTAATAATTCTGCACTCCCTGTAAATTAGCCCTGCTGTGAGCAACGTGTGAGCAACGCAACAGGGCCGCCCATATCAACACAGAGAAAATCTACATGAGGAGTGACATCTCACAGGCTCCCCACCTCATCAATTGCTGTGGGTGTCCTAAACGGGACCACCGTGGCAGTCCCACCCATAAGCCCTGCCGTGGGGGGTACTCCAACTACCCCCCTGGCACCAAAAACTAACCCCCCTCTATGTAGGGGGTCCCCATAGGGACCCCCGGAGCCTCCTCACATTAACCCCTTGAAGCGGGGGTCCTCGATCGGCACGATCAGGCCCCCAGTGCATTTAAAACTTTTTAATTCCTCCGCCGCGGCTCCATAAAGGGCCCGCTGCACACTATTAGCAATCCCAGCCGCGGCACCTAAAGTTAACCCCTCTCTATGCTGGGGGTCCCCATCGGGATCCCTGAAGTGTCCCCACATTAACCCCTTGCTGCAGAGGTCCATAGGGACCCCCGCAGTCCCCCCATATTAACCCCTTGCAGCAGGGGTCCCCGATCGTGACCCCGCTGCATTTAAAATTATAAATTTGCGCCTTCTGATTGGCTGTTGTCAATGTCAATCAGTATTACAGCCAATGAGAAGGTGCATATATCTTCAGCCAATCACCCCGTGGGGATGTATCCCATTGTGATTGGCTAAAAGCAATAGTGCATTCTGATTGGTTTAAAAAAGATTGATAGCTCCTTCAGCCAATCCGAATGGGAGATAGGGGTGTATCCCATCCTGATTGGCTCACACATTGGTGCCTTCTGATTGACTGGAATTTAATAGACAGCGTTTTCAGCCAATCAGAAGGCGCCATTGCCTATCTCCTTCCGGAAAAGGCTCTAGGAGGCACATTAGCCTCCTTTTTAGCCTTTTTTTTTCAGAGCACAGATTTTTCCAGGGCCCAGTCAGGGCAGAAGAGGAGGAGGCCGGGGACATCGCGGGGAGGTAAGTACAATGTATATTATGTTTATTTTATTTTGTTTTATGTTTATATATATATATTGTATTAATGTAATGTGTTTTTTTTTAACAGGGGCTGCGCTGAGAAGAAAAGGAGAAGGACGGGGACATGCTGGAAAGGTGAGTAGAATATTTATAATGTTTATAATGTTTATTTATTGTATGTAAATGTGTTGGTGATCTGAAGGGGCATCTACAAAGGTAAGTGGTCTTAATGATTTTATTTTAGGTTAGAATTAGGGTTTGTGTATGTAGATAGCATTTATTGTATGTTAGATAGGGGTATGTATTTTAGAAAGTTAGGATTTATTGTATATTATATAGCATACATTGTATGTTAGATGGGGTATGTATTTTAGATAGTTAGGATTTATTGTATATTATATAGTATATATTGTATGTTAGATAGGGGTATGTATTTTAGATAGTTAGGATTTATTGTATATTAGATCGATTGGGGTGTATTTTAGATAGGATATATTGTATATTAGGATTGTTTGTATGTTAGATAGTTAGAGGGGTATTGTATTTTATTTGCATTGTATTGTATGTATTCTGTATGTATTTCCTTTTCAGGTGTGTAATTTCTGTAGGGGGGGGTTGTAATGTATTTTTTAAATTTTCTGTAATGTAGATTTTTTATTTTTTGTGACTTAGGTTTTTTATTTTCTGTAATTAGAGTGTTAGGGGGTTTATTAGGGGGTAGGTAGGTAGTGTAGGTAGTTAGTGTAGGTAGGTAGTGTAGGTAGATTAGTGTAGAGGGGGGTTTAGATTTAATGGTTTATTGGGGGGTATAGTGCAGTGTAGTGTTTGTACTTAGTGTTATGAGGGTTCTTGAGGACCGTCATGGCACTTATGTGGTTAATGTTGGGGTTGTAACTGCCTCATAAGGGTCATAATATACCCTTATGGGACTGATAGGGTTAAATAGAGGCTTATGAGGGTCTGTATTGACCCCATGAGTTATGGGTTAATTAATGTATTATGGGGTCTGTATTGACCCCCATGAGTGACAGGGTTAATTAAGGGCTTATGGGGGTCTGTATTGTCCCCCATGAGTTATGTTGTTAATTAATGTATTATGGGGTCTGTATTGACCCCCCATGAGTGACAGGGTAAATTACGGCTTATGGGGGTCTGTACTGACCCCCATGAGTTATGGGGTTAATTAATGTATTATGGGGGTCTGTATTGACCCCCTTGAGTGACAGGGTTAATTAAGGGCTTATGGGGGACTGTATTGTCCACGATGAGTTATGTTGTTAATTAATGTATTATGGGGGTCTGAATTGACCCCCATGAGTGACAGGGTAAATTAAGGCTTATAGGGGTCTGTATTGACCCCCATGAGTGACAGGGTTAATTAAGGGCTTATGGGGGTCTGTATTGACCCCCATGAGTGACAGGGTTAATCAAGGCTTATGGGGGTCTGTATGGACCCCCATGAGTTATAGGGTTAATTAAGGGCTTATGGGGGTCTGTACTGACCCCCATGAGTTATGGGGTTAACTAATGTATTATGGGGTCTGTATTGACCCCCATGAGTTACAGGGTTAATTAGCAGCTTATGGGGGATCTGTATTGACCCCCATTAGTGACAGGATTAATTAAGGCTTATGGGGGTCTGTATTGACCTCCATGAGTCATAGGGTTAATTAAGGCTTATGGGGTCTGTATTGACCCCCATGAGTTATGGGGTTAATTAACAGCTTATGGGGGTCTGTATTGACCCCCATTAGTTACACGTTTAATTAAGGCTTATGGGGGTCTGTAATGACCTCCATGAGTTATAGAGTTAATTAAGGTTTATGGGGGTCTCTACTGACCCCTATGAGTTGTGGGGTTAATTAATGTATTATGGGGTCTGTATTGACCCCCATGAGTTATGGGGTTAATTAACAGCTTATGAGGGTCTGTATTGACCCCCATTAGTGACAGGGTTAATTAAGGCTTATGGGGGTCTGTATTGACCCCCATCTAGTTAAAGGGTTTAATGACAGCTTATGGGGTCTTTATTGACCCCCATGAGTGACAGAGTTAATGAAGGGCTTATGGGGGGTCTGTATTGACCCCCATGAATTATGGGGTTAATTTTAGTTGCCTGGGGTTAATATTTTTTAGCGCAAGTCCTTTCAGAACCTTACGGTCCTTTACGGACCCGCGAGGCAGGACATTTAAAATCTTAAATGCAGCGGGGTCATGATTGGTATCGGGGACCCCTGCAGCAAGGGGTTAATGTGGGGACACTTCGGGGGTCCCGATGGGGACCCCAGCATAGAAGGGGGTTAATTTTAGGTGCCATGGCCGGGATTGGCTAATAGTGTGCCGCGGGCCTTTTAAGGAATTTAAAAGTTTTAAATGCCGCGGGGGCCTGATCTATACCGATCGGGAACCCCCGCTGCAAGGGGTTAATGTGGGGGCAGCAGGTGTCCCGATAGGAACCCTGCAGCATAGGTTATGTGTTTAGGGAGCAGGGGGGGCATCACAAGGCTGTCTCGGGCTGCTCTGAGGCAGCACGTAGAGGCTTTAGGATCCCTTGCTACTTTTTTGTGCCCATAGGGATTCTTCCGAGGTGTGAGTTTCACCTCATAGATTTAAGGCTGTTACTACGTAGCTCTCTTGGAGCTTATTCTCGGCCATTTTTCTGAGTCATCTCGCAAAGCAGGCTGCGAGGGACGTATTGGGGAATCGGTCCTCGCAAACAGCAATGCTATGAGAAGAAGAAAGCTTCACTCACTATTTCATACATTTCTTCATTGTTTTTCTGTTTTTTAATTCTTTATTTGAGGTTTGTTCAGAGCAACACTTTTGTAACTCACTTCTTCCAACTGTAACTGCTCACACCAAATTTAAATGCAAATTTTTGCATTTTCTCACATTTGTTTTTTACTTTTTACTACTTTGAGCTTTTGTTCAGTTGAAACAACCACTTACTATTGTTATGTTCCACTCAGCCTCATTCAATTGATCCATTTTTGAGATCCGAGGTCGCAAGTGGAAATTGCAGGCAAATTCCATATTCAATTGCCTCCATTTTACCTTGAATTGGGTTCCGAGTTACGGCCCTGCGAAATTGACCGACCTGCAACTCGGAGATAACACCACTGTGAAGCCTTTGATCTGTCACTTTCGAAGCCCAAAAATCTCAAATCCCTTTTCAATTGCCTGATCCCTCCCACTCTGAAAAAGTATCCCAGTTTGCAAAGGGCAAATGCAGGGGTTAATGTGGGCACACTGCGGGGTCCTGATCGGGACCAAAGCAGCAAGGGGTTAATGTTGGGACCCTGCAGGTGTCCCTATTGGGGCCCCTGCATCATTGGGGTCTCATGTAAGAGTGGGGGGGGGTGTTAGGGGCAGTGGGGACATTTGGGGGACCATACGTAAGGGCTTCTAGAGCCCTTGCGGGTCCTCGAGAGCACAAGCACGACTTCTTCCTGCATTTGCGCTTTGCGAGCTGGGATACTTTTTCGGAGTGGGAAGGATCTTTTGGACAGCCCTTTCCTGGCCCTAAAGAGAAGATCGTGGTCTTCAAGCAAGAATGAAGAGGCCCTGAAACTCTTCAATCAACATTTAATTTTATTTGTAATGCTTGAGTGTATTTTTATTTTAAGTAGTTTATGGCAGTGTTTATTTATAATAGGTTAGTGTAGTGCTTTATTTAGAGTGCCATGTAGGCCCCATGGCACTTCACGTGTTACATTTAGGTTACCATGGGAAACTATTCAGACGGGTTTATTTAGGTACCATGGGGTCTGTATAGACCCCCATGGTATGTAGGGATTAATTTCGGTTACCATGGGGGTCTACATAGTGCACCATGGTATCCCAGGGGTAAAAGAAATATGGGTTTAATTTATTAGGTGGCACAGGGTTAATATTTAAATGTTGTAGAGTTCCTTGATGCACCCTCACAGCAGGGGTTAATTGTTTAGATGCCACAGGGTCCTTGTAGGACCCCACAGCATCGTGGTTAACTTTTAGGTGCAACTGTGGTCCTTTAAGGTGCCATGGGTGTCTTAACGGACTTGCTTGGTTATGTAGATGAGGTTGATCTGGGTTTTTGAACGGTGATCAGCAGTGAGCGGGGAGAGGGAAAGCAGTCGCAAATGTATAAAAAATGTTCTTGAGTACTCAAAATATTTTTTGAGAAAATCAGGAATTTTAGGAGATGTGAGTAATTTTAAGTGATTTTGAATAGAGTAGCTTTTTGGAGCTCAAGCAACTCGTAATATTACTGACGTGGGAAAATCAATGGGAAAGCTTGCTGTAATTTGCGTCTCTGGCTTGCCGTAGTCCTCTGGGGAAGCTCTCTCACAATCATGCTAAAAGAGAGGAATATAATAGATAGTGAAGGTTACTGAGCACCTTTTGAAGGAGTACCTTTGCATTATAGGGAATAGAATAGGGCTCTAGAGAGTGCGGAAAACATTATACATTGAGGTCCAACATGAACAGTACAATATTTAGTGCATGTTGGACCTCAATATTAAATAAAACAGACTATCAGATAATTTGAAATCAATTAATCGAGACTCTGAAAAAAAAATCTGTTTTTCTTGTGTTTATTTTTTTCTGAAACGAACATTTAAGAATTAGTAGTCAGATACAATCTTTATGTTTAAAAAACTGACAAGACAAAACTGCTCTGATTCTGTGACTGCAGTAACAATTCTAAGAAGAACCTTGGAGATTTATAAAATACATAAACAAATATACATTCATTATTTGATGATAATCATATTCTTATTGACATTCATCAGCTACTATACTGCGGAGTAACTAGGGATATTTAAAATATTTAGTAACATTTACTATCTAGAAGTGAAGAAAATAAATGTAAAATTAATCTAATTTCGATAAACTTTTGAACATAAATGCATAGTCTAGCCAAGCTAAAGGAGTGAGACCTGCTCTTGAATGGTTTACAGTAGATGTTAGTTTCAGATATTTTAGTTTTAGTTCAACTTATTTAATTATTTATTTAATATTTTTTTAACTATGGTAGTTTTTAAAGTGATTCTGAATAAAAAAGGACAGCCAGATTGTATTTCATTGTATAATCACATAAGATTTCTATCCTCAAAGCATGTTAAATATGGCTTTTAGCTTTTTGGTTGTGGCTCATAAACATTTTCTTAATTGATATTTAAACGAACACTGATGCTGAGTGGTTGCAGTATCATAACAGACAGAAATTTGCCTCTTATATGATTCCTTATATTAAGGTTCCCTTACTATATATTCTTTTGGATTGTTACCTTGTTGTTGTGAAGGGGCTTTGTACCTCAGTGAAGCTGTGAGCTATACCATGTAGGTCCACCCAAGATGGGCAGGTCATAGCAGAGAGGTCAGATAAATCGCGGATCACTGGAGAAGGAACTGAAAACCCACTCCAGTATCCTTGCCATGAAAACCTTTTGGATGGGCACAACAAGACACAAGATGTATCTGATATGATGTGTTCCATAGGGTCACGGAGAGTCGTATACAACTGAATCACTTAACAACAACTATATATGACCAACAGACTGGGTGAATCTGCATATTTGACTTTGCTAATTTGTTTATCGACGCAGGATACATTGATTTTGATTTTTGTTGCTTAAGTTGACCAAGGCCCCTATTAAATTGTCCAAATTGTAGATACTGTAACTGCAAGATACTTTAGCAATCACTAAAAACACAAATCGCTATTACATTTCTACAATTCCTCAAGCCCGCAATTATTTTCACACCTGTAAATGTAGGCAAAAATCCTACTAGTGCTAGAGAGGACCCGCAAGGGGGTTAAAAACCTGTTCGTAGCCCTGTAAATACAAATAAAAATTCAATACTGTTCTTTAAAAGATGGGGAAAGCAATGAAAGACATTCAAATTAATTGCACAAGCTCGCAAATCTGCAATACATTTTTTTTTATATATTATTTCCGTGTTATATCGATCCTGGCAATCAATGGGTTAATACATATCATTGAACTTGTATGGACTAGAATAGTAGATTTATAAAAAAAATTAGATTGCAACATTTCTGGATTGCGAGTCTGATCACAAATCGGACTTCTAAACATTAACTGATTGTGGTTAGTGATGTCCCGAACAATTCGCCGGAGAACTATTCGCGGCGATTTTCGCATGTTCGCGTCCGCGGCGAACTGCTCACACATGCGCTTTTTGGTTCGCCCCCTATACTTTATCATTGAGGAAACTTTGAACATCATTTATTTTATTTTATAATTTTTTTTGTGTAATCTATGCCTGCCTACCAGCGTGTGTGTGTGACAGGCTAACACCTAACAGCTTTTATTGTGCTTATTTTCACTACTCATACCTGGTGGTGTAACATACATTGAAAACAACCATTTTTTTCCTGTAATCTAATTTCAGTTGCCTTCCTGTGTCAGGCTCACAGCTTATATTGCTCAGTGACATAAAACAACACTTTTTTGACAGTACTAGATTGAATAGCAATTGCCTGCCTACAGGCGTGTGTGTGAAGCCTATTGCCTCTACTCTGCCAACTTTTGCCAGTGTACAGTGACACTCATATCTGGTGGCACATTAGATTGCACGAGCAGTGCCCCAAATTTGAAGTGGGAGGACCGACGAAGCATCTTTTTTCATCTCCCGAAATCAAAAAATCCATGCCATATACACGTCCCCTGATAGTGGACGTAACAGGAATTAAACCGATAGGAATAGTACTACTAAACAGTACACACCTTATAATAACACAGAAAGAGGCAACGCTTATAATCTTCCATGCTGTGCAGTGGAAGCCCCCAGACTCTGACCTGTGTATATTCTTCCATGCTGGGCAGTGGAAGCCCCCAGACTCTGACCTGTGTATAATCTTCCATGCTGGGCAGTGGAAGCCCCCAGACTCTGACCTGTGTATAATCTTCCATGCTGGGCAGTGGAAGCCCCCAGACTCTGACCTGTGTATAATCTTCCATGCTGGGCAGTGGAAGCCCCCAGACTCTGGGAGTCTGAAGAAGAAGAGTCAGAGGAGGAAGGTGGCTTTGAGGAGGTGGAAGACCAAACACAGCAGGCGTCCCTTTCGGGGACCCTTGGTGGCTGGGTGGAGGAAAAGACCTTCAATGACATCAGTGAGGACAAGGAACGGGACATGGCTAGCTTGGTATCCAACCTTGTGCAAATGGGGAGTTTGCGGTTGTGCAAAGGGTCTGTTTGCGGTTGTTTTCGTTACTGCGAAGCGGTTGTAACCTTACACTACCTGATCGATACAACATCATACCTGATGTTTTAAAGCATGTTATTCCAAACAATTTAGGAATGTTAGGTGATTTATGCCCTTTATGGCTTAAAACCAGACTCTGCATCAACTATGTAATTTTCCGTGGGAGTTTTGCCATGGATCCCCCTCCGGCATGCCACAGTCCAGGTGTTAGTCCCCTTGAAACAACTTTCCCATCACTATTGTGGCCAGAAAGAGTCCCTGTGGGTTTTGAAATTCGCCTGCCCATTGAAGTCTATGGCGGTTCGCCGGGTTCGCCCGTTCGCGAACATTTGATGGAAGTTCGGGTCCGCTGTTCGTTAACCGAAAATGTGATGTTCGCGACATCACTAATTGTGGTTTATCCTCCATGTGTTTTTGATGTCATGATGACGTCTCATTTACTATTGGCTGTTTCTATATCGGTAGTTACGGCCTTGCTTAATTGATTATGATCATGCCCTGAAATGCTACTTACGGGTGCATGGCTTACGGTTTTGGCTTTCGGCCATGTTGTTGCGGGCTTGTTCAATTTAATCTCTCTGTAACTGCTGCACATTTCAAGCCCGCAGACTTACGGGCTTTATGAAGGGCTTTGAATTTAAGGGGCCCAAGTGTCCGATTAAGCTAGGAATGGTGATTATATTATTTTGCCCTACTACTCTTCACAAGAGCTATATAAAGATGTAGAGTAATTAAGTCGTTTTATTACAATGTAAGTCCCCTCATTTTTACAGAATTGCCAACTTTCTTATTTTGATAAAGCAGTAGTTGCAAAGCTTAAGGCTACACATACATAGGAAATGTGCTATGCCAGGAATAAGCAACTGCCAAGAAATGTTTAAATCATTGTCTGCAGAATCAAATCAAGAATATATACATCAACTCCTCAAGCAATATATGGTCCAGGAAATAACTGCACCCAATAAATAACTAACGTGATGGTTTAGTACTTGGCCTTCTTAGGTAATAACTACTGTGACATGGTAAAGGGTGTATAAGGGTTTAATGCCCTAGTTTGAGCAGAAGCCCACCATGGAACTTGTGAACAGCTGCTATAAACATTTACTTCCTTCATGTGCTGAAAAACAAATGAAATACTGAGTACATGTAACCGGTTGTAATAATTAGTGATGTAACAGTTAAATAATCTTATTTTCATATTCACATGGGGCCTCATTCTATTATCGGGCGTAAAACGGCCGCAAGGCTGCGATTCCTTGGGGGGTTCCGTTATCTTGCAATTCAATTATACGGCCCCGCAACTTTAAACGCAAAAATAAATTCAAGACGGCACTGTACAGCTCTGTAAATGCTAGGGATCATATTGGGGGACATGAGGATTAATAGCAACCCCCTCTCAAGCTTGCACATCAGCCCAAATCCGAGTTTATATTAACTGTTTATTTTTCAGCCGCAGCGTGGGCGGGTCTGAGGTGCTCCAAGCCCTCGGGACTTTTTACATGGATTTTTGACATAAATTTAAAAAAAAATTATTTACGGATTTGCGTGTAGGGGAATGTTGTGCTATTTTTGCTAACACCTACAATCACTTTATAGTCTCCTCAGAGTGCAGGATGGCTTTATTTCGGCTTTATAATGTGCTTAATTGGTGCTAGCGGGACCTTTTTCCTGCAAGTAAGCTGCGGCTCGGTTTTAGCCTTGCAGAGAGGGTTCCCGGAGCAAATGAATATCAACCGGGATTTTCTTGTGGCCGAAACTCTTACGGCCGTTTTAGATCAAAGGCTTTCCTCCGGCGCGAGCGGCCGCAAGGGATAGCAAGGCGCCGGCCACAAGCCTGCCGGAATCCCCGGCCTGGAGGGGAATAGAATAGCCGAATAGCTTGCGGCCGGTCCTTGCGGCCCCGCTTCTCCTACGGCCGTTAATAGAATGAGGCCCATGGCATGCATTTATTTTATTCACCATTTAAGAGAATATTATAATTTCCTATATAGAGGTTATCAGAGACAGAAAATTGTCATCAATGTATTTAATTCAAGATTTTCCTTGTTTATAGGTAGTTCACACAGTGTTTCCATTCCAGCTACTGCTGCAAAAATACAAATAAATGTCTTTAATAAGGGATAATGAAGCATGCAATACATTACACAAATGCAATTGTTAAAAAGTAATTTAAACCAGGTGATGCATTTTCGGTCTTGACAACCTTCTTTTAAAATGAGTCTGTTCAGATTTCCATTTACTTGGCTAGCATCTTCAGAGGAATATAAGGGATACAAGGAGAGGGCATGTAAAGTCCTCTCTCATTTTTATCTCCAGAGATCTATAGATATGTTGTAAATCTTCTTAATCAGTTTTATCCTGTTGTTTACTAGAATAAGGATGTTTGCTTACATTTTATGTGTCTGTAGATCGATATCTTTGTTAAGTATCTTGTTTATAATATGTCATACTTTGGATAATCCTTAAAATCCAAGCTTAATGTGTTAGCAGCAGATTTTGGTATTAATAGTGACATCTTTATCAATCCGGATAAACATTTGGGAGATATATAACTATTTCTTCTTATTTTTTTATTTCTTTTTATTTCATTCTGTTATCATAGATGGTTGCATGTGAAAAAGTCTAGAAGAATTTGAGTTATTCATTTTCGCAAAGTGTATTGCACTATTTTACCCAGCTAAATGCTATCACCTATAAGAGTGCTTACAGATCTTACAGTGCATCGGCTTCTTAAAGTTATACAGAAGTTTCCAGGATTTCAAATGTTTCCTAGAAAACAGCCACTGATTAGTAGAAAAATATGTATTAAATGTTGTACTTACATATTTATATGCTAGGTACTGCTATCTGGAATTACACACCTCTAGGAAGCTTACATTATAATGGGTACAGGTTGCACCGCATCTGGGTACAGTTTGTGACTTCAAGAGGAAGTTCTGCCGGACAACTGCAGGTATCATCTACTGTGAATGTGCTGCACAGATGAAAGTACTATTTATTTTCATATGAGTCTGACTACATTATTCATGTATTTGCTGATAAAAAAATAATAACAATAATATTAACAGTCCCTAAAAATCAACATTTTTTAAATGATTAAAAAATAGCATAATTTGTGTGCAATTTGCAAACAGCTTTTGATTACCTTTCAAAAAATATAAAGTGGATAAATAAAAGGGCTGTCAAGTCAATATTAGTTATTTTTACTATTAATGTTTGAATAGTTAATAACTATTTTTATGATAATAAACTTGAAAAAATGTATAATACACCAAGGTAAAAAAATAATAATTTTGGAAAAATTAAGTGGTACAAAACAATTTAACTTTTGTTTCTGAGAGATATTTAGATTTGATAAATAAAATTATAATTAACATGTAAATGAGGGATTTAGAGCATGTCTTTAAGTTAAACATTAATTAAAGCCTACAGAAAAAATATTCATGTTGGAACTAGTGATAATATTGAAACCTTGTGGGTAGAAATAGATAATGAAGGAAAAAATCCTACAAAAAAATATTGGTAGAATCATGTTAAGTGAGAGTGATGAACTGCAACAGATTTTAAATTCATCTGAACATGGACAAATTCTAATAATGGTAGTTTTTTACTACCCTGAAATAAACTGCATAAATGAGACCAGCAGTTCAGCTAAGGGGAGCAGGTTCTTGAGTACACTCAGGGATCATTATCTGGCCCAGGTTATACAAGAACCTACTAGAAATGAGACCATCTTGGATTTAGCCATCACAAATAATATTGATATGGTATCAAATGTTGAAATAGGGCAACCTTTGGTCTCATTTGATGTTAAGTTTCAAAAACATAAGGGCTAACAAAATGTCTTAAATTTTAAAAGGGCAAATTTGAATGCTCTAAGGGCAGCAATACAACATGCTGTACATTTAAAACGTGACTATATGTACATAAAAATCAGCACATATAAAAAAAATAAAAAAAAAAATAAAAGAAGTAAAATTCAACTGATTTGGCTTCACAATGATTTAAAGGTCATAATACAGAGTAAATACAGACATTTAAATAATACAAGAAAAATGGGACAGATGCAGTTTTCCGTGTATATAAGGAACATAACAAGTCTTGCAAAAAAGCTCTTAGATAGGCTAAAATAGAAAATGAAAAGTTAAGAGCAAAGGAGAATAAAATTTTATATATATTAACTGAAAGAAAGACATAAAAAGAAAATATTGGAACCTTAAAATGGGAAACAGCTTGAAAATAGTAGCCAAGAAAAGCTAAATGGCAGATGAGATTTAACACAAATAAATTTAAAGTAATGCATTTGGGAAGGAAAATAAGCATGTAATGTATGATGTAACTGGAACAAATATAGGAGGATCAAAGACAGAAAGGGAAAATCCATAGTATTACCTCATTTGGAATATGGAGTACAGTATTGGGCACCACTTTCATAAAAATATTATTTTAGAACTGGAAAAGGTACAGAGAAAGACAATAAATGAAGTAAGGTTAATGGTGGGGCTAAGCTATGAAGAAAGACTAACCAAATTAAAAGTATTTTCTCTAGATAAAAGGTGCCTAAGAGGGGATATGATTACCTTACTGTATAGCCATACATCCCGGGTCAATACAAGGCTTTGTATTGTGTACTTTGGTTACAAGAGGTTTGCAATTAAAAAGAGGGCGTCCTTTGAAGTTAAAAGAAAAAATATTCCACTTTAAAAAGATGTAAGGGTTCATAAGGGCAGTCAGAATATGAAACTCTCTACCAAAAGGAGGTTTGACATTAAATCCAACAGATAACTTTAAAAAGGAGTTGGATATATGTTTTGTATAAAAAGGGCATTCAGGGGTATGTAAGAAAACTAGAGAGGGAGGGTTATTGTTTCAGGGAGTAATCCGATTGGCATAATTTTGGGGTCAGGAAGGATTTTTTTCCTGTATATGACAGCTGGCAATATTTCAATTGAGTTTCTTGTTTGCCTTCCTCTGGATCAATTAACAATTCATTAATTACAAGGATTATAGGAAATCTAAAAATTATTAAACTAGATGTAATAAATATATTTTTTTTTAACCCTCTTCTGGATCGCTACCTTGTCAAGGTGAAGGAGCTATACCATGTAGTGTCACCCAAGATGAGCAGGTCTTAGTAGAGAAGGAACTGGCAACCTACTCCAGTATTTTTGCCACAAAACCATTTAGCACAAACAGACACAAGATGTTCTTGGGGTGCTGAGGTCCATAGGGTTGTGAAGAGTCAGACATGACCAAAAGATTAACAACAATAATAAAAGTAATAATTGGTGGTGTTCGGTTGTGCTTATTTTTCATACAAGCATTCACCCAAGAACTGTAAGCAGATTGCAATGTCTATAGATAATGTTGTCATCACAGCTTCTGCCCCTGCAAGGCTTAGCAAATTCACAACATTGGTGATGTTGCTTCTTAAATAAGACACACATACTCTGCGTATGTAGGAAGAATTTATTCAGTGTCAGGTTGTAAATGAAGTCTAGAATATTCAACGCAGGAAGCTCAAATAAAGTTCTGATATTCGGCACGGAAAAAAGAGTAGACATTAACTTCCGTTCTCTAAAATCACAAGTACTTATTTATAGAGCGGTGCAGTAAATTATATTTCAACTTTTCGAAGAAAATTAATATGTTTGGTTCTGTTTCTGTAACATGTAAAAAGGTAACAAAAATGTACACATTCCCCTTAGTTTGCCTTGATGACCTCTTCCGTGTGTTGCCCGTATGGATCGTGAGGCAACACTTTTTAATGTTCGGCAGAATACATTTGACTTTTATTTGGCATAATAAAGAAACCCTCGAGAGGTTGAGTAGTAAAACAGATTTCTCCAATCAGTACCCATTAAAGTACATCTCCAACAGTAGATTATTTGAGCGGATTATTATAATCTCTACTAACAGAGTTTAAAGATCTGTAAAACATTTTTGCTAACAAAATTAACTAATTCTAGCTAATGATGAATGACTTTGCAGCACAACATATTCTGAATTGTCTTTCCAGGAAAAGTGTATATTGATGTTTTTAATATTTGAGCCTTTAGTTTCATTGGAATCTTAACCCCAAATGTAATTCTGTCTCCATCAGACCATGAGTAGTAAACAAACTATATTCCACCACTTTAAAGCCTTTCTAATAGTTTTCCCTAAAATTATGTTATTTGTATTAAGTTGCATAAATTGTAATTTAAGTAAAAAGCCTTGAAATTTTTATCAAAAGCATTCAAATTAGTCTCTCCCCAGGTCAGTTAATGAGTTGTCATGAGTTGGCCTCTTTACTGTAGTGCACCTCCTGCAGACTAAGACAGTTAACCATGTTTTTCATCAAAGGAAATGCTCATTAGTAGAGCTTTCAGAAACTGATTTGATTATAGTTTCACTTGTTAAAGTGAAATATTTTGAGCTCATTAGGATGATTATGATTCAAGGTCATCTTTTGAAGCTAGTCCTGTCAATATAAGATAAATGGGCCCTCATCTTTTTCCCTTCCTTACGTCTGTGCTTTTTAAACTCTACTGTGTAAAAGTTCCATAGCCATAATTAATTTTTTCATTCCTCTGTTACAAAGCTGCTATTAAAAAGAACAAAAGGTTTTGGCTACCAAAAAAGCATTGAAGAACTATTAAGAGGAGGAGGAGGCTATCTTGTTTTAGAGGAATCAGAAGGAATCCTTGAAAAGTTTGATGTTTGAAATTAGGCTATTTTCTCCTTGACCTTTCAAAACTTTCAATATCTTCTTCATACATATATTTGCATGTGTCTTTAATCTAAAGTATAACTTTACTTAGCAGTACCCCAAGAAGTACTGACGGACGTCTCCGGCAACTCTCTTTATTATCAAACTCCAAAAGGTTAACATCATTTGAATTGCTAGATTGTTAAATTATGTATACTTTGGCTACATGTTAAAGAGCAAACTCAAAATTAAAAATGTTAATATATTGTAATAAAGGACAGAAGAATTTTCCAGCATGGTTTATATTTAAACTGAAATTGTGCGACCTACAATTATTTGAACATATTTTCAGTGCCAAAGGGGTCAGCTAGGAACTACAGAAACCTATGTGCTTAATTGCCGATTTAGCTTTGAAATGTGCGGCTCCCCTCGAGTGCAATATGTGAAGAATGGACTTTAACAAAATTAAATTAAATCTTAAAATCAAAGTCTTGTCACTTTCTGCTATCCGATACATACTGATACCATGTCTTGCATCATTAGGTTATTTTAATACGTTCGATATTTTAACCTATTAATAATCATTTTTGTACCCATGCCATATAATGTTAAATAATTTCAAAGAATCTAAAAATGCTTGTAATTTTTTTAAATTAATTTAACTAATATTAACTAATATTTCATATCTTTATATTTTTTCTTCAAATAGTTGCATTAGAATCTTAAAATTATTTTTGAATTCATATATAAATATAATTGAGCTACAGTCTCTTTTAGCTTTCCGTTTTATTTTCTTTAATTATTTTTTATTCCATTACCTATTAGTTTGAGTTCAAAACAGAAGCCAGACATATTTATTGCGGCAGAAAAATGTGAGTTTTAGTTACGCTTTAGAAAAAGGACAACATACTGTGTTTAAATAGCACTATGTAAATGTGTCGTACAGAAGCACGTTCAGTGCTTTAATAACAAATAATAACTAGAAAGGAGTATTTGAATTGCTCTGAATCTCATATTTTGTTTTTTATTCTGCTTCACCATTATACTAACATTTGGCTATAGCAACAGGGGGGATTTATATTTGTGAAGTAGAAAACAAATCATCCAGAAACAAAGAAAACTACAGCCCCGTGATCTACACACTGTGCTATTTGTCTCTGTTTGGCTTACTTATGGTTTGTCTTTCCTTCTGTTCAGAAGAACCCCCGGCATGTGAAGTAACATTAGAGCATCTGAATTGGGTCAGTCATTATGATGTGTTTATTTCTGAACCATTGTATTATTATTACTATTTTTACTCTCTATTTTTAAAGCACTAAGTATATTAAAGTAGAATGGGCATAATAGGTAAATTCCAAGGTATGTAGAAATAAAAAATACAATACAATAATACAGCAAACCATTTGGTGGAGCATGTTTGAGGTCCAGCTTACAATCTAAAATTGTAAAAACCAAAATAAAATTAAGTATTAATAATTTATCAAAACATGATTACAATTGTAATTGATTATAGTTTTACTTCAGAAACACTTTTTCTCTGTATTTAGAGGTATACGTATTAAGCAGGGATCAAAATGTGGATAATCGAAAATAAACAGGTTAAGAGGAATTTAAACATAAACAACTTTATTAATAATACATTCAAGGCCCAAAGGTAGTATTCATGAAACTTAAAAATGGCTATTAAGCTCCACAGAATGAGAGTGGAACCTGTCTTATACAAATAAATGTGTGTTTTTTTTAATATGCATTTATTTGCTGATAATTTTTGTTAGCTTTTTGTCCTGTATGAGAATTGCACAGACTCAACAAGATGATATAGTTTAATTGAGGAAACTTGGGAGTTTACTTTCAACACTCTAGCCGAATTAACTAAAAATCTTGAGCTTTCCTAATTTATAATTGGGTAAATGGATATACTCTGCTATTCCCGCTCTATAAGAACTTACAATTAATGACTCAATGTTTTTGGAAACATTTAGGCAAAAACATCTTTAAGTCTTTTATATATAGTGTGTGTGTGTGTGTGGGGGTTGGGGGTTGGTGGAGGGGGTGAATTTAATCCCCTGTTGATTTTGAACTTTGTCCACTGAGAAGGAAATGATCAATTTTAGGTGTATTTTAACAGTGAGAGACAGAATGAAAAAAAATAAAAAAAACAAGAAAAATGCATGTCAAAAAAGTTATAAATTGATTTGCAGGTCAATGAGGGAAATAAGTATTTGACCCCTTCTACTTAGTACTTGGTGGCAAAACCCTTGTTGCCAATCACAGAGGTCAGGCGTTTCTTGTAGTTGGCCACCAGGTTTGCACACATCTCAGGAAGGATTTTGTCCCACTCCTCTTTGTAGATCCTCTTAAAGTTACTAAGGTTTTGAGGTTGATGTTTAGCAACTTGAACCTTCAGCTCCCTCCACAGATTTTCTATGGGATTAAGGTCTGGAGACTGGCTAGGCCACTCCAGGACCTTAATGTGCTTCTTCTTGAGCCACTCCTTTGTTGCCTTGGCTGTGTGTTTTGGGTCATTGTCATGCTGGAATACCCATCCACGACCCATTTTCAATTTCCTGGCTTAGGAAAGGAGGTTCTCACCCAAGATTTGATGGTACATGGCCCCGTCCCTTTGATGCAGTTCAGTTGTCCTGTCCCCTTAGCAGAAAAAAACCCCCAAAGCATAAAAGCAAAGTTTCCCCCTTCATGTTTGACGGTGGGGATGGTGTTCTTGGGGTTATAGGCAGCATTCCTCCTCCTCCAAACATGGCGAGTTGAGTTGATGCCAAAGAGCTCGATTTTGGTCTCATCTGATCATAACACTTTCACCCAGTTCTCCTGTGAATCATTCAGATGTTCATTGTCAAACTTCAGATGGGCCTGTACATGTGCTTTCTTGAGCAGGGGACTTTGCGGGCGCTGCAGGATTTCAGTCCTTTACAGCGTGGTGTGTTACCAATTGTTTTCTTGGTGACTATGGTCCCAGCTGCCTTGAGATCATTAACAAGATCCTTCCGTGTAGTTCTGGGCTGATTCCTCACCGTTCTCATGATCGTTGAAACTCCACAAGGTGAGATCTTGCATGGGGCATCAGACCGAGGTAGACTGGCAGTTATTTTGTGTTTCTTCCATTTGCGAATAATTGTTTATTATTTATAAAACATTTTGAATGGTTAAAGGGACACTGAAGTCAAAAGGTTGCTATTTTTTCTCTACTTTAAAGTGCAGTGAAAGGTATTTTTTCATCACTGGTCCAGGTCTGAGAAGGTTCTCAGACACTACCAATGGACAGTAGTACCAGTTTACTGTGGAGCTACACTACAGACTTGTAAACTTGCATGCATTTGAGACAATTGGGTGTATTTATCAAGTGGAGATGAAACTGCGATAAGCAAAGATAACTAGAGTAGAGATGTCGCAAATAGTTCGCCGGCGGACTGTTCCCGGCGAACATAGCATGTTCGTGTTCGCGGCGAACTGCGAACATATGCGATATTCGACCCGCCTCCTATACTTTATCATTGAGCAAACTTTGACCCTGCAACTCACAGTCAGCAGACACATTCCAGCCAATCAGCATCATACCCTGACTTCCACACCCTTCTACCTCATGGACAGCCGCCATTTTGGAATCATAACTAACTTGCAGTCTTACTGAGAGGAGGCTGTCTCTTCACCCCTTTATCATCATCCTCCCCTCACCTTAGCACCCAACCCTAACACCCTTCACACTTATCCCTAACACCTAACCCTAACATCCCTCACCCTAACACCTAACCCTAACACCCCTTACACTTATCCCTGACACCCCTCACCCTAACACCTAAACCTAACACCCCTCCCACTTATCCCTAACACCCCTTACACTAACACCCCTCACACTTATCCCTAACACCAAACCCTAACATCCCTCACCCTAACACCTAACCCTAACACCCCTCACACTTATCCCTAACACCCCTTACACTAACACTCCTCACACTTATCCCTAACACCCCTCACCCTAACACCAAACCCTAATACCCCCGTACACTTATCCCTAACAGCCCTTACCCTAACACCTAACCCTAACATCCCTTACCCTAACACCCATCACACTTATCCCTAACACCCCTTACCCTAACCCTAACACCCCTCACACTTATCCATAACACCCATCAACCTAACACCTAACCCTAACATTCTCACACTTATCGCTAAGACCTAACACCCCCCCACACTTATCCCTAACACCCCTCACCCTAACAACTAACCCTAATAAACCCTTACACTTATCCCTAACAGCCCTTACCCTAAAACCTAACATTCTCACACTTATCCCTAAGACTTAACACCCCTCACACTTATTCCTAACATGCCTCACCCTAACACCCCTTACACTTATCCCTAACACCCCTCACCCTAACACCCCTCACACTTAGCCCTAACACCCCTCACCCTAACACCTAACCCCCTCACCCTTATCCCTAACACCCCTTACCCTAACACCCCTCACACTTATCCCTGTGTCTCTTCCCCCCCTTTTAATCAAGGGAGGGGGGAGGATGATGAGGGAGGAGGGAAGAGACACAGGGGAGGATGATGAGGGAGGGGGGAAACAGACACAGGGGAGGATGATGAGGGAGGGGGTAAAGAGATACAGGGGAGGGTGATGAGGAAGGGGGGAAAGAGACACAGGGGAGGATGATGAGAGAGGGGGGCAAGTGACACAGGGGAAGATGATGAGGGAGGGGGAAAAGAGACACAGAGGAGGATGATGAGGGAGGGGGAAAGAGACACAGGGGAGGATGATGATGGAGGGGGGAAGAGACACAGGGGAGGATGATGAGGGAGGGGGTAAAGAGACACAGGGGAGGATGATGAGGGAGGGGGTAAAGAGATACAGGGGAGGATGATGAGGGAGGTGGGAGGATGATGAGGGAGGGGGGATGAGACACAGGGGAGGGTGATGAGGAAGGGGTGAAAGAGACACAGGGGAGGATGATGAGGGAGGGGGTAAAGAGATACAGGGGAGGATGATGATGGAGGGGGATGTTAGGTTATTTATGCCCTTTATGGATTAAAACCAGACTCTGCATCAACTATGTAATTTTCCATGGGAGTTTTGACATAGATCCCCCTCCGGCATGCCACAGTCCAGGTGTTAGTCCCCTTAAAACAACTTTTTCATCACTATTGTGGCCAGAAAGAGTCCCTGTGGGTTTTAAAATCCAGCTGCCCATTGAAGTCTATGGCGGTTCGCCGGGTTCGCCGGTTCGCGAACATTTGCGGGGGTTCGTGTTCGCGGTTCGCGAACCGAAAATGTTATGTTTGCGACATCACTAAACTAGAGTTAATCCGAGTTTAAACATAACATATCTCCATATGTTGTGTTTTCCACCCAAGCCTATTTATCAAGAAAAATGGTTGATAAATAACTCCTAAAGAATACAACGGAAATGCAGATAATTAACTACACATATCTGAATTTTGATCAATATGCCTCAAATATATAGGTCTGAAGTAGAACATTAAAATATACTCTACAGATAGTATTTTGTTTGTCTCAATTATTTTCGTCTATCATAATGAAAGCGTTGATGCAAAAGGATCAGCAACTTCACATCAAGAACAAATCCCGATTTGATAATGTGAAAGCATGTGTGAAAGAATGAAAGAACAGCTTTTTAATGTTCAATTGACCACTTTGTTGTTGGCTTAACCAAGCCAGACACTATGATTCAAAGCAATCGTTGCAAGGCTTTGAGGGCAGTGTAGATGGCATATTCCATTCTTCAGAGACCATAAATCTGGAAAGAATAAACATACTTAAATGGAAAAATGAGTTTGAACACACAAACAACTGAATCAGAATATAAATCAGCTGCAAAGAACAAATATAAATCAAGAATTGATCCTTAATGGTGTAAATGGCGTAATATTGATTTTGTAAAAACAAAAGAACACATAAAGTAACATACAATTAGTTAAAGAACACAAAATCTTACAACACATTTATATCATGCTGGCACTATTCTATAAATCTGAAGTGCAGGATATACTTATTTTTATTCTGCTGATGATTATTGGTTAATAATTTTTTTTACTACTTGTTTGACTGCACGTTGTACAGAATTGTCTATTTTTTCTTGTACAACACAGAATGGAAAGACACTCAATTGTCTACTATGGGCTTGATTCACAACCTATGCAGGGGATGGAGAGGGGTTTGCTGAGGATGTGATGGTGATTTTCCATACAAAACAGCTTTATAGCATACTAGAAACACTCTACAGTTCCTTCAAAGCTATCTTTCCATGGCCAACATTCTGTGTCTTTGCACTCTTAGTGAAGCTCTCAGTGGAAGGTAAGATAGCTTACTGTTTTTTGTATCTCATATGAAATATTTACAGCACAGACGTGTTTATGCATAGGATAGAGTGTGGCTTCTTACTCCTTGCATGGAACTACAATTGCGTCACACAATACGTGGGCATGACAATGAGGTCATCATATTGTGTGATGACTCTGTAGTTCCCTACAAGTCAGAAAAAGGTTAATTTGGCATCTTGTAAGCCCTCTTGTCATGTTAAGGAAATTCATTATATTGTATTGTAGTAAAGAGAGGGGAGTGGAGAAGAGAGAAAGGGAAGGGGCAAGAGAGGGAGAGAGAGGGAGAATGAGAAAGAGAGAGGAAAGACTGGGAAAAGAGGGGGAGGTGAGGTACAGAGAGGGGGAAGAGAGGAGGAGGAAGGGGAGTTGGAATGATAGGGGAAGGGAATGGGGAACAAAAGTGGGTGGTGGCGGGGAAGTGGGGAAGAAAGGAATGGAGGAGTAGAAAGGAAGGGTGGGGGAAGAAAGCAGGAAGTGGGGAAGAAAGAGTTGGAGGGAGGTGAGAAGGATAGGAAGATGGAAGAAAGACCGGTAGGGAGATTAAAGGAGCAGGGCAAAGAGTAAGGAATATAGGGAAGAAGAGGGTGAAGGTAATGAGAGTGAGGTAGAAGAGACGATGAGGGAGAAGAGGGGGGAGAAAGAGGACGGAAAATAGAGACATCAAAGGAGATAAAAAGAGACATGACAGAAAACAGGATTGGGGTCAGATTAAAGAGACATTGAGGGGAATATAGAAGAAGGCGAGGAGGGTAAAGAGGGGGAGGGTTGAGACAAAAATAGGGATTAATAAGAGAGAAGAGAAGGATGCAAAGAGAAGGAGGAAAAAGAGTAAGAAGATATAAATATATTTATACAATTGCAAAAATATATATATAAAAATAACAAAAGATAAATATAAAAAAAATAATAATATTTCAATTCTGCATTAGTAGTGATTAGGGGTAGTTTTTTTTTTATCTTAGCCAGGCCTAGTGCAGAAGAAAACCTAAATACACCATTGTACCATTGTACCATATCTCACAGTATGTTATTATTTGCTTTATTTACCTGTATTTCATTTAATTTGAAAATAATTTGTTAGAATTCACTGTTGCTTTATTTTAAAAAAATGATAACCATTTTGCCAATAAGGCTACACTGAATTTTCTAGGTGGCTCTAATTTCAAACTTTTATATGAACTATTGTGGCAATTTGAGACATTAAGGAAATTTATATTTTTTTAAGTAGCAGAAGTAGTTTTGTATTTTTTTAAAAGAAATTGACTTAAAGAATAATAAAAAATAACAAGATAAGTTCGTAAGTAGGGTAGCTGAGTAACTTTGAATTCAGTTTAACTGGATTTAAAAAAAATACTGTTTGCATGTGCACAGACACACACAAGATATTTCTAATATTTCTAATATTGTATCATTGCTTGTCATTCGGTCAGAATGGACATCATCCTTGCTTCAATAGTTTATCCTCTGCAGGAGCTGGATTAGTAACATCACAGTCTGCAGATGCGATCGTTTGCCATTAGTTTCAGATCCGGGCTGGTGTTATGTGCTTTTCATCATGAGGCTCCAAGTCCAAGTTAGTGAACCAGGACTAATGATCACAGCCTTCCTATGGGACACCAGACTTCCAGTCTGTACAATTTAATCCTTTGCATCCATTGCTAGATATGTGCCTAAAACTGTAACTTTATGAAGTGCTAACTTATTTATAAAACACACATTTGTACTTATGCTGCACTTCTATATTTGTTACTCTTAAAGTGATTCTTTAAGCATTTTGTCGTGTTATGTACATTTTTAACTAGGTGACTTAACCAAAGCTATCCCCCAAATGTAATTGCCATATACAATTTACATTTCACTTACTTCCAAGAAGACTTCAGAGTAACAGATTCTGAAAGTTCCTTATTTCTTCCTGATTGCTCAGGTAGGGTACAGTGTTTCCAAGCTGTTACCTGTCTTGTCCACGGGATTGGCTTCACACTACTAGTCACTCATACTGCTTTGCTATAAAGCAGTGACATGCTGTGCATCAGAGCATCATAAAACATTGATGGAAAAATGCATGAGAGAGAACAGGAAGAAATGGGGAGGTTCCAAAAGGTGAGAAACGGTTACTCTGAAGTCTAAATTTTATATGGTTAAATACTTTGAAGAGGATAAAATTAATTAAGTCACCCTGTAAAATTAGTTATGTAAAACAAAAAAATATATATGTCTAAAGAGACCCTGTAATATTTGCATGCTAAATTTCAAATGCAATTGTTTAATTACTTAATAAATTATACAAGATATATATCTTAAAGATAGTAAACTCCACTAAAGGGGATTGCCTTGTCAAATTTTGCTTTATATAAGTGTTTTAGCATGTTAATTTATTTAATTTATTCAACTAATTTTTAATTAAAACAATCATCCATCCCCCTTTTATTTCTGTTTAATTGCATGTGTGCTGCCATCCTTCACATTTAAGACTTGCCAGCCCTGTATTCTGGTGGCTAGGATAAGTTAAGGCCGTTCCCATGTTGTCTGTCCAAAGATGCAAAGTTATCATTCTGACATGGTTTTCTTTATGTGCGTCTGAAAAATATGGAGATATGTAACTGCTCCTACTTTACATACGCTTATTTTGTCTGATTATTGAAATCAGCCTGAAATATGGGTGGGGGAGAAGGGTATTAATTTAGGACTACCATTAAAATTCTGTATGAATACACTCCATGCTCCATATTATTTTATTCAATTGATGTGTTTTTAGGGGTTTTATTTTGATGTTTGTGGTGTAACTGACTGTTGTTTTATAGTTTCATGTAGATGTTTTGTAAGCTATTTTGTCATTGAACTAAGACATCCAATGCTGATACATTTTAATATTTCAATTACATGTGTCTTGGTGGTGGCGCTCAGTCATGGCTGACTCTCTGTGACCTCATGGACAACACACCATGCAGATCCACTTGATTTTCATGGCAGAGATACTGGAGTGGGTTGTCAGTTCCTTCTCCAGTGGAGCTCCTGGTATTCCCAGGTTGCCTCCCATCTCTGACTGGATTCAAACCCAGGATGCTGTGGTGAAAGCACCTGCTTCCTAACCACTAGGCCACCACAAAGGTTCCAAATATGGTATACATTTGAATTAGAGATAGTAACCTCACTTAATCAATCTATGTTGTTAATATGTAGTTTCTGGTGTTTGTAATCTGTGTCTCTCTGTCTTTGTATTCACATCTAGTCATTGCTAATTACTCACTGGTGGTTGCACATACTCTGAGAGATTATAGGAATCTGAGACCAATGTCCAGCATTTCTATTGGAATTCAACATGTGCAATAGCAAAAAGTAGACTCTAAAGCAAAGATAAAACATAAAGCTTTTGAGTCCCTCAGTTGTGTCTGACTCTCAGTGACCGTACGGAGGCTGCACGCCAGGCACATCTGTCTGTGTTTTCTGGTTGTGCTTATCCATATGGCTTTCTCAGCAAAGATATTAGAGTGGGGTGGCATTTTCTTCTCCAGTGGACCATGATTTTCCTGACCTCTCTACTATGACCTTCCCATTTTGGGTGACCCTACATGGTATAGCTCACAGCTTCATTGAGGTATACAAGCCCCTTCACCACGACTAGGTAGCAATCCAGAAAAGGAGCATAGGAAAGGATTTTTAACAGACAATACATTGATATGTCAGCCTATAGTTTTACATTATACCATATTTGGAACATTTGCTATATCCACTAAAGACAAGAGTCCATTTAATTCTTTAATATCTTGGTATTTACCAATTTATTATTTACAGTAGATTAACTATCTTTGATGATTGTTATTTATTGTTTTTTTTAATATAACCTTAAAATAATAGGTGCATTATCACAAGAAAATCTTATTTTTTTAAGCTTCAATTTAGATTTCAGATTCAAACATCATTCTGTTCTTACAAAATATAGCTGCTTATCTCACTGATCTTATGAGGAAGTCCACAAGACAGAAAGGGAGTCGTTCTCTCTGTAACAGGATTGCTCTGGGCTGAAAAACCTCAGCAACATGTTATACTATGATGTAAATCATAGGGGAAAGTGTTCATTTATACTATATGTCTAAAGTGGCTAGCAGCTATGGTCAACTCCATCTAGATTAGCTCTTAGCTATCCGCTAGTCTAGACTTGTGAGACTGTCTTAATATCATCTTCTTAATATCCTAAAGAATAATCATTGTGAAAAAGGCACATACATAACTAAATACAGTATTAAACACAAGTACACATGATTCAGAGACTTTAAGTAATTTTATTTTTTTGTTATGGTTTGTGTTCAAATGTCTTTTTGGGCTTATTCTTTAAGGAATAAATAGAATAGCACATACGTTACAAAGAAAATATATTTTACTGTAATGATCAATATACCAATAAAATGATGTGCATCTTTACATTAACCATGACAGACATTGTAGTTAAATATAGTTAAAGGAGGAGGTTCCAAATATGGTAAAATTTTAAAACTTGTTAACAATTAATTTAATTAATACATTATAAAAAATAATTGCATTTTCTTCCATTAAACTTACATTGAATTTTGGTATATGCTAATGCCGTGACGTCACATGCGCACCGCGTCATTGACGTCACATGCGGCACCCGGTATATGCTAATGACGTGACGTCACATGCGCGCCACGTCATTGACGTCACATGCGGCACCCGGTATATGCTAATGACGTGACGTCACATGCGCGCCGGATGAAGAAGGAGCCGAGGCCGGAGCAGAAGCAGGTAAGTGAGGGGAGAGGGGGAGGTATTTAGAAGGGGTTAGAATGAGGAGGGGGGTTTAGGTTGAGAAGGGGGGTTGGGGAGGGAGAATGAGGAGGGGGGTTTATAATGAGGAGGGGAGGTTGAGGATAAGAGGGGGAGGGAAAAAGACACAGGGGTTAGAGAGACACAGGGGGGTAGAGAGACACAGGGAGTTAGAGAGACAAGGGGGGGGAGAGTGACTCGAGTATAAGCCGAGGGGGCCCTTTTTAGCCTTAAAAAATGGGCTGAAAAACTCGGCTTATACTCGAGTATATACGGTATTTAAGTTTCATAGATTATTAATGCATCTGATAGAGGAGAATCAGTAGTGTATGAAAAAAAAATTTGCATGAAAAATATCAAAATAAACATGATTAAACTTACCCCTTATTTTGATAAAATCTCATAGTTAACACCACTGCTAAAATTAGCATAAAATCTATAATTTGTTTTGCCAATCCCAGGCAGCTAATATATTATTTATATCTGTGATGGCAGTTTGTCCAACAGGGCATCATCAGTATTTCTATAGGTAGCTTCACTGTGCCTATGTAAGCAGCTCTGGGGGGGTGCAAAACAAGTGTTATTTGTATAGAATGGCTAAATGTAATGTGTGTGCCTGATTTTGAAAAAAAGGGACAATTAGGGAAAATTAGATAAACCTTTACGTTTAAAGATGGAGCCCTCTATTCTTTTGCAATGTGTTAATTTTCTTTTCTTAACCCTTGTATAGAGCTCTGGAATATGTTAGCTAATTACAAATAAATGATGATATTATTGTTATTATTATTATTATTATTATTATTATTAACAATAATAATGGAAGAAACCAGGATATCAAGACAACTTAGGCACCTTATTAAAAAAGTTTCAGACTTTTTTTGCTAATCTCTGGTGTCCACACTTCCATGATCTTGGGATAAAGCATTTGATGTGCTGGGAAGACAGCAAGTAGGTACACATAGCGTAACATTGTCATCTCTGGTTGTATATGATTAATTGAGGATTAACAAGCATATTGTCCTATTGTCTGGTCATAAGGGAAGGAGGTATATATATGAGGATTACTGCATAGAACTAATCCTCAATTTGGCCAAAGGTAATATTTACTCAAGATTTATCTATAATCTGAGTTCTACATTTCATACAATTTAAAAGCTATCTTCAATCTGAAGTTAAAAATGTATTAAGTTGACTGACAAAAATACATTTAGTTGGGATAATCAAAAATTATGGTAATACACTGTAATTATTATTATTACCACTCTTTATTTATAAAGTATCAGCATTTTACATTGTGCTATTTACAAAATAGAATAAAGTACAGTGGGCACAATTAGCAAAATTAGGGTATAGTAAGTTAAGTAGAAATGCAAGTACAGATACAATACAAATATGATACAAATGGGTCAGTACACAGCTTGGTGGAACGGAGTTGGTATAACAGAGTCGAGGTCCTGATTCTGAAGAGTTTACAATCTAGAAGGTAATAGTGGGGTGTGAAACTGTAGGCGGAGTATGCAGGGTTTGCAGGGTCTGGTTGAAGTTGATAAGCTTCTTTAATTAGATGTATTTTAGTGAGTTTAGAAGATTTTGAGGTAAAAAGATAGTCTGGCAGAGAGAGGCAAGAAGTTTCACAGAGTATGGGCAGCTCAACAAAAATCCTGATGTGGGAGTGAGAGAGGATAAGAAAGGAGGAAAGATGAAGGTAATTAGCAGAGTACATAGATCAGTTGGGGGAGTATTTTGAGATGAAGGCAGAGATGCAAAAGAGTGCATGGTTGCTAAGGACCACAAAAGTCGCCATATGTGCTCTGCACTGTTAGAGGGTAAAAAAAGCATGTGGGGAAGATGGTTTCCGTTTTGCAATTGATGCCTAGTAAATTAAGTCATAATCAGACGGAGGCTAATTGATTTGTAATTACTTGAGGAGTGGAAGCTGTGTAAGAGGGTGGGAAGATTAGGAGTTTTGTCTTTGACATACTGAGTTTGAGTTGACAGGAGGACATCCAGGAGGATATGTTAGAGAGGACGTTGGCAACATGTATTAGAAGAGAGGGGCACATGAAGCACCAGGAATCTTACCTCCATCAACAGGAATCATGGGTACATCTGTCCTGTCAGGTCCCACACCATTTCTGTTGTTCTTGGGGCAACTTGTATACCAATAATGGTCTTAATGTATCAATTATTAACTACTAATAATCACTAACAATGTTGTTAACACATACTGTGAAAAAAATAGTGATAATAACATTTAAATAAGTGTTAGAACACACTTTGGACATTGCAATACATGTAATCATTTCTAAACCACACTTGTGTCACTGCAATGATCACATAACAATTTTTTGGTATGAGAAGAAGGAAATATATGTCATCATCATGTCATCAAAAGAAGTTTAGTGCCATGCAAATTTATGTTTACAGTCATCAAATGCATGAAGGGTTGTTGATGCAGAATGATGACCAATATCCTAAACATAAGTGTTAATTAATTATTATGTATGTTGATGCCCCAAACCAGTAACTATGAAAAACAAATAGAAACATAGATAACGGTATAACAACATCTTAGTTTATTACAAACATAATCGTATCTGACCATGCATTAATATCATGGGTGTGGTATGAGCGGATCCAAGAGGACAAGAGGCTGTTTTGGAAAACCCGAAAGTGGTAAAGGTAATACTGTATAATAATAATGATGTATTGCATATTCTCGAGTCACATGTGGCCATTACACCACAGTGACCAAAATCTGATGAAGAAAAATCTTATCATTCACAACTCCATAAAATAGAAGTAACCAGTATTGCACATGCATCATATCTTCTTCTGCTCAATTGCACAGATGCTTTAATTTATGGATTATGTAGTCCAATACAAATACACACATACAATATGTTCAGAAAAACAAAAATGTAAAAAAAGGTGGTAATAAGCTAAAAAAGGCAGAGGAGGAGAAAAGACAATCTAAAAATATATCTGAAACTGTAACAAGGAACCAACTTACCTGAACTTCATCCACAAGCAGTGAAAATCTTTTTGTATCTGTCATGAGAAATCACTTGCAATGTCCATTAATAATGATGTGTCATCTCACAAGGAATGCTTAGCTATGACCACAGTCAGCGGGCCGAGTGTACTATCACCATCTCTATATGGTGATAGTACTTTTATCCACATGGATATCACATTCATCTGGTATACAGGTGTTATCAGATTATAACTGAATGTGCGAATATCATCGTGTCTGATCACGTACCCATTAAAAGGAGGGAGGGATAAAGGTCAGCAGCCATAATGTATGTTACTTACATCAGACAAAAGTATCTATTCTCATATTGATGAGGGGTTAACATGCTTCACTACTGCATGTATTACTGTTGGCTTTGAATTACATACTATAGTCAGACTTTGTTAGTCCCATATCTGCATTGGTATAAGGTAAACTTAACAACAACCATGTGTTTTAAAACATGATATATGATTATTTAAAAGGCATATCTAAGTTTCCTGGACTATTAATGCATCTGATAGAAGAGAAACAGCAGTGTATGAAAACATTTTTGCATGAAAAAATATCAAAATAAACATTTAAAAACTTACCTCGAAGTTAGCAAAATGTGTTCTAATTTCTGCCAGCTGAATTTTAGAGTAAACATGCACTTAAAAATCTGATGAAATTAGCATAAAAGTCATAATTCATTTTGGCCAATGAGGAGCAAGCACAAGCAGTCTCTCTCTCTCTCTGCAGCACATCCACACTTGATTACCACCTTGCTGGGAATCCATTCTGTGTATCAACTACTGCTGTGTTTTTCTCTCTCTCTCCTTGCTGAGCGTAGTGTTTGTGCACAACCATATCATTGGATGATGCAAACAAATGTTCTGCTGCTAATTACATCTTCATTTAAGCACTTTGGGGGGGTGCAAATCAATATTTAAGTTTGCTGCACATACATATGTAAGTACACTGAACTTTTCAATAAAATACATATTTTTCTGATAGTCAGTAGCTGTTTGTAAGGAAACATCTAAAACTCCAAAAACTTCTAGCCATTTTGTATATATTTTTCATACATTATTTGGTAGCACTGCTTGCAGATGAATAGGATGCCTTCATGGGCCTGAATTGTGCCTAAAAATAAAAAACAAAAAATAATAACCCTAAAGGGAAAAAAACATATGGGATGCACATCTCTTCTTAATGGCATTCCTCAGTGACATTCTAACTGGTGAAATGTTAGACATAAACCTATGTGCCCACAGAGAACAGGATCATTGACCTTGTGATATGGTAGCCACCTGCTTACAAAATATCATAATCACAGATCCTTGTCATCACAGATCCTTGTCAGTAGAGCCATGATCCTCTACTCTGTAGCCAGGCTAGATTATGCTAACACTTGGACCAATAGATTGTTAAGGAGTGCTGTTGAGAAGTTCAAATCCTAGGTGCAGCTCCTATCTCCTCCTCTGCATGTACACAGGGCCACCACCCCTTGCCACCACACCTAATCCCTAGTCGAGGTGGGGTTGCGGGAGGATGCATCTCCCCACAAGGAGGCATGGAGAGAAGGGGCCAGCCTGTGGGTGTGCAGGGGAGGCCTCTGCTCTGGATGAGGCGGTGCTGGGAACCAGAGCACACTGGGTAACGTCAATGGTGCAGGCGGTGTGTCGTTCAGATGTTTCTTACTCTCCATCTTTATGTCTATGGTCTTACTGATCCATTTGGTTTTCATGGCAGAGATACTAGAGTGGGTTGCTAGTTCCTTCTCCAGTGGGCCACAGCTCCTAGTATTCTTAAGTGGTCTCCCATGCAAGTACTGACCCGGCCCAACCTTGCCTGACTTCAGGGTTGTTGTGACTTCTGGGTTCTCCTAATGAAATCAAACCCAGATCGCGGCAGTGAAAGCACAGAATCCTAACCACTGGACCACCAGGGAACCCTATATATATATATATATATATATATATAACTAGTGTAATCTAATACATTTTTTGTATGTTATGTTATTTTGTCCATAGTGTAGGCCACCCCCCACCCATGCAAAACACCAATCTCCCCTTGGCCCCCCTCAGTTTCCCCAAGATACCCCCTCTGGTGGGCTTCCTACCCAGATCAGCAGTAGTTAATTTCAGTGCTTCTTCTGCGCAAACCCTGCCAGCACGGCTTGTTGCAGAGGTAGGGAATGCTGAATGACATCACAAGACATCATTCAGGATTCCCTGCCGCCACAGCAAGACACGCTATAAGGGGAGGTGCAGATGAATGTGGAAATTCATTAATATATATACCGGTTGCCCTGCCCCTGCTCTGCAGCACATGCATATACCTACTCTGCATAAGTTGCTGCACATTCTGTCATACTAATTAATCAGTGAGCATCTCTCAGTAAGAGTTGTAAACATGCTTTGGGGATGGGCCCTGCGTCCATCATTTCCTTGAGTAATCTCTCCCACTCGTTACACTGGACAGTCACTCTGGGGTCATCACTTGGAGCTCTGGCTGCTCTTGCTTCCTCTTCCATTATCCTCCTGACCTTAGCCCGGCTGTTGCCCTAATGATTCTTTAAAAACCTCAAAGCTAACCACAGTAACTGCAGCTGCTACCTTTCTCTATGCCTGGGTCCTAGGCCCATACTTAACTTCCCTATCCTCTATAAGGATATGGGCATGGGCGCGGATGGCATTGAGGAGTACCACCATCTCCTCTTGACTGTATTTAGGGCCCCTGTGCTTGCCTTCAATCTCTTGTCTTCCTGACTGTGGATGGGGATACATTGCTTTCTGCTCTGACCCTGAGGCCTCTCCCTCCCCACCACTATCCCTCCCACCAGGACCAGGTCCCTCCCCCTCTTACCCTGAGCTAAGAGTACCAATCACTATTGGCGACTCCCTCCCTCTACCTCACCTATATATAAACATAGGTTAAAAATCTCCTGCAGCAATTTTACTATATAATGTAAATAACTCTGCTTGAATAAAATAGGGCACTTAATGTTTAAGGGTATATGTATTTATTTTTTACAAATCAAAAAATTAATCTTTCAGTTATTTTTTATTAATCTTTCAGTTAGGATTTGAACTTCTCAACAGCACTCCTTAACAATCTATTGGTCCAAGTGTTAGCATAATCTAGCCTGGCTACAGAGTAGAGGATCATGGCTCTACTGACAAGGATCTGTGATGACAAGGATCTGTGATTATGATATTTTGTAAGCAGGTGGCTACCATATCACAAGGTCAATGATCCTGTTCTCTGTGGGCACATAGGTTTATGTCTAACATTTCACCAGTTAGAATGTCACTGAGGAATGCCATTAAGAAGAGATGTGCATCCCATATGTTTTTTTCCCTTTAGGGTTATTATTTTTTGTTTTTTATTTTTAGGCACAATTCAGGCCCATGAAGGCATCCTATTCATCTGCAAGCAGTGCTACCAAATAATGTATGAAAAATATATACAAAATGGCTAGAAGTTTTTGGAGTTTTAGATGTTTCCTTACAAACAGCTACTGACTATCAGAAAAATATGTATTTTATTGAAAAGTTCAGTGTACTTACATATGTATGTGCAGCAAACTGAAATATTGATTTGCACACCCCCAAAGTGCTTAAATGAAGATGTAATTAGCAGCAGAACATTTGTTTGCATCATCCAATGATATGGTTGTGCACAAACACTACGCTCGGCAAGGAGAGAGAGAGAAAAACACAGCAGTAGTTGATACACAGAATGGATTCCCAGCAAGGTGGTAATCAAGTGTGGATGTGCTGCAGAGAGAGAGAGAGAGACTGCTTGTGCTTGCTCCTCATTGGCCAAAATGAATTATGACTTTTATGCTAATTTCATCAGAGTTGTAAGTGCATGTTTACTCTAAAATTCAGCTGGCAGAAATTAGAACACATTTTGCTAACTTCGAGGTAAGTTTTTAAATGTTTATTTTGATATTTTTTCATGCAAAAATGTTTTCATACACTGCTGTTTCTCCTCTATCAGATGCATTAATAGTCCAGGAAACTTAGATATGCCTTTTAAATAATCATATATCATGTTTTAAAACACATGGTTGTTGTTAAGTTTACCTTATACCAATGCAGATATGGGACTAACAAAGTCTGACTATGGTATGTAATTCAAAGCCAACAGTAATACATGCAGTAGTGAAGCATGTTAACCCCTCATCAATATGAGAATAGATACTTTTGTCTGATGTAAGTAACATACATTATGGCTGCTGACCTTTATCCCTCCCTCCTTTTAATGGGTACGTGATCAGACACGATGATATTCGCACATTCAGTTATAATCTGATAACACCTGTATACCAGATGAATGTGATATCCATGTGGATAAAAGTACTATCACCATATAGAGATGGTGATAGTACACTCGGCCCACTGACTGTGGTCATAGCTAAGCATTCCTTGTGAGATGACACATCATTATTAATGGACATTGCAAGTGATTTCTCATGACAGATACAAAAAGATTTTCACTGCTTGTGGATGAAGTTCAGGTAAGTTGGTTCATTGTTACAGTTTCAGATATATTTTTAGATTGTCTTTTCTCCTCCTCTGCCTTTTTTAGCTTATTATAACCTTTTTTTACATTTTTTTTATGTCTAGTTATATTTATGTTGTACATTTGTTTTTTCTAATATAGCTGACAATCTTTGCTGAGTGTGCTATGCTGGATATTAAAGTGATATTGTGTCAACAACTGTAATAATCTGTGATTTTTGTGACATTTCATTTCTGTCTTTACAAACGTAAACATAAACAATAAAGAATAAAAAGTAGCAATGGAAAAGGACCATGATAGTAAAGCAAGTTATATTTTCACGTGTTGAATATTTGCTAAAGGATGGTAAAAATGCCTAAACTGTTTAGGCTGGCCAGCATATGCATCTAATTCTCACGGAGGATTTCTGGAAACCAGTGACAACATTGGCACTTTAGGCTAGCCCCGGGCAGTGTGCACTGGTAGAATGCTTCACATTACCTCACATGTAAAGTTTCTCAACTGACACAAAGCTTAATGGAAGTGAACCCTGACAATTGTGGCCAATGGAGTGTAAGTGACATTCTGCCTGGCATGCCATTATGCATTTTTTTCCCTTTCTTGAAGGTGTAATCTCTCCGGGGAAAACCTTGATGTTAAAATGCCATTGTATTTTTGACAGGTGATTTACCATTTACTAACTATTATATAACAAGCAGAGATGCTTGAGATGTTAGCCAAACATATTTGTTTTTAAGAAACAGTAGAACATGTTACTGTTAGAAAATACTATTCTTGCTTGACTATAATATCCATAATGTTTAACTGAAACAGGTAACAAGTGATAAGTTTGAAAAACAAGGATAAGCCACTTCATCAACAGTGTATCACCTTAAAAATAATAATTTATTAAGATATGTTGGCAATTTATTGAGAAAACAATGTGAACACATTTAATTAAAAAAGGTTTAAGGTACATTTTTTTTTCTTTGCTTAAGTTAGATGTTACACACAAATATTGAGCTGCAAACTTATTTTGGGGTGACAGAGACGCCTTAAAAGAAAATCTGCTAATCTCTGACGAACAAGAAAAAAAACAGAATAGTAGGCGGGGAGGTAATAGAAGTATTGGAGAGATGAAATTAATGAACTACACGTGGTTTTAGAGAAGGGCACAGAGACGGCACAGGGAAGCAAGTACTTAAACCCTGCAGAGACAACCTAGCACAACCTGAAGTGAATGCCTGTAATGCAAGAAGCTTGCCATAGAAAATGATAGAACTAAGAAATATGGTACGATAAACATTAGTGAAACATGGTGGGATGATTCTCATAGATAAATATAAAAAAAAAAAAAAAGAAAAGTTGTGCCTCCCCCAGAGGAATGGGGCCTAAATATTTTTTTTATATGTGTATATATATATTTATCTATGAGAGTGTATAAATATATACAGTACACCCCTCACATTTATGTAAATATTTTATTATATCTTTTCATGTGACAACACTGAAGAAATGACGCTCTGCTACAATGTAAAGTAATAAGTGTACAGCCTGTATAAAATTTGCTGTCACCTCAAAATAACTCAACACAGAGCCATTAATGTCTAAACCGTTGGCATAAAAACTGAGTACACCCCTAAGGGGAAATGTCCAAATTGGGCCCAAAGTGTCAATATTTTGTGTGGCCACCATTATTTTCCAGCACTGCCTTAACCCTCATGGGCATGCAGTTCACTAGAGCTTCACAGGTTGCAACTGGAGTCCTCTTCCACTCCTCTATGATGGTGGATGTTAGAGACCTTGCACTCCCTCACCTTCTGTTTGAGGATGTCCCACAGATGCTCAATAGGGTTTAGGACTTGCTTGGCCAGTCCATCACCATTACCTTCAGCTTCTTTAGCAAGGCAGTGGTCATCGTGGAGGTGTGTTTGGGGTCATTATCATGTTGGAATACTGCGGCCCAGTCTCCGAAGGGAGGGGATCATGCTCTGCTCCAGTATGTCACAGTACATGTTGACATTAATGGTTCCCTCATTGAACTGTAGCTTCCCAGGGCAAGCAGCACTCATCTAGGCCCAGACCAAACATATATAAACATATGTGTGTGGATTCCCCCTATATGCATTTACCTAATGATGTCAGATGCTGCCTCCACTCTCTCTGCATCACTGTTTATGTTCAAACTGAGGGTTTCATCTCATATCAATGTTTATGTGTTTGTGCCTTATCCATTTATCTGTAATTTAGAGATTATTTCAACTACCTTTCCACAGTATAGATGTATACTTTTCTTGCTGGGTGTGTCATGGTCTGGACATGCATGAGTGCTGCCATCACACTGAGGAGCTACAGTTCATTGAGGGAACCATGAATGGCAACATGTATTGTGACATACTGAAGCAGAGCATGATCCCCTCCGTTCGGAGACTGGGCCGCAGGGCAGTATTCCAACATGATAAGGGCCCCAAACACACCTCCAAGATTACCACTGCCTTGCTAAAGAAGCTGAAGGTAAAACTGATGGCCTGTCCAAGCATGTCTCCAGACCTAAACCCTATTGAGCAAGATCTCTAGTGCAAGGTCTCTAACATCCACCAGCTCCATGAGGACTCCAGTGGCAACCTGTGAAGCTCTGTTGAACTCCATGCCCATGAGGGATTTCATTAGTGATGAAAATAATGGTGTCCACATGATTATTCTTTTTTTTTCTTCTTCCCTTCAACTAAAAGATTTCAGTTTGTTTTTGAATTGAGTTGTACAGTTTATAGGTCACATTAAAGGTGGAAAAAGTTCTGAAATGATTGATCTTTGTCTCATTTTTTTACAGCACAGAAACCTGACATTTTAACAGGGGTGTGTAGACGTTTATTTCCACTATATATATATATATATATATATATATACAAATATATCTTTCACACTTCCTCCTTCCCTCTCAGCACCTGATAGATCTGGCGGCTTCTCCTCCCCCAGGGCTTCTGTTTCCAGGTTTCTGGTATTGCCAGGCAACGCATCATCGGAAGCCTTCAATGAAAGGCAGGTTATGAGAAGAGGTTCGGAGGTGGATGGAGCCCATGTGGAGGGCGAGGGGGAACATTGGGAGGCCATGAGGGCATCAGATGGGTGGGAGTTGTGGTGGGGGGAATAAAAAAAACATTTAAGCAAAAATATGTATATATATAAATATAAAATAGTCTGCACTGGGGGCCCCTCCAGAGCAGAGCCTTGGTGCATTGCACTGCCTGCACTGGCGGTAGCTCTGCCCGTGTATAAAATTGTGCATTTTGGAAGGAAAAATAAACATACAGGTTATAATATACATAGAACAAATCGAAGGGTATCAGAGAAAGAACAGGGTTTTGGAGTGTTTGCGGACAACCTATGTAACAATACTAGGCAGCAAAGCCAAATAAAATATTAGCATGCATTGAGAAATATAGAAGCAAGCAATGTAAAAATAATTCTGCCACTATATAAACCCTAGGTATGCCTAACTTAGAATATTTTTAGACACTGCTTTAAAGAAAAGGCATTACAGAGCTGGGAGAGGTACAGAGAAATGCAATAAAATTAATAAGTTAGATGTAGGGACTAACTCAATTAAACTAATTTCTCTTGAATTAGGCAAATAAGAGATATAGGACTACCTTATATAAATACATACAGATTCAATAAAAGGCTTTATCAGCCGAACTGGTTGTGGCCCCTTTATGCTAATTTGGGTCTCAGTATGCAAACCATGGGTTTCCTGGTGGTCCAGTGGTTATGATTCTGTGTTCTCACCACTTTGACCTGGGTTCGATTCCAGTCAGGGAACCAAGGCAGCCAAACCACCCCTGAAGCCAAGTAGGGTTGGGACTGGTCAGTACTTGGATTGGAGACAACCTAGAAATATCAGGAGTTGTATGCTGGGGCCCACTGGAGAAGAAACTGGCAACTCACTCCAGTATATATGCCATGAAAACCATGTGGATCAGCATGACAATGGACATAAATATGTTCTTAGGGCCTCATTCTATTACCGGCCGTAGGAGATGCGGGGCCGCAAGGACCAGCCGCAAGCTATTCTGCTATTCTATTCCCCTCCGGCCGGGGATTCCGGCAGGCTTGCGGCCGGCGCCTTGCTTACTTGCAGGAAAAAGGTCCCGCTAGCACCAATTAAGCACATTATAAAGCCAAAATAAAGCCATCCTGCACTCTGAGGAGACTATAAAGTGATTGTTAGCAAAAATAGCACAACATTTCCCTACACTCAAATCCGTAAAAAACATATTTTTTAATTTATGTCAAAAATCCATGTAAAAAGTCCAGAGTGCTTGGAGCACCTCAGACCTGGCCACGCTGCGGCCGGAAAAAAAACAGTTAATGTAAACTCAGATTTGGGCTGATGTGCAAGCTTGAGAGTGGGTTACTATTAATCCTCATGTCCCCCAATATGATCCCTAGCATTTACAGAGCTGTACAGTGCTGTCTTGAATTTATTTTTGACTTTAAAGATTTCTGAGCTTACGGCCGGTTGCAAGATATACGGCCGGCCGTAAGAGGAATCGCAGCCTTGCGGCCATTTTACGGCCGATAATAGAATGAGGGCCTTAGTGTATTACAGTCCACGAGGTCACAGAGAGGCGGCAACGACTGAACAATGCAAAAAAAAAATGCTAACCTCAGAGCTCTTTATAATGGCATGGAAAATGATCTATCTGCATGATAACCTTAGGGGGCATAGAAAAGCAGACTGTAATCCTAATTATCATATCAATGCAGCTAATTAATATTCAGGCTCACTAATTTGCATAATACTGCAGAAATAATGCTGATTATCTCAGGAATGGTTAACTGCAGAATAATGGATATTAGAATGTATAGCTAGTACATGTGTACGTCTATGTGTAGAGAAGCAATTGTGTGGTATTATTTATATTATATGCGGTATCCCCTCCAGATTTTCTTTGGCTCCTACATTCATGATTCTGAGAGAACTTATTTCCTCTACCTGCCCTGGTTACCTACTTACCACTTACCACTGCTTGTTGTGGAAAATGTACTAAACAACATTACAATGCAAACTAGGTTCTCCTGGATAATAAGCTCTTCGGAGTAGGGAACTCAACTATGTTGCACCAAATTTTCTGTCCTATATTAAAAATGAATGCCAATACTGTTCTAGTCCATGTGGGTGGCCTGATATGTATTAACTCATTGATTACCGTAATTGATATAACCCCAAAATTATTTTTTATTGCCGATTTACGGTGCTACTGTAACTTACAATTGCTCGATTGAATGAGGTTCCTAGTGTCAGTATATATATATATATATATATATATATATATATAAATGTATTTTGGATAGTCGATATGTTTATATGTATTTTTGTTTGTTTATTATAAGTTTTTTGTATTTTCATTGTCTATCATATTATTTTATGCATAATAGTATATATTATTCATAGTTTAATAACTGTTCTATGTACATAAAATGTAAAGAGCATTTGTTACGAGAATTTGGGCCAGGAGACATGGGAGGGAGGGGGGAAAGAGACACGGGGGTTAAAGAGTGGGAGAGGCTTGCAATGAGCACCAAAGGCGATCATTGCGGAGCTCACGATGAGCGCCAAAAGTTGCGGGTTGGCCAACACCTGCAATGAGCGGTGAAGCCTTTGGCACTCATTGCGAGGCCTGTAAAGTAGAGGGGGTTTGCGATGAGCGCCAAAGTTGCGGGTTGGCTGAGGCCTGCAATGAGCGGTGAAGCTGCTCATTGCGAGGCCCGTAAAGTACAATTATTTATGAGATATTTAGGATCGTCGTGTGATTCCTGAAGTTGATATATTACGATATTGTAAATATAGCATGAATTTGTTGGTATATATCTTCATCAGTGGGCACAGTCAATAATGTTATTGTTTTATTTGACGTTGTTGCTTTTTTTTTTTTTTCATTACGATTTTAAGTTGTTTCCATAAAAATCTTTTTATGTAATTCATGTCCAAGGCCAATAATATATTATTCTCTAGAAGGGTTTACAGATAGTATTATAAGTGTTTCTTTTCTTTTTTTAGTTTTGGAATTTTTTGTACACTTACTATCTGTTGGTTTACAGTTAATATTAATTTACATCTAAAAGAAATACCCACTAGGGTAGAGACAATTTCATAGGTAAACCACCCTATTTCAGACTGTGCATATTAAATATTTTCATTGTAATATATTCATTTCCCTTCATTTTTATTTACAAAGTGCCTTTCAAGGCTGCAATTTTGAAACTTACAGACTAAAGTATAAATGGAACAAAAGGTGATGGAATTAAAGCAGAGAAATGAGTGCTTGGTAAGTAATTGAACGAGAGTAGAGTGTTATTTGGTTTTTTATGTGGTTGTAGCAGCTGTGAAAAATGGAGGTGATAGTGCATAAACCTGCACTAGAAAAGAACACAAATCCCCGGTGAATGGAGGTGGGAGGGCATGTTAGGTGAGGTTAGAGACAGAAGAGAAGATGGTGGTTTGTGAACTCAAGGTCTGGAGGTAAAAAAGGTTCATGGAACAGAAAATATATTAGTTGGTGAGGGTTATGGTGGATGGTATGGGTCCCAGTGTCACTGGCTGAGACCCTGCAGAATTAACTACATCAGTCCTGATGGTGAATGGAGATGATAAATTGTCCAGTCCTGTCTCGTCAATGTTCAATACCTTCTAAATTGGCAGGAAAGGTTGAAGCAGCTTCTGTCAGCACTCAACGTTTCTTCCATGATTTTGATGTTATACAAGTTGTTTCTGGTGTTTGGCTTTGGATATGACAATAGATGCTTCTGGCTTTTTCCATGATGATGGTCTGGCTGAAAGGCTTGTTGCTATCTATCTCATCATCAATCCAGATCGAAAGCCGCTTCTACATTTCCTCAAGGGCATAGCATCTGGACAGGGTAATCTTCTTAACAAAATATGTAGTGCAGATTGTTGCAGAAGACTTAATCTTCTCCTTTTAATGGACAATGGTCCAAGCTACCCTACCAACGTGTCTGAGTTTAATTGCTGCATACCAGTGGAAGTAGTTTTACTGACACCCAACACTACTTCACTCATCCAGCCAGTCATTGCGACCTTCAAGGCCTATTATCTTCACTGCACATTCCGCCAACTCATAGATTAAACAGACAGCAAGGACAAAGAGTCCATGATGGATTTTTGGAAAAATTATACCATCATGCAGGTTATAACTAATATTGATTTATCCTGGAAGGAAGTAACACAGCAATGTCTGAAAGCAGTGTGGAATAAGATATAGCCAGAGCTGTGTGCCGAAATGGAACCAGAAAAGCCCATCATTGACGAGAATGTAGACCTGGTCAATATGGATAAAATGGGAGATGCAGATGCCCATGCTATTGAGGAGTTGATGCAAGCTACAGGCAAGCCCTTATCAATAAGGACATCCAGCAACTGGTAGAACAGGGCATTCTGGAAGCCCAGGAAAGGAGGAACCAAAACAAGTTCCCACCGAGTTACTCACCAAGAGTTTGCGGTCCATCCATGACATTGTGGATGATTTTGTTGCCGGACAGTTTCAGGAGCAGAAATGTGAGATGCAGCATTCTTAGAGCAGTGTCTTCCTACCAGCATCTGCTGTATGGCTGTAGAAAGAAAAGACGGATGTCCTTGGTCGAGTTTGTGCTAAAAAAAAGCCAGAATGGAGGATGAGCCTGAAAACTTCCACATCTGCCATTTGACTTTTTAGTTAAGGTTTGATGTTTCTTTAAATTCTTTTATCATGTTTTGAAGTTTTGAAAATGTACGGTAATTGCTTTTTTTCCATGAGTTCCCCTATCGCTATCTACCCTATGTTAATATTTACCTCACTGTTAGGTGAGTCCAGCATTCCATGCATGCACAGATATATGTGGTAAGGGATTTTTTTTAATCACTACACCGAGCACCACCACCAAATTCTAGAGAGGTAAGAGAGCAGAAATCAAAAATTTCTACTGTAAGAAAAAAATAAGCAAGGTTGGTTCCTTTCATGTTGAAAATATAAGCAGTCTTACCACTGACTTGAATGGGGGACACAGTCCTACAAACTGATTTGCTGTAGTAATGTAAAAGCATGTGGGCAGTCGGATATACATGTAAATACAGATTTTATTTTATCTGATTTCTCAGTGAATAATGTAAATATTTTTAAAAAATAGACTTGAATTGATCTATTGCTTGTATGATCCTTGAATCTCTCCCACAAGATAAAAAGATTGGAGATTGTACCTGTTTCAGATTCTATTCTAAATATATTTTAGCTTACTATACTCCAAGGCATAATGTGTTGGCGTAGTGGTAAACATGCTGTCTCAAACTTTTTTTTTCAATGGTACATCATTGATTCAAAACCAAAGCCTTCAACTTTTCTATTTGTTTTGCTAATATATATATATATATATATATATATGTATATATATATTTTTAGATTAAAGACAAGTGGAATGCATTAGGTTAGAACCAAAGAATTAGTAATGGAAAAAACTCTGAGGCAGCACCACTACATGAGAGAAAAAGTATGGCTAATTAATATATAAAAAAATACAATGAAATACAATGAATTAACTATATATGCCATGCAGATATTTGTATGTGTTCCATCAAACAAATTATCAGCTATACAAATAGCACAGAAAGTTAAGCTGCTTACTATGACCCTCATTCAATTGGGGCTTTCGGGAGATCCGGGCTCGCAAGTGCCTGTCGCAAGTTATTTTGTTATTCAATTGGCTTACGTTTACGGGCTCCGATCGAGTTACGTGCTCCGAGCTGCCGTTCATTGCGATTTGTTTTTGATCTTTCACGTCTGCAAGAGTCCAGAATGCAAAAAATCGCAAATTGCTATTCACTTGTTCACTTATTCACTGAGTCCTCCTCGCCATCTAACCACAAGTTACTGGTAGGAGGTCAAATAGGAGCATGTTAAAATAAAAAAGCAATACTGTACTTTTATGAAGAGTGAAAGTGATGTTAGGTCTTAGAATTATTAGCACAACATTCACCAATACTTTATTTCATGTTCAATCTTCATGTTATATCAATCATGGCAATCAATGTGAAGTCCTACAGGCTTCAAACTCCAAGCCCATTGGACTTTGAAGATCCAACCTCCATTTCTTCAAAATCCTACGGGCTTGGAGGTTGAAACCCGTAGGACTTTGAAAATGTAGGTTGGATTTCATAGTCCTACGGCCTTCACTTACGCTTTATGGACTTGGAGGTTGGTAACGATGACAATATCTGTTTCCATTGGCTGATTCTGCATCGGGAGTTACGGGCTTGCTCCTGTAGCATGTTCAAGACCGCAAATTCTACGTCCGACTGCAATGGTTTCCATTTTCACAATCGGCCCCTAACTTGCCTTCACGGCTAATCGAATAGCACCTTAACTTGAGCCCGCAGCAGGCCAGAAACGTAAGTCCTATTTTAGATAACTCAATTGAATGAGGCTCTATGAGTTTTTAGTTCAAATCCCCATATAGGTTCCTCATATAAATTGCTTTTATTGTTTAAAATAAGAAATATTTAGTTTAGGTTATATATATATATATATATATATATATATATATATTGTGATGGAGGGCCACCAGGGGTCACAAGAGAGCTCTGTAAGACTTCTCCCCTGAGAATGCAAAGAGTTAACTCCAGGCAGTTATCAGAGGCTAATGAAAGCCCAGCTGTGAACTGCCTTTAAGAGCAGCAGAGAGATGCGGTGGAATCTCTCTCACTTAGGCTTGGGCCTAAGAGCTGTGAGCTGTGTGTTTTGCAGGAGAAAGCCCTGGACAACTCAGCTGCTGTTTGGATCCTGAGAGCTGGGATTTGTGCTGGAGCGAGACAGTCAGGAAGACTGCTGTATTCCAGAGTTTGCTCACAGAGAAGACTTCTGTGGTATCGGAGACATTCCACTGAGTAAGGATTATCTGAAGACCCCATCCCTAAGAAGCCGGATGCAATAAGGCATAAAAAGGTTGGTGACAAATACATGTTGTTTTCACCATATGAGGATAAGGAGTACAAAGGCCCCAGGGAGAAGACTGCATTGAGAGAAAGTAATAGTCCCTCATCACAAGTGGGTGACAAGGGTCCCTGGGGTGAAGCATAAGGGAGAGAAGGGTGGGCCCTATGCTTCACCCACTGTTGACACAGAGAGAAGAGGAAGAGTCCTTAAAAGATACCAGATTAAAGCAGAGAGCTACACTGTGGACTGTATTATTTTACCTGCAGGCCGAGAAGCGACCTCAGGGATAGTCAGGGCGTTCCAGGTCATAGTAAGTCCGTTTATGTAGATTTTTATTTTATTGTTGAAGATAAGCACTGTTTTCTTTCTGTTGGCGCTGACAAATAAACAGCAGTCAAACTAAACCTCTGACAAGCCTACTGTGTCTTCCCCCCAGAATATGTAAAAGAGCAAAGAAAACAGGACGCAAACCCCGCCAGAAGGGGGCGCTCTGTTACACTGGTGGCAGTGGTGGGATATAATTGTCTGTGTTGAAGAAGACAGCCCACAGTACAGCATAATGGAGGAGGAGGCCTTTAAAGCTTTAATAGAAGCACAGCGGGCAATGAACCTGCAGCAGGCAGAAATGAGTGATGGCTGCTAAGTTTAATCAGAGCCAGTCCGAGATGAGAGCCATTTTAGATGCACAGAAAGTACAGCTGCAGCAATTTAAAGCTACAGAGAACATTGCGATTTCAAGCGGGATTGTGAATCCAAATCGCTTTCTAAAGAAAATGACCGCTCAGGATGATGTAGAAACATACCTCCTGAATTTCGAGAAGATTTCTACCAGGGAAGGTTGGCTTAAACAGCACTGGGCCACAGTCCTGGGACCCTATCTGTGTGGAGAAGCACAGAAAGCATATGTGGTATTGCCTGAAGAAATGGCAACCAATTATTGCACCCTGAAGGAGGGGATCCTTGAGCGGATAGGAGTAAAAAGAGTACAGAGACCGCACTCCTGGGATTTTTTTAACAATTCTGCTTATCACCATCCAAGGGACATGCTTAGCTACCCAAGTCTTAAAAGCAGTTTCCCTGTCAAGAGATGGCAAACCGGTCAGGGTAAAAGAGAGTCCACAGAGACGGCGAGAGAGTCCGCAGAGATGGCGAGAGAGTCCGCAGAGACGGCGAGAGAGTCCACAGAGACGGCGAGAGAGACCGCAGAGACGGCGAGAGAGACCGCAGAGACGGCGAGAGAGACCACAGAGACGGCTGGTACCGCAAGAGAGATGGCTGGTACCGCAAGAAAGACGGCTGGTACCGCAAGAGAGACAGCTGGTACAGCAAGAGAGACGGCAGAGAGAGCACGTGAGAATGCAGACCGCACCGAAGGGAATGCAGAAAGGAAACCAGACCAGCGAGAAGTAAAGATGATGCCAGACTCTATTCCTGAATGGTGGAGGATGCCTGCCTTTGAGGACTACAGAGTGTCCTACAGGAATGAGAAACTTATGCCTATTTGGGAGCAGAGGAAGAATCCTCCCAAGTCCAAGTAGAAAAATATGGGGGAGAACAATGTACAAGAACAAGGAGAGCACATGTGGGACATCCTGAAGATAGAAGGATTGACCCAGGAAGTAGCTGAAATCACTGCTAGGTGTACAGCCCTCCAAGTACAGATCACCAAGCTAGAACAAGAGAAGAGCTCCACCAATGCAGAACTAGAATCCCAGAGAGCCCGGTTTGATTCTGAGAAACTGCAGCTACAGGAAATAATTACCAATCTGCAGATATCCCTTTCAGAGTTCACTGTACAGAAGGAGAGACAAGACCAAGTGTCTCGAACTCAAGAGGAGCAGCTGACTTGTCAAATAACCACATTGAAACTGGAAATCTCCAAGCTGAAAACATTATTAACGCAAAAGGACAAGGAGCTTGAGGGACTTCAACATCGGGTGGAAGATGAGAAGAGGCAGAAGGAGCAGGTGATTGAAGACATGCAAAGAAATGAAGAGTCATCAAGACAAAACATAGCTGGACTCAACCACCAAGTGGACAATCTAAGCAGTGTATTGAAGCAAACTGAGAGCGAGGCCCAGCAGATGGTTCAGTTAAGGGAAGAGCACAATAAGGTGATTGGTGAGAGAGAGTCAACTCTTAATGTGTTTAATGAGTACAAATCCACAAATGAACAAGAAATAAACTCTTTAAACCAAGCTGTTAAGACTCTGGAGAAAGGTCTTCAATCAAGTTTGGCCACATCCGAAGAGCTAAAAAGGGAAAAATCAGAATTGGCAGTTAAAGTGCAAGAACTGGATGCAGCCATCCTTGATCTAATTGCTAAATGCCAGAATCTGGACACTGAAAATGAGGCGCAATGTAAGACTCACGCAGCTACAATGGAGTCTCTAAAGACGCAATTAATTAAGAAGGACAACCAGTTACGGCAGAGAGTCTCTGGGAAGGAGGTAATGACAGAAGAAATCCTTCCCCTAAAAGAACAATTGCTTTCTATGGAAGAGACTGTGAAAAATCTGAAAGATCTCTTAGAGAGTGAGAAAACGAGATATAAGGGCTTGATAGCTGAAGAATTGGGCAGAGAAAGTACTTTCTGCAGTGCTATAGAAGGTCTATGGAAAGAATGCCAGAAACATCTTCAGGAATCCACTGAAAAGAATCGGCTGATTCAACAACTTAAAGAACAACTTGGCTACTTAAACAGTGAAATTAAAAGTAAAAATGAAAATTTGAAGCGTAGTTTGGAGGATGTTAAGGAAAAAGATGATCTGATAGTTCAGCTCCAAAATCAGATATTGAAGAGCGCCAATCTCTTGGAACAAGACAAAAATCTTAATGTAAAATCGGAGGAAGAAGATAGTATTAAGACAACTGTGGATAACAGCAGCGGTGCAGAAGGGAAACAACTAGTAAATAGGGAAGTGAACAGCGACAAAACGCACAGGCTCAAGGTAGATCAAGTGGAAAATAATGGTAACAATGCAAGAGAAGGAGTTATTCGTCCAGTTAAGGAAGAAAATGGTATATTACATGAAAAAAGAAGTGTTGGTGTTATCAAAAGTCTACATAACCTCAAAGAGAACAGTAAGCTTTCAAGCTCAGAGAATTTAGAAAAATCCCCAGATCTTGGAAATGATCACATTACTTCATCTCTTGAAAAATCAAACCAAAAAGTACTTTCAAAAGAAGAGCTGTGTGAGACCGATTCAAACAAAACCAGTGCCAAGGATGAAGAGACAGAGAAAAAGAAAGACATTATTTCTGTCTCTAATAAAGAGAGAGCGAGTGTAGTCAAAGAAGCATCTAGTAAAGTTGAGAGTGGTGCAAAGCAAACTAAGGAGTCAACTGTGATAGATCAGCCAGAAGAAAGCAGTGAAACAAAGGTTTCACCAACCATAGCAGATCAGTGTGATACAGAGCAGCAACCTGAGCAGAATCTAAAACGCAATAGTGTTACTGAAAAGCCAACTAGTGATGGAACAATGGATGATTCTGAGGATAAACCAGACTCTAAACTAAGTGTGCTAGTAAAGACCATGAAATCACAATCGTCCAAAAGAACTGGCATAGTTGAAAAAAAATCTACTTTAAAAGCTGAAGTAATCATAAAGAGCAAAGAGAAAAAAGAGGAGGAATCAAAAATGGAACCTGAAACATCAACAGAAAAGGAGACAAAATCCCCTGAAACTGAGAAGAAAACAAGTACTTCAAAAAATAAACATAAAGATAAATTACTTCCCAACGAGAGCAAGCAAACTGACAGAGCAAACTCAGTGGTTGAGTCTCAATTGACAGAGGATGGAGCTGCAACTCCAGAAGTAGAGAAGTCTTCAAAATCAGAGAAGCAAGCTCCAGGTTTAAAAAGTAAACATAGATCTAAGTTAGTGCCTGAAGATGAAAACAGTGGTACAGAAGGGAAGGAAATGACAATCAGGATCTCCAGCAAGAGGAAGAAAGGTGACGCATTATTTGTGGCTTCCGCAGTTGCAGAAGCTGAGGAGCCTGAAGCAGAGGAAAGCATAGGCCGGACATTAAGACGGTCGCCGAGAATTTCACGTCCCTCTGTCAAAGCCGTTGAAGTCAAAGAGCGTAAACCTGAAAAGAAACCCATTGATGAGGAGGACAAACCTACTGCCCAGAAAGCAGAAAAAGAATTGGAAGAATGGAAACATAAGAGTAAGGAACTCAAGGCAAATCGTTACAAAGACTAAGTAAAAGAAAACGGTTGTGATAGAAATGATACAACCAAATCGCTCTCTGCAGAATTATCTAAACTGCAGGTTCTATTAAAATAAATTGAAGAAAACAAAGCAATAAAGAGAAAGTGATGGCGATGACTCCGGTCCAGAAGGATGAGCTTCTGTTGTACCGAGGAAAACCTGTTCTTCTGAAAAGAAAGAAGAAACAGAAAACCGTGTACATTGGTCGTACAGATGATACTTGCCTAGATGAGAAGTGCAGGAGAAACAGAGTTGTGTGTAACAACCTATGGGTGTGGTTTGGAGATACTATCGGTATCCAACCAGGTCCAGGGGTGCCATATGGCGAACAAAACTGTGTGTTCCCCTAAGATGATGCAGTGGACGAAATCCCTGGTTGTCTATTTGAGGGGTATCTCAAGCCTTACTTCATCAAAGTTGATGGATCTATTGAAGAAGGGAAAATTCTCCTGGGTCATGGAAGTACGCGTGCTGTTGAGCTCAAGAGGATAGAGCAAGACCCAAGCCCATACTGCATAGTTGCGCCAGAGAATATTATGCCCTATGAAGAGGAGCCCCTTAAACGAGAAGACAAGAGGAAGATAAAGTTTCAAGTGAGCATTTTCGGCCTCTCGGCTCATATAGCTCAACTACATGGTGTTGAGCTGAGGGGGAGGTTATGTGATGGAGGGCCACCAGGGGTCACAAGAGAGCTCTGTAAGACTTCTCCCCTGAGAATGCAAAGAGTTAACTCCAGGCAGTTATCAGAGGTCAATGAAAGCCCAGCTGTGAACTGCCTTTAAGAGCAGCAGAGAGATGGGGTGGAATCTCTCTCACTTAGGCTTGGGCCTAAGAGCTGTGAGCTGTGTGTTTTGCAGGAGAAAGCCCTGGACAGCTCAGCTGCTGTTTGGATCCTGAGAGCTGGGATTTGTGCTGGAGCGGGACAGTCAGGAAGACTGCTGTATTCCACAGAGAAGACTTCTGTGGTATCGGAGACATTCCACTGAGTAAGGATTATCTGAAGACCCCATCCCTAAGAAGCCGGATGCAATAAGGGATAAAAAGGTTGGTGACAAATACATGTTGTTTTCACCATATGAGGATAAGGAGTACAAAGGCCCCCGGGAGAAGACTGCATTGAGAGAAAGTAATAGTCCCTCATCACAGGAGGGTGACAAGGGTCCCTGGGGTGAAGCATAAGGGAGAGAAGGGTGGGCCCTATGCTTCACCCACTGTTGACACAGAGAGAAGAGGAAGAGTCCTTAAAAGATACCAGATTAAAGCAGAGAGCTACACTGTGGACTGTATTATTTCACCTGCAGGCTGAGAAGCGACCTCAGGGATAGTCAGGGGGCGTTCCAGGTCATGGTAAGTACGTTTATGTAGATTTTTATTTTATTGCTGAAGATAAGCACTGTTTTCTTTCTGTTGGCGCTGACAAATAAACAGCAGTCAAACTAAACCTCTGACAAGCCTACTGTGTCTTCCTCCCAGAATAAGTAAAAGAGCAAAGAAAACAGGATGCAAACCCCGCCAGAAGGGGGCGCTCTGTTACAATATATATATATATATAAAATAAAGCTAATTTTAATATCAAGTAACTATTTGTTTTGGAGCTTTTAAAAATGATTTAAACTAACTAACAAATATTTGAACCTAAACCTATACCTAAACAATTAAATAGGATTGTACCAAGAGATGTTATTCTTGGTTTGAACCAACAGGCTCATAAGGACTTTATTTTAAAATCTGCTTTCGAGAGGAAGAAATTTGAATTGCCTTATGAGAACGTCAAGGTTAGTCCATATATTTCTGGAGAGGCTCTAATGTTCCAAAAACAATTTGGGGAGGTAAAAAAAGTGTTAAGGCATAACAATGTCCCATATAGATGGGGGTTTCTCCTCAAACTGATAATCGTCTACTCAGATGAAAAGCATATAGTTCAGTCTATTAAAGACAGTGACAAGCTTTTTAAACTTTGGCAGTTGATTCCACCAAATATGGAATCAACTTAATTCTCTGAGATATTGATAGGCGTGAGGATTTCTGGTATTTTCATGTTTTTTAAAGAGAGATCTTAGAAAGATATATATGCCAAATTTGCTGAGATACTGGTATAACTTTGTTTTCCTTCTCTAGATTTTAGTCTTTTTTTTTTTTTGCTCTCTCTTTCTTTCCTTTTAGTGATAAATTACAGAGGTCCTTTAAGACTAGGCAAAATTACTGGATTTAAGGAAATAATGCTTTAAAAGGATCCTAATTTGACATATAAGCTTATAGCACATACCCGAGTTAATTAAAAGGTTTTAACACAAGTTAGAAATAATTTTGCAAGGGTGGGGGGACAGGGGTAAGTAAAATGTGGGATGATGAGGAATCACATATTCGGTAATTCAATCTATAATATGATGCACATGAATGATTTATGTAATTTAATTATTTAACATGTGGTATATTTTTATGGATTGAATGATTTAATGGTATTGTATAATTTGACTTACTTATATGTTGTGTACTTGTGTTATCACATACAGTATATAGTTGTGAGCATACGAGCCGTTGATCACTATTGCGGGCTCGCGAGCCAGGGCCTCAGTTGTTGGCAAGGAGCGCCAAAGTTGCTCCATGCCAGCAACTGAGGCCCTCGCTTCCGCAAATGCGGGACCTCGCGAAGCGAGGGGCCGCATTTGCGGTGGTGGAGCATCCCAAAGTCTCCGCAAATGCGGGTCCTCGCAAAGCACTTAGGGAATGAGGCAATGAGCGCCGCAGGCGCTTATTGCTGGCGAGCCTCGTGTAGCGAGGCGAGCTGTTAAACCCACCTCGGAACCAACCTTAACGTAACAAACACCCACACGCACTAAGAATCCGACTATAACGGCCGACCCGCGCGCAACTAAAAACAGTGAAAACACACCAAATACTCACACAAACTACATAAAAAGCTTACCCATAGCAAGGGGGGGCACCTAGGACCTCTAAAAGGGAAGTTACACCTCCATTTAAGTCCAAATTCCCAAGTTCAGACACACGAAAATCCCCTCAGCGAGAGAAAAAATGGCTGCCGAAAAAAATGAAAACGAGGCTCAAAGACCCAGGACCGCCCAGCCACCTACAACTTACCCAAGAAGGGATCCGAGATAAGCTCGGAAACCTGCATTAACCCTAGAGGATCCGAGATAAGCTCGGAGCCCTGCATTAACCCCACATTAACCATCGCAGTCGGGGTCCCGATTGCGCGCGATCGGGGACCCCTGCTGCAATCAAAATTCCCGCATTACAGGTCCTTAAAGGACCCGTTGTAAAAGAAAAAAAATATACACTGTCACCCTGTCAATCATGGGGGTCAATACAGACCCCCATAAAACCCTCATTAACCCTGTCACTCATGGGGGTCAATATAGACCCCCATAAGCCCTTCATTAACCCTGTCACTCATGGGGGTCAATACATACCCCCATAAACCCATCATTAACCCTGTCACTCATGGGGGGCAATAGAGACCCCCATAAGCCCTTCATTAAGCCTGTCACTCATGGGGGTCAATACAGACCCCCATAAGCCCTTCATTAACCCTGTCACTCATGGGCGACATGTATTATTTTACTTTTAGAGGTCCAGTAAGATCTTGAGGACCCTTAGTATGGGAAATATAAATCCCTCTCAGGCTGTGAATCTTTTAATGTTTTTTTTTCTGTTATTTTTTGTTGGTATGTTACTTTGGTAAGAACTTTCAAAATTCTATAAATAGGTACAATCTTTTTGATGCTTGGAGGGTTTTTCACCCAGAGGAAGGCAACTATACCTTCAATTCAAATAGGTTCCAATCTTATTCAAGACTAGATTATTGTTTAATAAACTTGCAGAGCTTAGCTAAAACAATAGCAGTAGAAATGGGTCCTATTGTTTGGGCTCATCATGCAATGGTAAAATTGACACTTAAAACAGATAATTTTACAAAAGTAAGAAAAGCTTGGAAATTGAATACGTCCCTTTTAACTGATAAGGAAATCAAAAATTCATTTAAAGATGAATTATCTTTTTTTTTTTTTTATTAATGGAAACTCAGTACAATTTAAGGCTCTTATTTGGAAAGCTCATAAAGCGTATATTAGGAGGATGTTTATAAAATGCCAAGCTCAGAGTAGGACAACAAGAGTGAGCTCAATAAGAGACTTATATATACAACCATATAATTTAGAAAAAGAAAAAAATTTAATCTTTATTCTGACAATATAATACAATTTAGACAAATTCAATCTAAAATTAAGAAAATTTTATAAGAAAGGGCTTCTCCAACAGAAAACAGAAAATCAAAGCAATTGATCTGGAAGAATGATGGCAATTAAATTAAATAAAATATCTACAATACAATATGAATACCTGTGCAATGAGCAAGGTAAAAAAAAATCTAAGCCTGATGAGATTGGAGACATTTTTTTATAGATACTACGAGAAGTTATATAATTTGGAACAGTCTAATGAAGTCAGGAAACCTTCTACTCAAGATATTGAAAGTTTCTTAAATCAAGTTAAACTACCTGAGGTATCTTCTATAGATTTGGAAATCTTGAACCGGGACATATCTGAAAGTGAAATTATAGAGGTAATCAAGACTTTAAAGTAGGCAAAGCCTATGGTCCTGATGGATTTATAAATGAATATAACAAATGATTTTATCCTTTTCTTGCAAGTCAGATGTAAAGTTCATTTAATTAAATTATGAATGAAGGTTTAGTGCCCAAAGAAATGTTGGAAGCAACTATAGTGACAATCCCAAAACAACATAAAAACGTATCCATATGCAAACATTTTAGACCTATTTTACTTTTGAGTTCAAATACTAATATATATGACAAAATTTGGGCTAACAGGTTGAGCTTGGTTATGGATCATTTAGTGGATAAATATCAGACAGAATTTATTGTTGGAAGACTGGGGCATAACAATTCTAGAAGATTCATAGATTTAATTGACTATGTAAATAAAGAAAAAATAATTTTGTCTGTCTTGCATTGGATGCAGAGAAAGACTTTGACAGAGTCGGATCGGAATTCTTGGAGCTAACAGCCTTAAAATATGGTTTGGGGAATTTTGCCACTAAGGCCATTAAGGCTTTATATGAGTTCCCATCCGCCTCTGTCATAGGGGTAGGTTTTAAAACTGCTGTTTTTGAAATATAAAATGGAACCAGGCAGGGTGTCCTCTATCCTCCCCCTTCATTTTTGATTAGATCTTTGGGATATATATCTAAATGGGGCAACAAGAACATAAAATAATAATGTTTACAGATGATGTTCTTACTCTTTCTGATCCGGTCCCTTCAATTGCGAGGCTACAAAAATTGATTCAGGAATATAGTTTTGTCTCTTATTACAAACTCAATGTCACTAAAACAGAAGTTATGACAATCAATCTTATTATTGTTAAATCAACTCAAACTAACATATTCTTTCGATTAGCAAACTAATTGCATTACCCATTTAGGTATTATATTTAACAAAATGTAAGCAATATAATCCCAGCTAATACAAAAAAAATATCTGTTAAAATTAAAAAACTGCTAATCTCTTGGGAGAAAATCAATTTATCACGGCTGGGTAAAATTGTGGCTGGGAAAATGTAAATTTTACTGAAATTAAATTATATAATTCGTAATATTCCAATTCCTGTTCCAAATTATTGGCTTCAACAATTTTTCAATCAAACTTTTTTGACTAAGTGGTCCTATTGGGGTATTAGCTATTTAGGCAATTTATATATCAATAACAAAATTGCTTTGTTTCAAGAATTGAGATATGAATATGGCTTACCTTCTTATAATTGGTTGGATTATAATAGATGAAAAACTTTAATGCTTAAATCAAATTATAATCTGAAACAGAGTAGATTATTGACCAATTTTGAACAATTGATTAACTCCCCAAATAAAAAAAAAACATCTAATATCTAGATGTTTTGATTTTTTCAAAAATACCACAGATAAATTAAAAACCTCCAGAAATCTGGTTTAATAGTTTGAAATGTACAAACAAAGTGATTAAATATACACCTTTTAGAAAAGTGTACTTTAACATTTTTAATGGATGGCATCTAACCCCAAACTAGCTAAATTTCCTTCTAATTTGAGTGATGCCAAATGTTGGAGAGGTTGTGGCAATGTGGGTACGCCCCTGCATATCTGGTGGAAGTGTAAGATTGTACAAGATTTTTGGAAGCTTTGCTTTAAGGAAATTTCTAGTAAGCTGAATTTGATATCATACCAACCTCAGAGATGGCTCTTTTGCAAAAAATTTTGATTCCAATTAATTGGACGTGTAAAGCGCTGATTATTTAGTTTTATGATTTCATATAGTCAAATGGCTGCTAGCAAGCAATTGGAAGCAACCCGAGATTCCAGCATGGATTGAAATTATATTAACTATGAATAGGTGTTTAGCTCTAGAAAAAGATTGATCTGATATGGGGGATTGAAGGTTTACCACAATAAGTGGGATTTGTGCCAAAAATCTGTAAATGCTGAGAAAGGGCCCTAGTATTAGGGGATGTGCCTTTCTTCTATATTTTTTGGTCAGCTCTCACCCTGCCCATTGGATGTTAAATCCAGCCCTGGCCCCTTGCAAAATTCAGCTATACATATAGACATCTCATGTCTATATGTCAATATATTGGTTGTTCTTAAAATTAAGTAGTATATGTTTTTTCAGGCAATGTTATGCTTACTATGTTTGTTACGGATTGAATAAAGAGGTATTAATTAGAAGTTTAATTGCCAATTTGCAAACTTACAGGGTTGATGTAGAATCATTACCAAAGAATTTGTAATGTCGGTATTGTTTTTTTAGTATTGTTTTGGGAAATTCTTATGTTTTATATGTTGTCAAATACAATAAAAAATAATAAAGAAAAAATTATAATTTTGAACTATATATATATATATATATATATATATATATACAGAGTCGAGTCATATTATTATGACCAACGCCTACTTTAGCGCATAGCCAATTAAATATTGCACAAGCTGACTTGGTCGGTATACAAGGTGACATGTAGGCATTCTGCAAATATATCGACCATTGATGTCATGGGTAAAACTTGCAATTTGTCCAACTTTGACAAAGAGATGATCATTGGCTTTCGGACTAAGGATGGCAGTATTTATGAAACATTGCAGTGAGTAAACAGAGAAGAACAGCGGAGCACTTCACTCCATTGATGTCAGAGGTAAACTTTAGCTGTGAATGTGTGTAAGGGCCAACCGACGCACTATAGTTGAGCAACTCAAAACGAACCAGAGAGCTACCAGACGTGTTTCTAAAATAACAGTACAGCAAACCCTGTGCGTATGGGGCTCCAAAGCAAACGGCTGGTTACTACACCCATGCTGACAAGGGTTTATCAATTTGCTTGACAGTACTAAAATTGGACCTTCTCTGATTGTCAGAGAAATAACTTTTCTGATGAGTCATATTTTCTCCGCCATTGACTGGACGAACTTTGACGTGTCAGATGTCAAACCTCAGAGAACCAAAACTCTGCAACCATTGGTGGAAGAACACAAGCTAGTGGTATCAGCATTATGGTCTGGGGAATGTTTTCTTGGCATTGTCCGGGTCTCAGCTGATTGGGATATCTATCCATCCTTGCAGATCAGCACACCCATACAGGTTGACTGTCTTCCCTTGAGCGGATGGGATCTTCCAGCAAGACAATGCAACTTGTCTCACGGACAGAATTGACCAGGAGTGGCTGGAGGAGCATGATGAAGATTTCCAGGTACTTCTCCGGCCTTCAAATTCCCTGGACTTGAACCCCACTGAGCGCCTATTGGACCACTTTGATCATCATGTTCACTGTATAGATCTTCCACCACACACTCTTTAACAGCTGTCAGATGCACTGCAGTCGGCATGGCTATAGATACCCTTGCCAGCCTTCCAGCATCTTATTGAATCACTACCACGCCGTCTAGCTGCTTTCTGTGCTAGACGTATTGTAGTATATAGTAATATCTTTTTTAGAGTATTGAAGTATATAGTGATACCTTTTTAGTGGACAAACAAATTCATAATAATAGTGACAAACTTCCAATAGCGACCTTTCTTTATCAAGTGCAAAGCAGTACTGATTTTTAGTTGAGCAGAGTGAGAAAGGAATAGAAAGTGATAGGCATCATAAATAATGCTCTATGCAGTCAACTGTATGTGTGCATCAGGTTTCAGATAAGTGAGTAATAAATGGGGCCATAAATATCTTTGCATCTTATGCATTAAAAGAACAGCAATGGCACAAAAATAAAAAAAGGAAAAAATACATGACCAGGAGTTTGGAGTTAGTGGGAAAAAAATCCCATCTAAATTTAGGCCTGTATTTTTAGTATTAAAGAGTATTTTCATTGTCATTTTCAAATGTCTATATAAATTTAGAGATTTATATCTATATAATTATTTAAAACAAATTGTTCACATAAGTATTCAAATGATTATTTTAAAAGCAACACAAGACACACAGTAACCTTATACAGCGCTACGGAATATGTTGGCGCATTATAAATAAACTATAATAATAATAATATTAACCTGAGGCGTGATCATGATCAATTAAGCAAGGCTGTAACTCCCAAGTAAGAAACAGCCAGTAGAAATGGAGCCCGTCATCATTACGTCAGTAAAACATGGAGGTGACATGTCAATCAACTCGAGATTCGGGGTCCAAAATGCGATCAGACCCGCAAACCCGCAATGTACAAAATAATAAAAATGAATGCAGATACTGTTCTAGTCCATATGAGTGGCCTGATATGTATTAACTCATTGATTCCCGAGATCAATATTACTCAAAATTGAAACATAAAATTAACTGATTTTAGATTGCTGATTTGCAAGCTTGAAACTGTTGTGCAATTAATTCTAATGTCTTTCATCACTTTCTCCATAATTTTCAGTGCAGTATTGATTTTATATTTGCAGTTACAGTGCTCCGGACATGTCTCTAAGCCCTTTGCGAGTCCTCCTTGGAACCCGCAACTTGTGGTCTGACTTTTGTCATTTGCGTCCTTGGCGGGGTGGTTAGTGATGGGGACTCGGAGCAATTGAATAGCGCTTTGCGATTTTTAACAATCGGAACTCTTCCGGCAGTGAAAGATCAAAGGCTACAGAGCACAGATGGTGACTTCATTGTCTCTTTAAGAATATAAAATATAATTATATGAAAACATACACACTGAAAAACAAGCATTACAAATATTCTAGCAAAGGAAAGAGCCTGTATTTTTTAATTCATGAAATGCCTATTGAGTGTCCTTGCAGTCTCCAGTAAATAGGGCGAAAGGTTAGCATACTCGAAAGACAGTTATTTGAGCATATGAATAATATAAAAACAGTAGAAAACAACAATGTATCAAAGTATTTGCTCTGTATCATACAAATGTACAGAAAAATGTGCAAAAACTAAATCTGCGAACATTCTAGAAATTGTGTGTGAATTGCAATTATGATTAAATAAGACAAATTCCTTATTCTCTGGCAGACTATAAGCTTGGTGACTTAATCAAAGATTAGCATTGTCTTTTTTATTTAAGCAAATGCAATATCTTTGAACTGTTTTTAATTACCTTGTGATTGTTCCAAATATTTTTTGTTCAACTTTTTTCTATTTTTTTACAATTTACAATGCAGTGTATGTTTTTCTGTTGACTGATATTGTTTTCTGCTTTTGAAAAAAAAGTAAATATATTCTTTTCTATCTTCAACTCCTGTATATGATTTATACATTATTCATAGTGTATATATATGACTTATACATAACCCAATAGAATTCACATGGTTATTTTAGGGATAAAGGTATTCAATGTATGTGCTACTTCACTGCACTAGTATGGTGTGAACATTTTTAATATGTATAACATTAAACATACATTTGTTATGAACTTCTATATTCTATATATATATTAGTACATCAGAATACTGAAGAAAGATACCAAGGTCTCTGAATTGATATTAAAACAATGTGCAGAGAATTTATTTATTGTAACAGAAGAGTAAGTTTAGAGGAACAAGCATTTTAAGTGGATGTGCACTTCTTACATGCACCTATTTCAGCTCCCAGTACAATGCATTTATCTTGGGTATTTTTAAGACAATACTTCTTGGCTGCTATTGCCTTTGCAGGTTGAGGTCTTATTGGCCTAAAACTAAAAAAAAAATATGCGCCTTATTAAATTAACCCTCTTAGTTCCCTCGTTCCTCGCAAAAGACATTTTTTTGCTATTTGCGAGGACCGATTCCCCAATACGTCCCTCACAGCTTGCTTTGCGAGATGACACCGAAAAATGTCAGAGAATAGGCTCAGAGAGAGCACCTCGGAAGAATCCCTACAGGCACAAAAAAAGTGCCAGCAAGGGCTCTTAAAGCCTCTACGTGCTGCCTCGGAGCAGCCCAATACCGCCACGTGATGCTCCCCCTGCTCCCTAAAGACATCCCCATGCTGCAGGGGTCCCTATAGAGACCGCTGCAGCCTCCCCACATTAAGCACTTGCAGCGGTGGTCCCCAATCGGAATCGATCAGGCCCCCGCTGCATTTAAAAAAAATTAATGACCTGCCACGGGTCCTAAAAGGGCCCGAGACACACTATTAACCTATGGCACCAAAAAATTAACCACCTCTATGCTGGGGTCCCCCAAAGTCTTGCCAATATTAACCCCTTGGTGCAGGGGTCCATAGGGACCCCAGCAGCCCCCCACATTAACCCCTTGTAGCAAGGGACCACTATCTGCATCGATCAGGCCCCCACTGCATTTAAAACATTTCAATTACCCACTTTGTGTCCTTAAAGGGCCAACGGCACACTATTAACCTATCCTGGCTGTGGCACCTAAGACCCCACATTAATCCCTTGCTGCAGGGGTCCATAAGGACTCATGGGGGTCAATACAGATGGCCCATAAGCCTTAATTAACCCTGTCACTCATGGGGGTCTATACAGACCCCCATAAGCCCTTAATGAACCCTGTCACTTATGGGGGTCAATACAGACCCCCATATGCCCTTAATTAACCCTGTCACTCATGGGATCAATAAAGAACCCCCATAAGCCTTAATTAACCCTGTCACTCATGGGGGTCAATGCAGACCCCCATAATCACTTAATTAAGCCTGTAACTCATGGGGGTCAATACAGACCCCCATAAGCTTTAATTAACCCTGTCACTCATGGGGGTTAATACAGACCCCCCCCCCATAAGCCCTTAATTAACCCTATAACTCATGGGGCTCTATACAGAGCCCCATGAGACTATAATTACCCCCCTCAGTCCAATAGGGGCCTATATAGACCCGATAGGTCACTATTTACCCCTAGGTTAGCCCTACAAGTGCCATGAGGGTCTTCCAGGACTCTCATGACAAAGTCTAAGCACTACACTACACTATTAACCCTACCTATACCCCATTAACCCATACTAAACCCTATCTAACCCTAACTGGGACAATCTAACCCTAATTGGGCCTATTTAAACCTATTTGGAACTAATAACCCTAACTGGGCCTATTTAACCCCATCTAGCCCTATTAAATCCCATCACGTATGAGGGTCTATATAGACCCCATACGCCTACATCTTACCCCATCCCTTATGGGGGTCTATATAGACCCCCATAAGCCTTTATCTAACCCCATCCTTTATGGGGTCTATACAGACCGCCATAAGCCTCTAGTTAACCCAATCAGTCCCATAAGGGTCTATGAAGGCCCTCATAGGACAATTAGAAGCCTATAATTAACCCCATAAGTGCCGAGGGGCCTCCAGGACCCTCATGACACTAAGTACAAACACTACACTATTCCCCCCTATAAACCACATAATCTAAACTTACCCCCTCTCCCCTAACCTATTAACCCCTACCTAACACTACCTACCTAACCCCCTATTAAACCCCTAATTAGATCAAATAAAAAAAACTAAGGTACACAAAATAAAAAAACCTAAGGTATACAAAACAAAAAAGGACACAACCACCCCTCACTACAAAGATAAAAAAAAACATCACAACCCAGCCACACTACAAAAAAAACAAAACATCACAATCCCCTCGCCACTACATAAAATAAAAAAAACATTACACACCTGCAAAGAAAAAGACATACACAAATACATATAACATTACAGTCATAAATATCGCATATAATAGTTGTCAAAGTGCGAGTTGTCATTACGCTTTGCGGCCCTTGCAAAGCGAGGACCGCAACTGACAACTCACAGTTTGACAACTCCCTTCGCTCCACTGATGCTCGCGATAAGTGCCATAGGCGCTCATCGCACCACATCAGCCCCCGCCAATACATTGCAGGGCTCACAGGCCCCCCATACTCCATGTTCCAGTGGCCGGGGGCGGAGGGTTGCAGGGGCAGTCGTACGCGCGCATGAGCACGCACGGGATGCCGGGCGGGCTTGCGCACGCACGAGCAGGGACGCGCACTGGAGGCGCGCTCGCGCATGGGAGGTGTCTGCAGCATAAGGTGAGGGAGAAGTGGGTGAGACACATAGAAGGGACAGCTGTGGGGAATACAGACAAATGGGAGGGAGAGGAGAGGGGAAGAGCGACACAGGGGAGGTTGAGGAGGGGGAAGAGAGACACAGGGGAGGGAGAGGAGGGGGGAGAGACACAGGGGAGGGGGAAAGAGAGACACAGGAGAGGGAGGGGAGAAGAGAGACACAGGGAGGGGGGAGAGACACACGGGAGAGAGGAGGGAGAAGACACACAGGGGACGGAGAGGAGGGGAGAAGAGACACAGGGGAGGGGGGAGGGGGAAGAGAGACACAGAGGACTGAGGAGGGGGAAGAGAGACACAGTGGAGGGAGGAGGGGGGAGAGAGACACAGTGGAGGGAGGAGGGGGGGAGAGAGACACAGGGGGGAGAGAGGAGGGGGAGAGAGACACAGGGAAGGGAGAGGAGGGGTACAGAGAGACACAGGGGAGGGAGATGAGGAGGGGAAGATACACAGGGGAAGGAATGGAGGGGGAAGAGATACAGAATAGGGGATACAGGGGAGAGACACAGCGGGAGAGGTGAGGGGAAGAGACACAGGGGAGGGAGGAGGGGGGAGAGACAGAGGGGGAAGAGACACAGGGGAGGCGCTCATTGAAACATTAGATTATTAGAAAATAAACATTTCATAGAATTAATAAACATTACAAATACAGTATTAAACTTACCTTTCCAGCATGTCCCCGTCCATCTTCTTCTCCAGATCGGCCCCTGGAAAAAAGATACATCACATTAGTCACACATACATCAAACACAACAAATGAATACATTATAAACATTATAAATTGAAAACGTATCTGTCCCTGATGTCCCCAGCCTTCTCCTCTTCTGCCCCGGCTGAGCCCTTGCTGAATCCGCGCTCAACCAATCACAATGGGATACACCCCCAGTGACAACAGCCAAGTGATTGGCTGAAAACAATAGACCTTCTGATTGGCTGATGTCACTGTCAATCAGACTGCAGCCAATCAGAAGGCACAGATTCATTCAGCTAATCACCCCGTGGAGGTGTATCCCATTGTGATTGGCTGAAATCAATAGTGCCTTCTGATTGGTTTAAAAAAGATTGACAATTCCTTCAGCCAATCAGAATGGGATATAGGGGATATGGGAGACTTCTGATTGGCTGAAATGTGATTGACAGCCTTTTCAGCCATCGGAAGGCGCAGTTGCCAATTTCCTACTGGAAGAGGCTCTGGAGGCCTCATTAGCGTCGGGGAGCTCTGCGAGTTCGACCCCTATTAGTTTTTTGTTTTTGTTTTTGTTTAGAGCGCGGATATAGCAAGGGCCCAGCCGGGCCAGAAGAGGAGAAGGCCGGGGACATCGGGGACAGGTAAGTTTTCTATTTATATTGTTTATATTTTATTTATTTGTTGTCTTTGATGTATGTGTAACTAATGTGATGTATCTTTTTTTCCAGGGGCCGAGCCGGAGACCAGAAGAAGATGGACAGGGACATGCTGAAAAGGTAAGTTTAATACTGTATTTATAATAGTTATTAATTCTATGTAATGTTTATTTTTCTAATAAGGGTGTGCGATCAGAAGTGACATCTGCAAAGGTAAGTGGTTTTATTTATTATTTTTTTAGCTTAGATTTAGGGGGTATAGATAGGGGTGATATTTAGATTGGGGTTAGGTATAGATAGGGGGTGATGTTTAGATTGGGGGGTTAGGTATATATAGGGGGAAATGTATTCTAGTTATGTGTATATTTATAATGTATTTATGACTAATGTTATGTGTATTTGTGTATGTCTTTTCCTTTGCAGGTGTGTATTTTTATTTTATTTTATGTAGTGGCGAAGGGTTTGTGATGTTTTTTTTATTTTTGTAGTGAGGGGGGTTTATGATGTTTTTTTATTTTTGTAGTGAGGGGGGGTTGTAATGTCCTTTTTTGTTTTGTGTACCTTAGGGTTGTTGTATTTAGTTTTTTTTTATTTTATCCAATTAGTAGGGTGGGGGTTTAATAGGTGGTATGGTCGGTAGTGTTAGGTAGGTAGGGGTAGGGACCCTCCTGGTACTTATGGGGTTTATTATAGGCTTCTAATTGTCCTATGAGGGTCTTCATAGAACCTTATGGGACTGATTGGGCTAACTAGACCCTCATAAGTGATGGGATTAAATAGGGCTAGATGGAGTGAAATAGGCCCAGTTAGTGTTATTAGGACCAGATAGGTTTAAAGAGGCCCAATTAGGGTTAGATTGGCCAAGTTAGGGTTAGATAGGGTGTAGTATGGGTTAATGGGGTATAGTTAGGGTTAATAAGGTAGTGTAGTGCTTAGACCTTGTCATGAGGGTCCTGGAGGACTGTATATTGTCCTATGAGTTGTAGGGTGAATTTAAGGTCTCATGTGGCTCTGCGTAGAGCCCCATGGGTTATAGGGTTAATTTAAGTGCTCATGGGGGCTCTGTATAGAGCCCCATTGGTTATAGGGTTAATTAAGGGCTTACAGGGGTCTGTATTGACCCCCATGAGTTATGGTGTTAATTAAGGCTTATGGGCATCTGTATTGACCCTTAATGGCGTAAATTAAGGGCTCATGGGGGTTTTGTATGGGGCTAATTTTAGTTGCCGGGGGGGTACTTATAGTAGGGGTTAATTTTTTTTAGCGCAGGTCCTTTCAGGACCTGCGGGCCTTTAAGGACCCGCGAGGCGGGAAATTGGAAATGCAGCGGGGTCACGATCGGTGCCCCCCGATTCAAAGGGTAATGTGGGTGGGCTAAGGGGATCCTTATGGACCCCTGCAGCAAGGGGTTAATGTGGGACCCCCAGCCTAGAGGGGAGTTAATTTTCTTTGCCGCAACCTGGATTGGCTAATAGTGTACCGCTGGCCCAATAAGGAGCCGCGGCGGGTAATTTAAAATGTTTAAATGCAGTGGGGGACTGATCTATGCAGATCGGGAACTCCCCACTGCAAGGGGTTAATGTGGGGGGGGGCTGCAGGGGTCCCTATGGACCCCTGCAGCAAGTGGTTAATGCGGGTCACTTCGGGGGTCCCGTTGGGGACCCCCAGCATAGAGGGGGGTTAATTTTAGGTGCCGGGGGGTAGTTGGAGTACCCCCAAGGCAGGGCTTAGATGTAGGACAGCCGCGGAGGTCCCGTTCAGGACCCCCGCTGCAATTGATGAGGTGGGGGAGCCTGCGAGATTAGTAGATGTCAAAGAGTACTAATAGTCACTTTAATCACAAAATAAGAATATAATTAATATTTTTAGGCTTGCTTAGCTAAACAGCGCTAAACATGGTCATTTTAACATAGGGTAGATAGGGGAACTCATGGAAAGTACATAAAAGCAATTGGAATTTCAATATTTTCAGCTTTTTTATAAACCTTTAAGAAACAGGAAACATAAAAAGAATTGAACCTTTTTTAAATGAAATTTAAAGAAACAGCAAATATTTGCTAAACAGACCACTTTAAATGGCAGATGTGGAAACTTCAGGCTCATCCTACATTATGGGTTTTAGGGACACAACCTCGTTCAAGGACATCTGTCTTTGCTTTTTACAACTATTCAGAGGATGTTGATAGCAAGATACTGCCCCAAGAATGCTGCGTATCACATTTCTGCTCCTGCCATTGTCCGGATCATTGGCCACATCTACTCATCCAGAATGTCATCGATGGAACGCAAACTTTTGATGAGGAACTTAGTGAAAAGCTGTTTGGGTTCCTCAGAGTTGTGGCTTTCCTCAGCTTCCAGAATGCCCTGTTCTGTCAGTTGTTGGAAGTCCTCAAGCTCTTGCCTAAAGCTTGCAGCAACTCCTCAAAGTCCTGGGCGTTGGCATCTCCCAGTCCAGCCGTACTGACCAGATCTACAATCTTTGTAATGATGGGCTGTTCTGGTTCCACATCGGCACAGCTCTGGCCATATCTTTCTCCACACTCTTTTGAGACATTGCTGTGTCACCTCCTTCCAGGACAAATTCATGTTACTTATGGCCTGAATGATGGTTTACTTTTTCCAAAAATCCATCATGGATTCTTAGTCCCTGCTGTCTGTTTTGACAATAATCTGGCGAAATGTGCTGAGAAAATAAAAGGCCTTCAAGGTTGCAATGACCCCCTGATCCATTTGCTAAATTAGTGAAGTAGTCTTGGGTGGCAGGAAATATACTTCAACTGGGATACAGCAATCTACCTCAGACAAGTTGGTAGGGTGGCTAGGAGCATTATCAATCAACAGGAGCGCTTTGGACAGATGGACAGAAATGTTCAATGAACCAGTTTTTGATGATGTCCATGGTGATCCAAGTTTTACGGTTGAATTGCCTAATGACCAGCAAAGTGGATTTTGGAATCCCTTTCACGGCTCTAGGTGTTTTGGAATATTGAACCAGCAATGGTTTGATCTTTGGATGCTTTGAACCCCTGTGCTAGCTTCTACTTGCGCAATATGAAGGTGAGCCTTGGCATTCGCTTCCAGAACAGTCCCGTCTCATCAGCATTGAATACCTGTTCTGGAGGATAACTGCCTCTTTCAAAGTGGCTGGAAAGGTGGCAGCAGCTTCGGTGTCAGCATTCACTGCTTCTCTGGTGATTTTGATGTTACACAGGTTGTTTCTTTTCTTGAAGCAGTCAAACCAAGTTCTGCTGTCCGACAAGCTTTCGGTCATATCTGGTGTTTGGCTTTGAATATGACCCTAGATGCTTCTGGCCTTCTTCATGATGATGGCCTGACTGTGTGGCATGTTGCGTCATCAATCCAGATGGACAACTGCTTCTCCATTTCCTCCAGGGCGTAGCATCTGGATCGGGTAATCTTCTTGACAGAAGATGTAGTGCTGTGGCATGGCCCCTGACACTATCTAACATGGAGCCCCTGACACTATCTAACATTGCCCCTGACATTTTCTGAAATGGGTCCTGACACTATGTGACCTGGCCCCTGTCACTATCTGACAGGGATCCTGACCCTATCTGACATTGACTCCCTGACACTATCTGACATAAGTTCACTGAAACTATCTGACATGGCCCTTACATTATCTGACATGGGGCCCCTTAAACTATCTGAAATGGGGCCCCTGTTACTATCTGACATGGCCCCTGACACTATCTGACATGACCCCTGATACTATCTGACATGGGGCCCTTTAAACTATCTGAAATGGGGCCCCTGTTACTATCTGACATGGCCCCTGACACTATCTGACATGACCCCTGATACTATCTGACATGCGGCTCCTGAATACTATCTGACATGGGACCCCTGACAGTATTTGACATGGCCGTAGCACACTTAACGAGACAGTACACTATCTCTGCACTACTACCCCAGAAACCATTTATCTCTGAAAGGGGCGTCCTTAAAGCTCCACTCTTGCACCTCAAATTAATACTAAGGCTGCAAGGGGGTCCAATCAGGACCCCCTTTAAAATGAACCCCTATGCTGCAGGGGGTCCCACCTAACATTAATACCTCATGCTTTGGGTCCTGACCGGGACCACTGAAGCAACTAAATATTTAACCCTTGCCGTGGGTTGACCCAATCGGAACCCTGCTGCATTTAAATATTAAACCCCCCTGCACCATCTAAAAAGTTAACCCCTGTCTTGGAGGTACTATAAGTGCCCCCATGGCACCTGGTATTAACCCCCTATGACCCATGGGACATCTATTAACCTCCTATATCATATGGGGGTCTATATAGGACCCATGGTTCCCTCATTAAACCCTAACATTTCATGGGCGTCTGTATAGATGGGGGAAAAATTAACACATTAAGTTCCATAAGAGTCCACCAGTAATGGAGGAGTGGTGACTGGTTCATGGTGAATGCTTACATTTACATAAAAAATGTGTGGTTTGGAATCACATAATGGAGAATGAAGGCTGTGTAAAATATGGTATATACCCTTTAAATATGAGCCACAGTCTACTTTAATAGTCATAAGCAGAAATTCATACTTTATGCACTTGAACGCTGAAAAAGGAGAGAACTGAAAAGTCAGATTTCTTTGCTCTGATTTAACGAGAGTTCACCGTCACATAAATTTAATTGAATTTGAAAATTTCTGGAAAATCAAAAGGAGAAGCTGAAAGATGGCTTAAGTTTACTAATCAATTTTGAGAACAGTCTGGTTCACTAAGAACAAAAGTCATAACAATAGTTCATTCACATGCATATTAGATAAATCATAAGCTAATTGATGGTAACTTAAAACAAAAGATAGTAAAGACATGGAACAAGACATTTCAAAAATAATTAGCCTAAGTGTCATATAGCATAGCCATTTCTCAGATTTTATATATGAAATGTTAATTACAATTTGTGCATACTTTCGCCTTCAAAATAAATATTACACTAAAGTTTTAATGGAATTGCCTGTATTTTTGCATTAAAACATGATATTTGATACATTTGTGCTATGATTAATTTTAAAAAGTGAACCGTTTTTGAAGACCAAGTTAAAAAAAAAGACATTATCATTATGACATTTTTGCAATGTTTCTTCTCCTAGAGTCTTCTGTCAGCATAGTAGAAAACTCTGTACAGTTTCCATTTTTGCAGCTGTCATTAAGAATCAGTATTAATACATCAAATAGGGAATGTCCTAATTAAGAATGTCCTAATTGAGTTTATTGAACTCTGTCAATAATGCCATAAATTCAGTTAATCAAATTCATGTAACAAAAAATGTCTTTGATTATTTTTTAAATACATTTTTCTAAATGAAAGTCCTTATCATTTATCTGTGCTACCGCTACATGTATTCAATGCCTTTCAAATATGTTATCAATAATCACTTTTAACAATAATATTATTAAAAGGGGTACAAAATAAAGTGGAGTCATTAACACATAACCCCATCTATATTTGACAAATATTTCCATACTAACGACTTGGCCATGCTGTTTGCCACACAATAGGAGCCTCTCCCCCTCTAATTTACTGGCCTCGTGATGAGCGCCTTTGGCGCTCATCACAGGCCTCACAATGAGCGCCTTAATTGCTTTTTGTAAGCCTCTTCCCCCTCTACCTCTCTGACCCCCTGCTTGATGGGAGGCGCTCATTGCAAGCCTCTCCCCCCTCTACTTTACTGGCCTCGCGATGAGCACCTTTGGTGCTCATTGCGAGTCTCTCCCCCTATCTACTTCATCCCTTGTGTCTCATTTCCCCCCTCCTCTCCATCCCTTGTGTCTCCTTACCCCCTGTGTTTTTACTCACTCTCCCTCCCCTGTGTCTCTTCCCCCTGCCCTGTGTCTCTTTCCCCCTTGCCCCTTCCCCCTTCCTGTCTCTCCCCCCTCTCCCTCCCCTGTGTCTGTTCTTCCCTTTCCCTCTCCTGTGTCTCTTTCCCCCCTCTCCCTCTCCTGTCTCTCCCCCCTCCCTAGTTTCTCTTCCCCCCATTTCCCTCCCCTCTGTCTTTTCTCCATACCCTGTGTCTCTTTCCCCCTCCTCTCTCTCACCTGTGTCTCTCCCCCTCCTCTCCCTCCTCTGTGTCTCCCCCCCTCCTCTTTGTCTCTCCCCTCCTCTCCCACCCCTGTGTCTCTCCCCCTCCTCTCCCTCCTCTATGTCTCCCCCCTCCTCTCCCTCCTCTGTGTCTCCACCTCTCCTCTCCCACCCATGTGTGTCTCCCCCCTCATCTGTGTCTCTTCCCTCCTTCTCTCACTCCCCTATGTCTCTTCCCCCTCCTTTCACTGCCCTGTGTCCCTCCCCCTCCTCTCCCTCCCTTGTGTCTCTCCCTCCTCCTCTCCCTCCTCTGTGTGTATCCCTCCTCCTCTCACTCCTCTGTGTGTCTCCCCCTCCTCTCCCACCTCTGTGTCTTCCCTCTTCTGTGCATGCGTTCCCCCCCCCCCCCCCCTCACCATGCGCATTCAGACCCCGCTGTGCAATGCGCATTCCCGGGAGTTGATCAAATTGGAGATGTCAAACTGCGATTTGCCACAAATGTGAAGAGGAATCGCAGTTTGACAACTATTATATGTGATGTATTAGCATACATGTTATTTAAATATTATGCATTGAATTGGGTCTATTTAAGAAAAGGCACAAGATTCCAAAAAGATTTGTGTCCACTTACACATATTAATATATTTAATATCACACAAATTATTATCAATATTATTACTATGCTTATTATTATTATAAAGCTTTATTTTTATTAAGTGTCAACATTTTACACAACAGCAGGGGTTATGAGTGACCAGAAGTAGATTAAAGAAGCTTGCTAGGAAAAAATGAGAGAGTTAGAATTATTAGCAGTTAATGAAAAATGGGATTTAATTGGCGTTACCGAAACGAGGTGGGATGAATCTCATGACTGGACTGTTAATCTGGATGGTTATAACCTATTTAGGAAAGATAGAGGCAATGGTAAAAGAGGAAGAGGGATTTGTCTGTATGTTAAGCCTGAATTTAAGCCTATAGTCAGAGAAGATATTTATGGTGGAACTAGCGGTAATGTTGAATGTTTGTGGGTAGAGTTATATACCGGAGCAGCAAATTCCAAAAGAATATTAGTAGGAGTATGCTATAAACCCCCAAATATAGCTGAAAGTGAGGAAATACAATTATTGTTACAGATTGGAAATGCAGCTAAGCATGGGCAAGTTCTAATAATGGGAGATTTTATATATATATACATATATATATATATATAAATATATAAATAAACTGAATATTTATAAATGAACAACATTTAAATCCTTACTAAATATACATACGGTACTTATGACCATATACCACGTGGGAATAAAAGTAAGAGGAGCAAATCACATCCAGTGTGGCTAAACAATGATTTACAGATCAAGATACAGAGTAAAAAACAGGCATTTATATTATACAAACAAGAGGGGACAGAGACTGCTTTACGGGAGTACAAGGAAATCAACAAGGCTTGCAAAAGGGCTATTAGACTGGCTAAAATAGAAAATGAAAAATTAATTGCAAAAGAGAGTAAGACTAACCCTAAAATATTTTTTGTGTATTAATGGGAAGAAGGCGAGGAAGGAAGCTATAGGAACATTACAATGTGACACAGGCCATCTGAAAATTAGTGACCAGGAAAAGGCAGATGAGCTAAATAGGTTCTTTTCTTCGGTATACACAAGGGAGGTACCAGTGGTTGGGACACTGCAACATAATGGGGCTACACTACCATCCCCAAATAAATGGTTAACGCAGGAAGTAATCCAAAAGAGGTTGGAAAAAATGTATGTTAATAAACCCCCGGGTCCTGATGGAATACATCCACGGGTACTGAGGGAACTGGGTTCTGTAATAGCCAAACCATTATATTTAATGTTTCAAGATTCACTCAACACAGATACTGGAGAAAAGCTGATGTGATACCTATATTTAAAAAGGGAGCAAGAGCAAATCCGGGGAATTATAGACCAGTGAGCCTCACTTCTGTAGTGGGGAAGCTTTTAGAAGGATTAAAAAGGGATAATATACATGAATATATCTATTTGAACAGGATTATAAGTAGGAGTCAACATGGATTTATGAGGGATAGGTCATGTCAAACAAATCGAATTAGTTTCTATGAGGAGGTTAGTAGGAACCTAGATCAAGGCAACTCAGTGGATGTAGTCTTTTTGGATTTTGCAAAGGCTTTTGATACAGTGCCACATGGGAGACTATTGTGCAAACTAAGAGATACAGGAATTGCAGTAAATATCTGCTCATGGATTGACAGTTGGCTAAAAGACAGGAAGTAAAGAATTGTTGTAAATGAAACACACTCCGATTGGACTAATGTGGTAAGTGGGGTTCCTCAGTATTCATTATTAGGTCCTCTCCTTTTTAACATATTTATTAATGACTTAGAGGTGGGACTGGAAAGTAGTGTCTCAATTTTCGCTGATGACACAAAGTTGTGCAAGGTAATTAAATCAGATAATGATGTGCTTTCCCTCCAAAGGGATTTACATAAAATTGAGGAATGGGCATCTATATGGCAGATGAGATTTAATACAAATAAATGTACAGTTATGCATCTGGGAAGGAAAAATAGCCATGCAATTTATAATCTTAATGGAGCAAATCTAGTGGATTCAGATATTTAAAATGATTTGGGAGTGCTTGTGGACAACCACCTAGGTAACAGTGCTCAAAGCCAAGCAGCAGCTGCAAAGGCAAATAAAATATTAGCATGTATTAAGAAGGGTATAGAAGCAAGGGAAGCAAATATAATTCTGCCACTATACAAATCCCTAGTACGCCCTCATTTGCAATATAGAGTACAATTTTAAGCACCACTTCATAAAAAGAACATTTTAGAGCTAGAAAAAAAACAGAGTGCAACAAAACTAATAATGGAAATGGAGTGGCTAAGTTATGAAGAAAGACTAACCAAAATAAACTTATTTTCTCTAGAAAAAAGGGGAGATATGATTACCTTATATAAATACATCCAGGTTCATTATAAAGTTTTGTCAATGGAGCTTTTTGTGCCAAGAGGTTTTCAACGGACAAGAGGACATCCCTTAAGGTTAGAAGTAAAAAGATTCCACCTTAAAGAAAGAAAAGGGTTTTTCACAGTAAGGGTGGTTAATCGGTGGAATTCTCTACCAGAGGAGGTGGTAACAGCAGATTCGATAGAGAACTTTAAAAGGGGACTGGATTTATTTCTAATTAAGAAGGGAATTCAGGGTTATCCTGGATAATTAGAGAGAGTGTATTGATCCAGGGAGAAATCCGATCGCCAGTATCTGGGGTCGGGAAGGAATTATTATTTTTCCCTTAGAGACAATTGGCTAAGTTTCACTTGTTTTTTTTTCTGTTTGCCTTCCTCTGGATTAATTCATAATTTAAAAATAAAAGTAAAATTTTAAATAAAGAATTAAATAATTGATTAATAATTAATTAACAACTAATTAATTAATAACTATTCTGCATATTGCAGATCAGAGGAGATTATAAAAGGTTGAACTTGATGGACTGAAAGTCTTTTTTCAACCTTAATTACTATGTAACTATGTAACTAAGGTTGCTCTGTCTCATTGTAGAGACTGAACCAGTAGGACAGTCGATATCTCAAAGTTGTAGATGTGAGTGATGTAGGCGATAGGGTTCCTTGCAAAGGTGGGTTTTTAAAGATCTTTTATAACTCTAAAAGTAGGGGGAGAGTATGACATAGAGAGATAAGAGTTCCAAAATGCCATGGGAGAAGTCTTGTAGACATTAGTGGGAGGAAGTAATTTGAGACGAGGACATGAGCAGACCAAAGAGGGTTGTTAGGGGTATCCTTGGAGATGGGATCAGAGATGTAATGGAGGTGTGGATGTATTGAAGGCAATATATGTTAAGATTTTAAATTTGAGTACATATGGGGAGCCAATGGAGACACTGACATATGTCAAGTCAAGGAGGAGTGGTGTGTAAAAAGGATGAGCTTCAGTTCATGTTGGATTAAATAGGGGAAGACTGTTCATGGGAAGACAAGTGAAAATAAAGTTACAGTAGACAAGGTGAAATGATATAAATTAGTCTATTAGAACTTCGTTCCATTTACCAAGATGGCCAACTGTAACAAAAGTTCTATGACTTCTTGCAAGCTGATACAGTTTTTATTAGTCATGGGGTAAATTTATCAAATGAGTATATAAGGATTATATTATCTATTATTTTTACATGTTTTGATGCTATACTGAAATTAGACTTCGTCTGCTACATGACTTTTTATATAATACGTACTCCATGAGTGATTAGTTAAATTTGGAAAAATACTCCCTAGCATCCTTCAAAAAAAACTGAACTTTTAACTTAAACTTTTAACACAAACATTCTATTTTTTATATATTCCGCAAGGAGACAGAGAGTACTTTGAAGTCTTCCAGGAAGTTGTCATAAGCTGAAACAAAAAAATGACCTCAAAGGTCTCTCTATCTGCTGTTTTATTTCCCTATATTTACACATAAGTCTTAAAATATAATATATCCCTGGTTATAATAATTTTTTTATATTGATATAAAAGATAATAAATTGCTCTTTTATATTTAAGTTAGAATATACATCATTGCATTATAGACATTTTATTGAAGTGAGAAGTTTTATAAATCATTCAGTAACAGATGATGTTGTAACTAAAGCAGTGGGAGTTTTGAAATACTTACATCAGATTAGGCTTGTGTTTATTTCAAAAAAGCTCTGATCTACCTAGGATTTCTGGCAGGCTCAACATGAGAACAACACGAGCTAGTGTGTATCAAAGGTTCTTTATCTGAAAGTCAAACTTGGAAAGCTTCCAACTCTAATTAAAAAAATAATTGATGTCTTTGGACTTCAGTTTTAAAATATTTTTCCATTCATTTGTAACTACTCTGCTAGGACATGTCCATGTTCAACTGTGCCCTGTGAGATCTAATAAAAACATGTTTTAAAGAAAAGTATATTAAATGTAGTTTGACCTGAATTTAGAAAATATTCCATTTATTGGGCAGTAGAACATGTACAGTTTCCTCTTCCATTTCATTCCATTTTTGTATGTTGGACATATTTATTTAGATTATTATTTTGCATTTATTAATATAATGGTGTAGTTATGCTTCTCTTCAAATGATCTATTTTATAACAGCAGGAATAAGCATAAATGAACCTACATAAAACTAATGGGCCAAAAGCAATGTGAGTGTTTTTATTTATAGTTAGTGGCCATCTGCCCCACATTTTTATGAATTTAAAGAGAAATCATTGTATGCTTGCGGAATTTGCAAACAGCTTTTCTGACTTTCTTTACACATTTATGTAAATGAAAAACTCATATTTTCACATTTTATATGGTAACTTCGCCTTTGGCAAAAGAAAGATGGTTCTGGCACTTTTTTTTATTCAGAAGTATGGGTAAAATTACATACACAGTAAATTAAATTTGAACACCCCTTCAATAGTTATATCTGGTGAAAGAAGGTTTTGATGCCATGAAAAGTAATTTATCCTATACTACTGAATACATTTACACCTTGGGTTAGGTCCTGCTGCCTTATCAACCTATATATAAAACAGGTCTGCAGTAGGACACTATAAATTAGGAAAACTGCTGGAAATGTACTAAGCCATTTTACTATTGGCTCACCATGTGTTGTAATTCATCCTAAAATGCATTGCATCCCTTCATAGTATTCATTAAGCTCAATATCCTGGTAACCATGCAGCCTATCTTAAACCATCACCATTGAGGTGTATTATGAGACCTGATCATAATCACACCACTCACTAAAGCAATTCTTTATTCTCCTATGGACCCATAATCTATTATGGACCCATAGTCTCGGCTGCCTCACAATTACCTTCTGTCATCCTTCAAAAGGCTCATGCATCACAAGCACACAATCTGTTTCTGCTGCTTCCTTCTCAACAAAGCACATCAGGTGGGTGTCCAGTTAATTTTCTCACAATACTGATAGATAGACTTCAAGCTCTTAGGATTTTTCTGAAACTAAAAGCTCAAGCTGTCTCCCAAAGTAGAGATTAGTAGTAGCTGTAGTATGTACATCTACCTCACTCCATACAGATATGCCCACAACTTTATTACACATTCACGTTCCCATAACTAGCATGGTAGGGTAGACATTTAAAAATAAAAAAAAAGTGCTGCGATTGGTATATCTGACTTTTCTTCCTGACCCCAAATGCCGGCAATCGGATTACTCCCTGGATCAACACACTTCCTTCTCTAGTTATCCAAGATAAATCTGAATTCAGTTTTTTATTAAAAAATGTATCTAACCCTTTTTAAAGTTATATTTTAATTCAGCTTTCACAACCTTGTTAGGAAGAGAGATCCACTGTTTAACTGCCCTTACTGTTAAGAGCTTTCTTTAAGGTAAAATCTTTTTTCTTCTAACCTCAAGGAATGTCCTCTTGTCTATTGAAAACCTCTTGTCATAAAAAACTCCCCTGGCAAAGTTTAATTTTGTTAGTCTTTCTTCATAGCTTAGCCCCTCCATTCTCTTTATTAATGTTATTGCCCTTATCTAAAATGTCCATTTTATGAAGTGGTGCCCAAAATTGTACTCCATATTCCAAATGAGGGTGTAATAGAGATTTATATAATGACAGAATGATATTTGCTTCCCTTGCTTCTATACCCTTCTTAATACATGCTAATATTTTACTTGCCTTTGAAGATGCCGTTTGGCATTGGGCACTATTACGTACTGTAGGTGGTTGTCCAAAAGTACTCCCAAATCCTTTTCTATCTCTGTTATCTCTTGTTTGCTCCCTTAAGATTATAAATTGCACAGCTATTTTTCATTCACAAAATCAAACTGTACGTTTATTTGTGTCAAGCTGTCCATTCTCCTAATTTATGTAAGTCCCATTAGAGGGAAGATACATCAGTTTCTGATTTCCCAAGTTAGTGGATACATTACATTCCAGTCCTACCTCTAAATCATTAATAGATATGTAAAAAAAGAGAGGACCATGGGGGGGCGTGGCTAAACTGCTGGAGAGGAAAGACGTGTCCTGCTAGAGCTCCAGCTAAGGCCTGGGTCAATCTGGGGCAATCGACCCCTTTAGATGCCCTAATTGAAAAAAAAAAATAGTACCACCAAACTCAGATGACCTAGGGGATCAAATTGAACCCAAAATTACCCAAAGAAAATAAAAAATAATAAGACACACGGAGGGAGAAAACTAACCGCACTCTATGCCGCAGGGGCTGGAAGGCCTCACCTGAGGTCTGGCTACGAGGCCCGGTCTGGGCGCAGAGGGAGTCCTGGTGGACCCAGGGAGGCACTGGAGCCTCTGCAGGCCTGTAGAGAAGAGTGGGCGAGGACCCACATCCCCAAGGGGGACCCCCCACTACGGCACCGGAGTGATCGCCTGCAGAGTCGGTCCGACAAGCTGCTGGCCGGGGAAGATACTACCTCCCAGTGAAGGAAAGGCCTGGGGGACCTGGGCCTGAAAAACGGAGCGAAGAAACGCTAGCTGGGGCACTTCAGTGGAGCCAGGTCATTGGGGACAGCCAGGGCAGAGTCTGCAGACGGGCCTAGGGCCTGGTGGCCAGGCGGCGGCCATCTTAGATCCCCACGATGGGGCGGCCATCTTGGGGCAGCATAGAAAAACACTGAGACGGAGACCCAAGCCCTGTAAGTACCCCAATTCCACAACAACACCCCAAAAAACATCCAGCGGTGGCAGGATACATCAAAGGGAGATCAGGGCACCACAGAAGCCTCAACCCTTCAATATAAGGGGAGAAAGGGTAACAGAAGAAGGCCTTAGGGAGTCATATAATCTCCCTGGTCCTTGATGAGACACTTTTAACACCCCTCATAAACCAATGACAAGTAGGGGAATCCTGTAAACCTTACCACTCTACAAACAAAGCCTGATTTAGGCTGGACATTTAAAGGCCACATAAGGCCCAGGGGGTTCAGCTCCCACAGCACCACTTGCCTCACATTGCTTGGGAACTTTTGCAGCAGCACTGAAGCCAACATTCCATGGCAGTACCCTCCAGCTTGCATTATTACTTTTATCATCCCATTATAACTTGGGAAACAGAATAGCCTGGACTTATTACACAGACTGGCTCATAAAAACCTCAAGACCAAGCAGACTGTAATAGCAACATCAAATACGGCAACATCCCAAATCTGCCAATAGTTTAAAACAGGGGGAACCCCCCCCCCCCCCCCCCAGTCTCCTACCACTGGATTCTAATATCAAGGAGCCAGGTGACATACACATAACAATGTGAACCAAGAATGTCACCACTTGCCTTCTAGAGCTAATGCCTACTCAATAACTCACACATCTTTGACAGTCAAACTACAGCAAACCACCAAGGCAGGAAACCCCATCACGTTTAGATCCATTACTCCAAGCAACATTCAACATGGGGAAACCAAAGAAAAGTGGCCCCTCGAGAAGTATCACAGATCATTTCACAAAACAAACAGCAGATTCCCAACGGCGGAGCAGCCCCACACCTACCTCGCCCTCAGGCTCAGAAGGGGACAGAGACTCTGAGGTCGCTTATCCAAATGTAAATGTGTCAGACTTCTCAATGGCTAAATTTGACATGCTCTTACAAACACGGCTATCAGCGGCCATGGAAGAATTTAAGCAGGAAATACAGGAACTGGGCGCACGGACCAGCAAACTCGAAACCTGCACGTATCAACTCATTGTAAGTCAAGCCGAAGACAGAATAGACATATTTGCCAACACTTCGCAACTCAAGGACTTAGAACTAAAGCTAGAAGACCTTGAGAACAGGAGCCGGCGACATAATATACGCCTGAGGGGGATACCTACTGCTTACGGATTTAGTTACTTACACGAAAGCAGTGGTAGCTACTATGCTTCCGACTTTCACCCAAGAACCCTGGGACTTAGAAAGGGCGCACCGAGCCCTAGGAGGCCCTGCAACCCCTAACCTGCCAAAAGATGTGGTGGTACGCTTCCTCCGGCAACAGACTAGATTCGGTACTTCAGGCCGCCAGGAGGGCCCAGGCTATTTTAGGCCCGGATTGAGCGGAAATCCAGATCTATGCCGACCTGGCCCCGCTAACCCTGTATAAACGACGACAGATGAAGCCGATCCTGCAAACTCTGACGTCGCACCAAATAAAATATAGATGGGGATTCCCCTTCAGCCTCACCTTGCAGGTAGGCGCAAAGACATACATAGTGCGCTCAATGGAAGAAGGAAGAGACATCCTTCATCGTTTAAAACTTCTAAAGGAGGGGGAATCCCTTAACCCCCAAAGAGCTACTGGGGCCCAAAGTACAAGAAGATGGACTGAAGTAACCCAACCTAAACATCAGAGATCACAAAAACAAGGTAGAGAAACGCCTGACCTCGAGCCTAAGGCTGGCCCGTCATCAACCTAGGTGGTCTGCAACTGGAGATACCACCCCCCTCATGGCACTTGTCGCTCCAGGGCAATATGACACAAAAAAAGATCCAATCTCCTCTGACAAGAAAGGCCCACTCAGGGAGACTCCAGCGAATTTTACAACTAACTAGTAGATGATATACACAGTCAAGATCTGACAGAATCTAGATGATGCCCACCCATGTTGGACCTGAAAGGGCCCCTAGAGGTTTGCCCACTAGAAAGCGGACATTCCCAAAGACTATACCAAAAACCTCAGGGGATGATCACTCTTAACAAAATTGGGCAGACCTGTTGCCAACCAGGCACTCCGAATTCCCTGATGTTAGGCTACCAAGTTCATTATAATCAGGTGTTAGAACTGTTAAGGATGTTTGACCCTATGTTTATCTGATAACCCCAATTATGGTCATGTTCTATTGTTTTGTTTCACATGTATAGGCAATTTAGCTCTAGGGCAATGACCCTAGACATTTTCACCATTATTTGGAAATGAAGGCTTTATACCTTCCTCACCCTATTGTTTTTCTTTTATTTGTACTGCCGATACATAGGAGATTATGATACTCCAAATATTAAGCTAACTATCTATAACCTATTTACTTCCCCCCTAGCAACTGAGACCGACCGTCGATACACCTTTTACACCATTTACCCGCTAAACAACAAAACCTCATTGGTACCTGCTAAGATCTGGCCTATCCCACAAACAGGATTAGGCAGAGAGAGCTGTCCTGGACCCCTGGCCTCCCCATATCCGGGTGGTGAGTATATTATTCTGGGAAGCTTGACTATAGACGCAAAATACAATACCACATCATGACTGACACTGTAATTACATTTATCACACACAATGTTAGAGGGTTCGACTCGCAACTCAAAAGGCGGAAGGCCTTTAATGCTTATAAACAATATAACCCCTCAGTACTCTTCCTACAAGAGACGCATTTTGTTAGAAACAAAATTCCTAAATATTTATCCAAACTTTATCCTACCTTCTTTGCCACTAGCCATCCACAAAGAGGGCAGGGGCAGCAATACCTGCTGCATAAAAATCTCCCTTTTATCATAGACCATAAAAAGATAGACCAGGATGGACACTTTGTGCTCCTTACAGGCTCCCTTTTCGGGAAGAAACTTACCTTAATCTCACTATATGCCCCCACTCTCATGCCACAGAAAATATTAATACGTCTGCTGCAGTATATTAAATCTCATGATCTCAGGAAAATAATCCTAGGAGGGGATTTTAATGCTGTCTTATCATCATTGGATAGATCGGGAGAGGGACAAAACAGTCAACTCACTAAAAAGCAATCCCATATTCTAGCATTGTTGGACGAGCTCCACCTGATAGACCTTTGGAGGGAACATCACAAAGGGGAGAGGGAGTACTCATTCTACTCTCCAGTGCACAAGACATTCTCTAGAATAGATACATTTTATATAGACTCCACTCTAATAGACGATGCGGTGAGCTCGGGAATCCATCCGTGCCCCTGGTCAGACCACTCCATGGTGAGTTGCACAATAGACTTTGGCTTTGCTTTTAAAACCCCCATACTCAACAAAATGCTCATGTCAATGCCCATGCTGAGGGACCACGTAGCATCGGACATAGAACTCTACTTTTCCACAAATCTATCTACAGAGGTGGACATAGGCTGGGTTTGGGCGGCCCATAAAGCTTTCATTAGGGGCACATGCATCAAACTTGCAGCAAAATACAAAAAATCCCAAAAGGCCAGAGAAAGAGGGTTACAAGCAAACCTAACTGACCTAGAAAAACTCAATCAAAAATCTCCAACTTCAGAAAACCGCTCCAGAATAGACAAAATCAGGGCAGAGCTGGACCTAATCCTCTCGGAGCAAGTAGAGAAAGCCATGAGATGGACAGGCCATCAATACTACTCCAAAGCCAATAAACCCAGCACCATGCTCGCTAGGAAACTAAAACAAAAAGCTAACCAATCAAAAGTCTTTAAAATCAGACAACCCACGGGAGGGATCACCTCCAGCCCTACGCATATACAAAAATAATTCACAACCTTCTTTCAAAATCTTTACGCATCCCCCAACCCACCATAGATAACCATATAAACCAATTTCTAGGATCGGCAGATCTCCCAGTAATGTCCCCACAAGAAAAGGACCATGTTAAAGCCCCAGTCACAATAGAAGAAGTCGTAAAAACGATTAAATCTCTAAAACCAGGTAAGGCCCCGGGGCCGGATGGGTTCACGAACCTATACTAAAAAACATTTGCGGAACTATTAGCACCTCATATGACAACCCTATTCAATAACATGCTAAAGGGACACAGTATCCCACCCAAATTAAACCAGGATAATATGGTATTCTTCCGAAAACAAGGTAAAGGCTCTCTTCAAGTGCAGAATTAGAGGCCTATTTCCCTCTTGAATGTTAAATTAAAATCCGAGCTAAACTTATGTCCAACAGAATCAACTAATTTCTTCCCAGGCGGATCCATAAGGATCAGGTGGGGTTCGTCCCACATAGGCAGGCAGGGGATAATGTCAGGAGAATATTACATTTAATACATCTATCTCAGCAACGCCGAAATCCTATGTGTCTCCTTGCTTTAGACCTTGAAAAGGCCTTCAACTCAGTAGAGTGGAAGTACCTTTGGACGGTCCTCAGGAAATTCGGATTCCCTGAACAATTTATTAATCTTTTGAAAATATACTATGACACCCCCAAGCCTGCCTCACATTAGCGGGGGACAACCCCTCAATAATTAAGATTGAAAAGGGAACTAGACAAGGATGCCCCCTTTCCCCCTACTCTTTGCACTAGCAATAGAACCCTTAGCTCAAATGATTAGATCCAAAGCAGAGATAAAGGGGGTTGAGGTAGGCATGCACCACATGAAAAGCTGTTTATTTGCAGACGACTTATTCTGTTCCCTAACTAACCCGACTGTTTCCGTCCCAGCCCTGTTATCCCTTCTTGAGCAATTTGGCAGAATATCCGGTTTTAGGATTAACGCAGACAAAACTGAGACGCTAGGCTGCTCACTCTCAGCCCACACGCAGAATTTTTTAAAACAAAATTTTAACTTCACATGGTCAAAATCAGCAATCAAATACCTGGGGGGTTAATTACCAATTCTATAGATTCACTGTACAAGGCCAACTATCCCCCTTATTCAGAGAATTACACGCCGAACTTACAACATGGACTGAAGGTGGCCTTTCCTGGCTAGGTCGCATTAATGCGATCAAGATGAACCTGCTTTCACGACTCATGTACCTCTTTAGAACCATCCCAATCTCAATCCCAGCAAAAAAATTGGAAATTTGCCAAAAACAGATTTTTAACTTTATCTGGGAAAACAAACGCCATAGAATCTCAAAAACAGAAATGCACAAAAGCAGACGTTTGGGGGGATTAGCATGCCCAAATCTTCGCATTTATTTCAAGGCCGCCCAGCTAGCATTTATACCTTTAGCTCATTCAACACAGCACCAACCATTATGGTTGTTTATCGAAAACAGAGCAATGACACCTTATTCATGGGCCAATATCCTCTGGCTGCCGGATAACCCAGAAAGCCTAAGGAAAATGGACAGCCCCTTCATAAAACTTACCTTAGACACATGGCGATGGGCAGCTAAAACACAACATCTCTCAGCTACACCCTCCACACTGACAGCATAGAACATACATAACTCCGGAAAGGCAACATAAATGGAACAACAAAATAAGCCCGGGGTGCTTTAGAGGCTGCCGGGAAGCGGGCTCCTTCATCCACATTTGGTGGACATGCCCTTTGGCAAGAGCCATGTGGGAGGAGGTATTTGACCTAGCATCCACGATAACACATATCCACATAGTGAGCTAGAGATTGCACTCTTGGGGACCAAATGTCCCCATCTCTCCAGGCACCAAAATGCACTACTACAATTCATGATGCTCGCGGCCAAAAGTCACTTAGCAAAACAATGGAGAAGCAACACCCTCAGCCTGCCGGCCATCATCAACAAACTTAACTATATAGCCACCAACGAACGATTATCACATTTATTAGCTGACGCAATGACCTCATTCCTAGATATATGGAGCCCTTGGCTACACTCCCATCTTAGCTTAAGGGGACTTACGACTGCTGACACTAAGACTAAGGCTCCCCCGGATGTGGGGAAGGCCATGGCGTCTTGAGCACAGCGAATTAATCTTGCGGGACAAGACCAGGTGAGGTGATGACATAGATCGGGTGTAAAATCTCAGGTACAATTAAAATCCAGCCCTTACCCCCCGCCCATATCTTTCCTATACCCAGTTTATTCAATCCTGACCCCACCTTAATATCCCCTCTCCCTCCCCCTACCACCTAAAACCAAAAAGATATCCCCGACCCTCTAAAGGGAAGGGGATTCAAGATACTTAATTTGCAACAATAAATGACTAAGGAAGATGTACCCAAATCCCCAATAAATTTAAAAAATAACCCGTATTAGGTGGAAGGAGGAATGCTTCACGAAAGCATCACACAGCATCTTGGATATGAGATGGAATGTTATTAGACATTTAACATAAATTGCATACCTTTTTTATTAAGAATGATGTATTGTTTTATACATGCTGTATTTGCCTAATAAAAACTTGATTGAGAAAAAAAAAAAAAAAAGAGAGGACCATATTTCATTGTGGTCAGTTTTTACTACAAAAGTCACTTACAAAGCGAAAGCTTGGACAATTCTTTAAAGTACTGGTAGGGTATCATCCCTGTGATATTGCCTTAATAAACATTTTATAACCTGTGCTCTCTGTAGACAATAAATATATATATATATATATATATATATTTAAATATCCTGGTGTGTCCCCTTAAAGTTTTCTAGTAGTCTCCCTTCACTTGCTTCTATAAGGTAAATTCCCTTTTACTGCACCGTCTCTCTCTCCCATTCCACTCAACTTCCCTCTACCCCCTCATTCCTCAAAACCCCAATTAACAATCTCCCCTCATCTCCTCTTTCCCTCATCCCTCTCTTTTCATCCCACTACCCCATCTACCTTTCCTCCTCATTTCCAGTCTTATCTTTCTCATCCCATTTTCTATCTCTCCCCCAATCCCCTCTCCCGCCATTCAACTTTCTCTACCCCACTCACCTCCTTTGCTTCCATTTTTTTCCCATCCCCCTTTCTTTCTCCCTATTGACCCATCTCTCCCCCTCCCTATCCTCCCATTCCCATCTCTCATCCCCACTCATGCTCAGTATTTCGTTCCCTCCTCCTGCACACTCTCTACCACCTCCTCTCCACATTCTCCCCTCATCTACGCCTTTCTGAACCTCTATATCTTGCCCTTTACCTACCCCTCTCTCTTCCTCCTCACCTACCCTTCTCCCTTCTAGCACTCATCCTCTCACCCACCACTCTATCTCTATCCCCCTCACCCACCACTCTATCTCCAACCCCCTAATTTCTCCCTCTCTCTACTGCCTCAATCATCCTTTTCTGCCACCTATTGCACCCCTTCTCTCTGCCCAATGTCCACCAGCTAGCCCATGTTCCCTCTAATCCTCTGTGTTCTCATTTACCCCTATACCTTCCCTGATTTCCCGATGTCTTTCCTCACCCCTCCATGTATCCTCTCATTTCCACCCTCTACTATAGCTTCCACTCCTCAAATATCTCTCACTGTTGACAACACCATCATCACTCCCACCTCTCAGGCCCGTTGTCTTGGGGTTCTACTGGATCCCGCCCTCTCTTTTATTCCTCACATCCAATCGATAACTAAATCTTGTCAGTTTCACCTAAAAAACATCTCCAAAATTCGTCATTATCTTACACAAGACACAGCTAAAATTCTAATACACTCTCTCATCATATCTCGACTCGACTACTGCAATTTCCTTCTTGCTGGCCTCCCCATCTCTCGTCTGTCTCCCCTCCAATCCATAATGAACGCCTCCGCTAGACTCATCTTCAATACCAAACGCTCAGTGTCTGCAGCTCCTCTCTGTCAATCACTCCACTGGCTTCCCATAGCTTCCCGAATCACATTTAAAATCATGACCTTAACGCATAAAGCCCTCAACAACAGTGCACCCCCTTATATCTCTGCTCTTGTTTCAAAATACTCTCCCAACCGCCCCCTTCGTTCTGCTAACGACCTTCTTCTTTCCTCCTCTCTCATCACCTCCTCTCACTCCCGTCTTCAGTACTTTTCTCGTGCAGCCCCTACTATTTGGAACTCCTTGCCTCGCTCCATTAGATTAACTTCCTGCCTCAAAACCTTTAAAAAAGTACTAAAAACACACCTATTTAAAAAATCATATCACCTTCAGCCTTTATAATTACAACTGCACACTCCATAGCTTGATAACACTCCCACCCACAATCTACAGTACAGCTCACAGACCCCTCCAATTGACTAAACAAATTGCATTCACGTTGCCATTTTGTATTTGTCACCCTCTTGTATCACACCTAAACCCTTAGATTGTAAGTTTGCGAGTTTTCAATTGTGTGTCCGTGTCTTGGAAACAAGCACTATGTACATTTGATTATATGCTCAAAAACAGGGCCCTCCATTCTTTAAGGTGTTAAGTTTGTTTTTTGCCATGTACTAACCCCCTGTACAGCGCTACGAAATATGTTGGCGTGATATAAATAAAGATAATAATAATAATAATAATAATAGTAATTCCACTATTCCCCCATTTCTCATCCCATTGTCCTATTTTCTCCCCCTTCTTAGCCTCTCCACTTAGTCTCACTTTCTACCCTCTTTCTCACCCTTTCACTTCCCTTATCTTTTTCCTCTCTCCTTTCCCTCTTCCTCCTCATTTTTCTTTTTTTCTTTCTTCTCCTCCCCTCCCCTCGCTCTTCCCCTCTAATTACTTTAATGTGCTTGTCACTTTGGGGATAAAAGAGATCTAGAACATTTCAAGATTACCAACACACCAGACCTTGGGGGGTCCTTTCTAGCACTAGTTGGCTTCTTGGCTCCATTTGTGGGTTACGGGGTTAAACACCAGTGATTTTGATGCAATTTAATTGCGCAATTAGAAAGTAACAGTTACAAGCTTGAATAAATGAAGGATTTGAGGGCTCACAAGTCGAATTCTCACGTCTCCTAGGGTTTTCTCGCTACTACCCTGGAAATCATCGGCGGGCTGGTTTAAGAGGCCGATTTAATAGCCGTAAGTCTTGCTGGCCACGTTACGAGCTATGGTTTTACACGTTAGGGGAATTTTATGTGGCTATAAGTGAAGAAAGAATGTGTCTATGTGGCTAATCTCCCATGGACTAATAATTGCATATTTCTGGGCAGTAAGGTAGGGTTCAGAAAATACTTAGTTGTATATAGTTGTTTTTATGTGTTTGGATATTTTAACCTGAGAAGACATGGGTATTGCATTTTGGTTAGAGCAAGCTGAGAAAATTATTTTGTATTCACGCAAATTTTTGGACTGTATTCATCAAAAATAATTTATGCATTAACTAGTTTAATCAGGACATCCAAGCCAAGTTTAAATTTCAGTGACATGATGTTTTTTTTTATGATATTTAATAGAAAATGAAGTATTTTTGGAAATATGAACAATACGTTCTTTCCATATGTCCACATGAATTATGCCTGAAGAGATGAATAGCAAAATTGTTGAAAATGTACTGGCCTCTGGGGTCATAAAAAGACTCTAAGTCCCATTTATCCTAGTCTGAGTCATGTAGACAGAACATTTAGTGGAACAGTAATTGCCTGATTGTGGTGTTGGCGAAAACTACTTAGATTCCCTTGGACTCCAAGAAGATCCAATAAACCAGCACTTCAGGAAATCAAGACAATCTGTTCACTAGAAGCTATGATCATGAGGCTGAAGCTCAAATATTTTGGCCATATCATGATACGGCAGGATTCCAGAGAAAAGACTCTGAAGGTGGGAAGCAATGAACATGAACTTGATGGAACCCAGAGGGGCAGTGACTAAGAGATATACCTGGGGTGCTGCGGTCCATAGAGTCACAGAGAGTCCGAAAAGACTAAACAAAAACAACAAATTGCCTGAAGACACACACTGACTCTATTATCCTTATTATCTATGAATCCTCTTGTGAAAGGGTATTCAAATCTATATTAACAATTCTTGATTAACTTTAAAAAAAATTAAACAAGTTTCTAATACGATTTGCAACCCTCTATCTAATGGTGCTCAACAGTTTTGGCAAGTTCCACCTCACTTTAATTTGTCATAAATGCAATACAATATCACTGTCTATTATTAATTGTTGTGTTTTCATATTTTTCAGCCTTCACTTGTGAATCGATAATACTGGTTAAAGTTTAATGATTTTCACTTGAAAAGGAAAGTTTAATCTCTTGAAAGCCTATGAGCTTGACATGTCCCATAAAAAAGGCACTGCAATACTCTTATTATTGATTTGTAGTACTGTCATTGATAGCTAATACAGTCTTCAGACTTATGCCCTTTCAACTATTTTATTTGTGCATTTTGCTCTTAATATATACTGAGTACTTGTGAATAGCCCTAGTTACTGGATTTTTTGGATATAATTGTAGGCTACTCCTTAATCTACAAAATAACTGTTAACTATACTGTTTTAATAATGTGTTTATTAGTAGGACATGTGAGTGGGGAGAGAAGTGTTTGATACAAAAGGTCCTCACCTTGGCCTCATTCAATTGCGATGTGGTCAATTAAATAGGGCTCAATATAAGCACAGAGCATATATTCTTTACAGAAGTTTCTAGTTAGTGAACTTCTATCCTTCACGTTTAAAGATGATCTTTCTTTAATATTGGCCCTTAGTAAGTTTAATATAACTTATTTAATTTAAAATGTTGCAAATTCTTATTCCATAATATGTTTATATTCAAATTAATGAATTGATTTTTTTATTTTTAGAAAAAAAAAATCTCACTTTAATTAACTTGGAGTCGGGACTGTATTATACCAAACTAAAAAAGGAAAATGATGTATAACAAAGGAAAATGCGTATATATTTTCATGTAGGGATTTTCCTTTGTTATACATAATTTTCAAAGAGTTATTTTTCTTTTTATTAAGGTATGATACTCTGTACTTTCAACTTTATTGAAGCACACTGACTTTTTGTGATATATTTTTTTCTTTTGAAATGAAGTATGAAAGTTATCTTTTTTCTTTTTTTTGTATCAAAATACATAAGATATTAATGGTTCCCGGTGCCAAACATTGGGGTATATTTATTAAACAGGTATGAAAGTGTGGTTTAAAAAAATAAATTTAAATATACCTATTTCCAATATTTTCTATAGTAGCTATTGATGAAATTATTTATTAAGAGTTAAAGTTTACCCAAGCATTATAAAAACATCCAAAGAAAACATAAATAGTAGAGGTATGCTATATCTTATTTCTGCTTATCGTCACTTTTATCCCCAATTGATACATATACCATACTGTCACTGTTTCTTGCAAATTCACTGAATTGAATAACAAAGGGAATGGTTTCTAAACACTGAAATATACGAATACTATGGTAGTGGAATAATCTTGTGGGAAAGGATTTGATTTATTGTGTTGCCCATTGATTCAAGCTTGTCATTTTGGTGATTATGCATACATTAGTCATGAAACATACTTTTAAAGAAAACGTTATATATAACTTAGATGAATCATCATTTTCAACCTTTGTATTGGAATGATGGGTCTCGTAACTCTTGTTTGTCTTTCAGACCTTCCCAATGCTCCTCCACATGCTTAATATTAGAAAGGTCTACAAAATATGTCTGATCTATGGTCCCAAATGGCAAGAGTCATGCACTGCCACCATAATCCCACACAGTATTATAAAGTAACAGTTAGGAATTGAGGCCACTGACAGACTGAGAAAATAACCTTTCTGTGGGCTTTACGTTTATTAAATTAGATTGCAACCACATTTAAAAAAATCACTCACAAAAAAACATTCTGCTGATATACCATTAGCTATGGACAGTACAGTTTCATATTGCTGCTTGGTCATTATTGACTAATCCATTATAATTTTGCCCATTTATTTAATTAGAAAATATTTAGAAATTGCTGGACAGTCCTACATTTTGACCTTGAGTTTGAAAGTATTTATAGGTATTCTTGTTGTTGTTACTGTTGTTAGTCATTCAGTCATGTCTGACTCTTTGTAACCCTATAGATAGCAGCACACCAGGCACATCTGTCAGCCACTGAGATTTGAGCTCCATCAAGCTCATGTTCATTGCTTTAATGACTTCATCTATCTATCTTGGCCTCTGCTGTCCCCTTCATTGCATCCCTTCAAACTGTCTCAGCATCAGAGTCTTCTCTAATAAATCCTGTCTTTTCATGATATGGCCAAAATAGTTTAACTTTAGCCTCATCATACCTTCCAGTGAACAGTTTAACTTAATTTCCTGTAGTATCAATTGATTAGATCTTATTGTAGTCCAAGGGACTCTAAGCAGTTTTCTTCAACACCACAATTTAATGGTATCAATACTTGGGCACTCAGACTTCTTTATGGTCCAGCTCTCACATCCGTATGTTACTAATGGGAATACAATAACTATGCAGACCTTTGTTGATAGTATAATATCTTTACTTTTTTTAATAACTTGACTAGACTTGCTATAGCTTTCCTCCTGTTAGTAATTTTATTATGATACATTTTTTTCTAAATGATTAGAATGATAACAATGATTTCAGTATTGATTTATAGACAAATATACACTTTATTCAAAATAATGTTTATTTATAGTAACAAGGCATAAACAACAATCTATATATCAGAACTTGTAAAATAATTCACATATATAGATAATCAACCAGGTAAAATCAATAGCAACACATAAAAACATTTTAAAGCTCAGATCACAACAGTATTTATAATACAGAGCAATGCATGATAATAAACTTCAATAATATGACATATTCTTAAATGTATAATCAATATATTCAATAAAATAATTATTAACAACATATGTAGAAAAACCCATGTAGCAATCAAAGTGTAAAATAATAATATCAACAAATAAGAGAAATAACAAATATCAGAACTTTAAGATTATGGTGATAAAATAAATATATTATATGATATGGAGGTTAATACATGTATCTAAAGGGAAAAAACAATATTATGGTAAGTAATTTTGTAATATAGTTAATTAAATCGGTTAAACAAATCAATCAGTTTGTTTTAGACAAAAGGACACAAAGTAAAGTTATGAATTGATAATCATATCCGGATTTATGATTGACAATACCTGTTAAGGTTTAGATAAAATCGAACAGACAAATTGTAGTTAATATTAATTTCAACTGCTGTACAAAATCTAAGACAATACATCTATATTTTACCAAAATAGAGTTTATAAAGCAGACTCCATTCTTTTGTACTATTGTATCTTTCCTCAGATTTGTAGGCTTCTTTCAAATGTTTAGGCCGAAAATGTCTCTGGCCATGTGCTGCTCCCAAAAATGCCTGCCTTCCTTTGTTCTCACTCCTCAGATATACGGTACCTAATTTTAGCTTTCAAGCGACATTCCAAGCTATGTCATATGGGTTCTATAAACCAATGGGAGAATAGAGGAGATTGTGCATTCCAAAAAAACAATTTATGATTCTGATGAAAATAAAATCTTAGTGAAAACTCTGATGTTTGTGGGAGTAACAAGATAAGTTGTAAAAATAATGTCCTGGGAGTAATGAAAATTTTAAATAAGACCCATTATAGAGAACAGACAACAATCGAATGTCTGTGTTTTTAAGGACACTAACCGTGGCTTCTTGATCCACATACAGATTCCTTAGGAGGCAGATGATATGGTGTGTTGGTATGGTGTATATCCATCTCTTTAAGAACATTTTGTTTGATTCACACAAAGGCTTTAGAATAGTCTATGAAGCAGAGGTAAATGTTGTTTTTTTTTTTTTAAACTCTTGCTTACTCTATTACCCAGCGGACATTAGCAATTTGATCACTTGCGTCTCTATGAAACCCGTTTTTCACATCTGGTAGTTCTAAGTCAATATATTATTTGAGTTGATCTTGTAGAGTCTTAAGCATTACCTTGCTGGCATGTGAAATTAGTGCAATTGTTTGATAATTGGAGAACTCTTTGGCACTGCGTTTTTGGGAATTGATCTTTTCCAGTACACTAGCCATTGTTGAGTTTTATTCATGTTGGTACATATACACAAACTCCTCTAGGTGAACAGCATTTCCAAAGAATAGATTTCTGTTTAAAACAGTACACATCAAACACATATATACATATACAACATTTGTAAGTAAATAAAAAATCTATATATTTCTTAGCATCTGACATACCATGATGGAGGATGGGTAAGTTACATATATGAATCTTTGCTAAACGCTGCGTACAGTGAAAGTCACTTAAATTATTGATGTGTATAATTTTGACAGCAATTATTTGTCTGAAAAATAAGCTCACTGGGGAAGGGTATGGGTGGTCAACTAAATTGCACAGCTAGAAATGTATCAATTGTATCTGTCTTTGAAAAAGCAATTACTATGTGCTTATTTTATCTGCTTTACCAGACTCCACAGATGACAGCATACTAGATATTTGTCATGTTAGACAAATCACATGAACACATACAGTGCACACTAGTTAACAAAGTAGAGACACAAAATGATGCCTTATCATACAGTAACATTTCCTTGACAATACTGGAAATGTATTTCCACGGCAGGGAGTATTTTAAACAAGCAGTATGCTGAGACAGCTTTAGCATGTAACACAGACAAATCAAACAGTGGAAACCAGTTTGGAAAACCAGTTGAGCGTGCTCCCTCGGTAAATAATGCTAGCTCTCTTGTCACTATATATATAAGAATATTGTAAACTTTAAATTACTTGTATTAGTATATTTTCTTCCTATATTTACTATTTTTAAAGAAGCAGTTTGCTATTATGAAATGTTAGAAATATTTACCAATTAGATCCACTACATATCAGCAATGGATGTAACTTTGTAATACATTTACATCAAAAAGTACAAAAAACATCCACAGATGTTGTCCAAGTTATATTCACTGACAAAATGCTAAACAAAGTTTACTCCCTGAACCATTATCATTCTTATTATTATTTCTTATTGCATCAAATATTTTAAGTTAAAGGAGACTGGGATAGTTTTCACTACCATTTAATGTTCACCAACCATACTGTGTACTTATCACAAAAATGCAAATGCATTTGTGTAATTATATCAGAGCAGAATATTACATTGTTAAATACATGATTCAGTAGATAATGATGCATCTAAGCAACTATGGGCCTCATTCAATTGCGATTTGGCCAATTGAATAGGGCTCTATATAAGCACGGATCATATTTTTTTTACAGAAGTTTTTAGTTAGTGAACTTATATACAAAAGCAAGTTCTTCACTAACTAAAAACTTCTGTAAAAAAATATGTTCTGTGATTATATAGAGCCCTATTTAATTGGCCAAATCACAACTGAATGAGGCCCTATGTACCTTTTCTACCCGGTAACAGTATAATTGTACTTGCCCTATTATTTTTTATATTACTGTTATATAGTATATTAAGTTCTAGGGAGGTAAATCCCTTGTAGTGTTTTCCACTAAGTAATCCAAAAAAAAAGAAATTATATGGGTATATTTACAATTTGGCCAACAAGTTTATTAATTTAAGGGTAACAACGACGAGATTAAAAAATGGAATATTAAAAATACTTAAAAACAATGAAGAGAAGAAGAAACTCCTCTGAGGGATAGTGATATACTTCACTTATAAACAGTGTATAGAGATGTGATACTTTCTCTTTTCTCCCTAAGGAGAATTTGTGGTCTTCCACTAAAGGTAACTCAGTACCAAAATTATACAACGTCTGTTATATACACCTTTCATTAGGAAATTTATTTTGTATAGACATTTCTATGATGGAATTATAAAGAATAGTATGGTAAACAAATAGGTACTATTTGGGAGATCAATAGGTAGTCATATGAAATATGAAATTGAATATATGTGGAGATATCACATTCTACATTCAGAACATCTCTTCCCCACCTACTTATTTGTGTAAAGTCTTTACACTTCTATTAATATATAGGTGGAATAAACCCTATTATGGGCTATAATTTCTTTATTAATTCTCTAATTCGGTATGAGGATATTCAATCATAAATCACATCACTTGTGCTTACTTCCTATTGTTTCTAGAGGCCTAAAGGTAGTCTTCGATTCTTCCAAGACAACCATACTATGTGGTATCTGAGTTATCTAACCAGTGCCATGCTGCTTGCTCAGAACGCTAATGCTGCATGGTTGTTACTTCCTGGTTTGCGTGGACAACGTCGTGCGTGATGACGCACGCGTGCGTGTATACGCCTATGCCTGACGCGTTTCAACGTGCTGTGACGTCTTTCTCAAAGGGGGGAGGCGGGAATGTCGTAGCTAGCCTTATATAATGGTTCCGTTGCCTTGGAAACCGGCACTGGGGTGGTAGTTACATAGGGGCCATGTTATATGGCATATAGGGTTGCTGTTTATATGTGCACTATGTGCATCAATTGTGTATGGGTATATATGCAATATGCATCAATTATTATAGATAAGATGACAAAAATAACTGAATCTGAGGTGGACCTTTGCTGGCACACATATTTAAGAAAAGCCAATATAAGTTATTCTATTGGATTGCTGTTTATATGTGCACAATGTGCATCAATTATGTATTTGTATATGTACAATGTACATCAGCTATTATGCATGAGATGATAAAAATAACTGAATCTGAGGTGGACCTTTGCTGGTACACATATTTATGAGAAGCCAATATAAATTATTTTGTTAGCTGAAAATATTGATAATGATAATATATATCAATACATAAGGGAAGATATAATTGTAGTGGTGCCTAGATGGGATATATAACAGAATACCTATGTGGTCTAGTCTACTGTTATATAACCAACCTGTTTCTATCTTTTACATATTTAGCATGCTACTATTTTGCCTCATTTTCATACCTCATTCCACTGTTCTCTACTTGTTGTAATGAATCAAAAATTATACTTGTCTACACCCCACTGTAGTTATTCTGAGTTATTCTAAATGTCAGAATCTTGTGCTGCACATGTATGCCACTCTTATACTGACTCTCTATTCATTTTACAATTAACTTTAACATTCTATAGCTCTTCACAACACAATATTCCAATATATCGTCACTCTTACTTCTAAGAACTCCCCAAATATCCCTATTCACTCTATGTCAAAGAAAGGTTTAAGCTGCATGTGTGGAAGGTAGATCTCTATTTGAGAGCAACAGCTGTCAGGAAACGACTTGGAGCTGACAGGAACCATGAACTGTAGTGGACATGTACTGGATTTGTACAGAGACAGGAGTTACTGGTACTGACAGGAACAATGGACTGGAGCAGACAACCAGTGAACTCAGAGAGTTTGAATGTGAGGCCTTGCAAACAGGAGCACCATAGAAGTGAGGCATGAGCTGGAACCAAACACTGCAGCAAACAGGAGTTCACATAGAATACTGGGATTCCAAACAACAGCCATGGAGTTACTGAGCTGACCCTCTTAAATAGTTTAGTTGGAAGTCAGAGTGCTTGCCCACCTGAAGTTAATAGGTGTATTGAGTCTTTAAGAATCCTGCTTGGACAGGCAGATCTGCCTGGGAACTGAAGCAGATGCTGGGAGAAAGGTAAGGGAAGAAGAGGCACTGCCTTGTTCATCTGTGGGATGCTGCACTTGCACTCCACTTGACTCTCACCTATTGTTCTTAACTTTAGATGCTCTCTGAAAACACTCCTTCTTAGAGAATTGTTCCACGCAACCCTCCTAAAATCAACAGCATTTGTCTTTATATTATTGTTAACTTTTGATTTGACCACCACTAAGTAGTTCCTTCTCATTCATGCTAATTATCAACTGAATTGCACTACACCCAGCTTTACTAAGGCCCTCATTCAATTGCAATTTGGCCAATTGAATAGGGGTCTAAATAAGCACATAACATATTTTTTTAAAGAAGTTTTTAGTTAGTAAACATCTATCCAAAAGTAAGTTTTTCACTAACTAAAAACTTCTTTAAAAAATATATGTTATGTGCTTATTTAGAGCACTATTCAATTGGCCAAATCGCAATTGAATGAGGGCCTAAGTGTATAACTAATGGCCCTGCCAAAAAGCTGATTTACTACCAAACTGCTTGTTAAACCTAACCAACCAGAACACTATAAAACAATGTGTTCATTCTGAACTAACTGTAACACTTAAAACTGTCATGACACTAAATATATATATATATATATATATATATTTATATATATATTATATATATATATATATATTATATATATATATATATATATATATATATATATATATAGCCCAGCCCCATAATATAATCTTCCCTTTCCCCCAACCCCTGATGCTTTGAGATGGGGACAATTAACCATTATAATACTACCCCTATCTAGGAATACTTAATCCAGGAAGGCTTCCTATTTCCGTCTAACCATATCTTACCCTACCAGCTTGTAGATTAGCTGGAGATCCATAACTCTACTGGGCCTCCTTGGCCCCCAAAATGCCCCCCCCCCCGTTAACAATACAATTAGTACTCCATTGTCAAAACCCTAACCTTCCATGGGAGTCCTTACATAAACCCCAATGGACCCTCAAGGACCCCAATCCCTCTGGGGTGGGCTAGTATCCTGAGAGAGAAATATAGCACTCTAGCCTCACTTATAGTCATGGATGAGAGACCCTACCTAGAGACGTAACGCCTTTTTTCAAGGGTTTGGGGCTAAACGGTATACAATAAAAAAAAAGCACACAATACAATTAAAAATACAATACAAATTGGCATATTAAAAATACATTATAATCCATCATGGGAAGAATTAGTTCAAGTCATAAGTAGAAATAGGGAACTGGAAAAGAAGAAAGATACTAATTGCTCTGTATTGCATTTATTAAAATCGCATAGTTGGGACAATTATATGAAAAATAGAGAACTTGACTTTGTTATCTAAAGGTAAAATCTCTCCAGTGTATCTTGATATTGATCTTGACTTCTTGCATGTAGTGTGTTGCTTTGGATGCTTTTTTTTTTCTTTCTTTCTTTGTTTACTGAATTGTAATTAATGGAAAAATAAAGACTAAAAATATACATTATAAAATAATACAAAATTAAATCTGTAAAAAGTTATAAGGTTTATTTATACTTACAATCATTGTTCCAGCATGGTAAACCATTGATACTTTCTTCATCCCTGTTAAACCGGTTACACCAAGATCTTGACCATGAATCCTTTGATCCTCTGTTTGAGCCCATGGCCCAGGTCTAATCTATAATTCCTGCCACTCTAAGGAAAAAACTTAACCAACATGAGCTCCTCCTGTGATGAGCTTCCCATTATCCATGATCCATTTGGGCCTTTCCCCTACTTATATATGGCCTTTCTTTGCCTCTGATTGGCTGAAATAGCAGTCAATCACTTTTCAATCAATTGTAAGAATAGAATGTAAATTCCAACAATCTCATCACTAAATCAGAGATGGAATATAATCCTTCTAGAGATAGGCAGCTGAGTATACTCTAGTCTCAATCAAATAACCAATCAGATTAGGGGATGGTCTCCTCATATCTTGACTTGACTACTGCAATTCACTCCTTGCTGGCCTCTCCATCTCTCGTCTGTCTCCTCTCCAATCCATAATGAACGCCTCCCCTAGACTCATTTTCCATACTAAACGCTCAGTGTCTGTAGCTCCTCTCTGTCAATCGCTCCACTGGCTTCCCATAGCTCCAGAATCAAATTTAAAATCATTAGCCTAACATATAAAGCCCTCAACAACACCCCCTTATATCTCTGCTCTTGTTTCAAAATACTCTCCCCTTCATTCTGCTAATGACCTTCTTTCCTCCTCTCTTATCACCTCCTCTCACTCCCGCCTTCAAGACTTTTCTCGTGCTACCACTACTATCTGGAACTTCATGCCTCGCTCCATTAGACTATCTACCTGCCTCAAAATCTTTAAAAAAACACTAAAAACACACCTGTTTAAAAAATCACCTTCACCTTAATATGCACAACTGCGCACTCCACAGCTTAAAGACACTTACACCCACAATTTACAGTACAACACACAGACACCTCCACTTAACTAAACCACATGCTTTCACACTGCCATCTTGCGTTTGTCACCCTCCTGTATCACACCTAAACCTTTTAGATTATAAGTTTGCAAGTTTTCAATCATGTGTCCGTGCCTTGGAAACAAGCACTGTGTACATTTGATCTTAAGCTCAAAAAACCGGGCCCGCCATTCTTTATAAGGTGTTAATTTTGTTTTTGCCATGCAACTTAACCCCTGTATAGTGCTGCTGAATATGCACGTTACAAATAAAGATAATACTAAAAATAATAATAATAATGGTTATTAATAACAAACTAGATTTTTAGAATTTCGGTTCTTTCAATACGATTGCCTGAAAAGTAATTGACAGCTGCTTTATGCGATCAGAGGCTTAAAAAGCCCATTAATGAGGTGGGACAATGCCCAAGTTATATGTTGCAGGAAGCTCAAAAGGAGGATCTCCTGTTAGTTTAGTTGTATGTTTTTTAGAGCAGCAGGTTTTTGGATTGGCTTTTGTCTTGGGCCCAAAAAAACAGACATGAAGGCTTCAATCAAAATGAATATGCTGGTTTATCAAGGCTATAATAGAGAGGACTAAAGGTCATTGCTTGTCCATACTGGAGCAGGGATGGTAAATATAAAATAACCTTTTATTTTTATCTTTTTTTTTACAAGTTAGTTTTTTTATTATTGTTATGCATTTATTGTTTATTTGTTCAATTTCTTTTCAATTTTGTATTTGTACTTTTTTTTATCCTTATGGACCCCTATGGAGTTAGGGATCCTCCACAAGGGTGGTATGGGCTAATAAGGGCATGTAGAGATGTAAGCGGTTGGATGATGGTCCATCCTAGCCCACACGGGCTAGGCTAAGGGTATTTTAATATTGCCATGAGGTGGACTAGGAGGGGGTCAAAACACCCTGTCAAGGACATTTTCTGAATATTATTCTTATGTGTACTGGTTGCCATGTTGTTTTCATGTTATTGTACAGGTCGGTTCAGTGAGGAGGAAAAGATAACAGACAGACAGACTGGCAATAAAGCACCATAGGAGCATCTGCATGTAACCCAATCCTACTCTATGACTATATGACTAGGCACCCCCAAACAAGTCTTACATGCATCTGTGTACAACGTTTATCACCCAATTAATGTTTACCACATGCGTACATCGATACACTTCGTGCTTGCGCATAAACATTAAAGAGGATATTTATAAAGAGAGAACTGGACAACCTGCAGGAGTTCACTCTTCATAAATATCCTCTTTACTGTTTATGCAGAAGCGCGAAGTGTATGCATGTGTACATGTGTAACATGATTGATATCTATGTACAGGGATTTCCAGTCTGTTGCACGCAAGTTTGTATTGTGTATTTATTCTGTGCATGCTCTGCTTTGGCACGCATTGCATGGCGCGCATTCACGATTTTGGAACTCACATTGGAACCCAGTATATTGCGCACATCCGCTATTTACAATGGGTATGACAAATCATCCCATGTGTAGTCTGTTAGCCAATCACAGATGGGGCAGCATTTTTTTACTACACACTTAGCTCAGATACTAGCGTAATGGCCTGGATTTGATCCCTCGGGCTATGTTATATTTCTATTAGAGCTGTATCTCTCCTCATATATTTTCCTATGGGTATTAGAACCCATTTTTATTATTATAATAGTATTTGGGAGGGTGCTCTATGAATTTATCCTATTACGGTTGATGGGGCTTAAGCTGTATGAATGTTGTTGTTTTTTGGTTTTAATTATTGACCTTCTCATTAGACCATTCACTTATGGTTTGTTTGGCCTTTATTATAGGGAATCAAGCAAGCCTGTAGGGCATACCATAGCTCTTAGATAGGAGGTCCCAATAAGGACATAGGCTTGTTGAAACTGAATTAATTTAGGGCCTGGTGTCTTTCTGTGTGATATATGAAATCCCTTGAATTAGGAAGCCACGCCATGGAGACATAGTCCCCCCCTTTTTCTTGTATTATCACCACAAGTTATGTTTTGATATTAGAAGTAAGGTCTTGTACAGGTCTGTGTATTACATTGCTGGTATGCTAACTTTTTATATATGTGACTTGATACAGTCTATATTGTTGTTGAGACTTGGTTTATTGCGCACACGGGCTATTTACAATAGGTATGACAAATAATCCCATGTGTAGTCTTTTAGCCAATCACAGATGGGGTAGCATTAATCTGTAGGGTTTTTAAACCCTGCAATGGCGCTGCATTTTTTACTACACATCACATTACATTGCTGGTATGCTAACTTTTTATATATGTGACTTGATACAGTCTATATTGTTGTTGAGACTTGGTTCATCTGCATTTGTGTCTTTAAGTAGCCCAGCATTTCTACCAGACAATCCCCCTCTTTTTTAATTGTGTCCTATTTTTCCCAGTTGTATATTAATAAAGGTTCTTCATTTCAAGAGTTTGTATTCTATTTAGTGTTAAGCACTGGACCATAGTATGGCTATTAGTGATGTCGCGAACATAACATTTTCGGTTCGCGAACAGCGAACGCGACCCGCCGCAAATGTTCGCGAAGCGGCGAACATCGGCGAACCGCCATAGACTTCAATGGGCAGGCGAATTTTAAAACCCACAGGGACTCTTTCTGGCCACAATAGTGATGGGAAAGTTGTTTCAAGGGGTCTAACAACTGGACTGTGGCATGCCGGAGGGGGATCCATGGCAAAACTCCCACGGAAAATTACATAGTTGATACAGAGTCTGGTTTTAAGCCATAAAGGGCATAAATTACCTAACATTCCTAAATTGTTTGGAATAACGTGCTTTAAAACATCAGGTATGATGTTGTATCGATCAGGTAGTGTAAGGGTTACACCCGCTTCACAGTGACAGACCAAACTCCCCGTTTAACGCACTGCAAACAACCGCAAACAGTCCATTTGCACAACCGCAAACTCCCCATTTGCACAAGGTTGGATACCAAGCTAGCCATGTCCCGTTCCATGTCCTCACTGATGTCATTAAAGGGCTCTTCCTCCACCCAGCCACGTACAACACCAAGGGTCCCCGAAAGGTGACAACAAGCCCCCTGGGACGCCTGCTGTGTTTGGTCTTCCACCTCCTCAAAGCCACCTTCCTCCTCTGACTCCTCTACTTCAGACTCCTCTCACTGCATTGCCTCTCTCTGCATTATTATAAGGTGTGTTAAGTAGTACTACTCTTATCAGTTTAAAACCTGTTACAGCACATATCAGTGGGCGTGTATAAGGCCTGGATTTTTAGAACCGGGAGATGGAAAAAGATGCTTTGTTGGTCGTATCACTTCAATTTTGGGGCACTTTGAGACATTAGCTTCTTACGCTCAAACATGTCCTTTACAGGCACCTGACTATGGGCAAATGAGCAGGAACTGCTCAAGGCGAGAGACGCAGTGGCGGATGTTTGAGAGGGGGCAAGGAGGACAGCAGTGGTTGATGTGGCTGATGATGCTGGACCAGGAGGAGGATGGCGGCTTTGAGTTTGTGTGCTGCTTGTACTCATGTGTTGGTCTGGACACACCCAAACATTAGGTCTCAACCTGTAGAGGATAAGGGAACCAGGCTACTCTAGACCTCATTCATCATTAGCGGTTTTGACAGATTGGTACTATGCGTCCAAGCTACTGTGACAACAGATATGAGTGGCACTGTGCACTTGCAGAAGTTGGCAGAGTAGACGCTGTAGGTCTGACACACACGCTTGCAGACAACTAACTGCTATGCAATCTATTACAGTAGAAAAAATGTTTTTTGTTTTAAATGTACACTACTGTTACACCAGATATGAGTGGTGTGTTAAGTAGTACTACTCCTATCAGTTTAATCCCTGTTATGTGCCTTTTTTTTGGGTTTGGTTGTTGAAGGCACAGTGCAGCACCAGAGGCCAGAAAAATTAGGCATGTACACATGCCTGAAAAATTAGGTATTGTTGATCTTGCAGCGAGCAGAGAAGAAGGTAGGCCTGATTCAACGCCCCAGCCCGCATACCCACACTCAGAGATTGAGGGGGGACCTGAGAAGGCCACGGGTCGGAGATATAAAGGGGGGCGATCCCAAATAAGCACACAAGCGGGGACAAAGGTAGTGAAGGGGACATAGAGGCCCATGGACTGACGGTCGCCATCTTGGCAGGAAAAGGGCCCAGCAATTGAGCCAAACTGACCCAGCACCGGCAGCTACTTGAGTCAAACGCTGTACAATTACACCTTAATAAAGCTGAAACATGCAGCAGCAGGGATTCTAAACGGCCACACGGGGACAAGGAGGCTAACAGCCCCCACAGTCTCTGCACCACTCTTTTTAACAGATAACCCAATGGGCTAACCAGGGACCTTGCCCATATAAAAAAACAGAATTTTATTGGAGGAATTATTAGTGTCTTTACCCCCTCAAGAGAGGACATAATATACGGTATCTTTAGACTACCTGATGGCCAAACCTCCTTTAGCCCCAATGCTATCCAAGAAACATTTAAAAACTTTATCTGACTGTGGGTCTATAGAGTGACATTAGTACTGACCTTTATATGACTGGGGGTCTATAGAGGGACATTAGTACTGACCTTTATCTGACTGGGTGTCTATAGAGGGACATTAGTAATGACCTTTATCTGACTGGGTGTCTATAGAGGGACATTAGTACTGACCTTTATCTGACTGGGTGTCTATAGAGGGACATTAGTAATGACCTTTATCTGACTGGGTGTCTATAGAGGGACATTAGTACTGACCTTTATATGACTGGGGGTCTATAGAGGGACATTAGTACTGACCTTTATCTGTCTGGGGGTCTATAGGTGACATTAGTCCTGAATTCCTGCTGCAGTATTATTACTCCCAGTACTCCCAGGCTTGCTACTATTAGATATAATAACCTCAGTTTTGTTTCCTTATCTGTTGGTAACATCAAAATATGATTATTAAATATTTCATATTTGTTTGTTTTTTTCTCCCAAAGTGAACCCCTTTGTGTGTGTCCCACAGATGTGGCGTTTCCGCACTGCGTATGTTGGATTTGCACCGCTCAAAAAGTATGAAAAGATATCCCCCCCCCTTGAAGCCCATTAATGACAAAAATCAGTAAATTGTATGTAACAGATTCCAGTGTTTAGGGTTTATGACCCAATACTGCGATCATATCATTTATGACAAAAATCTGTATTTGTCGTATTATTCAGACGCGCGTGCATCTTTGTGTTACATTTCCTGATACTTTTATTATCTTGATCTTTATATATTTACTAGCGACTTGCCCGTCAAAAATGGCAGCAATAAGATTGTAAGGCAGGTAATGGTTTGGACGAGACATTCATTTTGTTGGCTGTCGGATATCCTTTGGCGCTCATTGCGAGGCTGTTGGTTGTATTTTTTTTCTGATAGGCGCTTTTGCTGTTATTCTTTGGTCGGCGGTGATGTGTTTTTTGCGCTTATTGCAAGGCTTTGTGTGCTATGAGCAGCGTTGGCGCTCGTTGTGAGGCGCGCAGTGAATGGCTTTTATGTTTAATGTGATAATGTTTTTTTTGTGTATATGTATTTTTGTATGCTAATGAAATAATTACTAAATGAATATACTTTTCCTATTTGTAAGTAATATATGCAGGAAGCATTGTGCTGAAGAGCTGACAATCTGTTTTCATGTTCCTGCAGCATACAATGTAGGTTTTCAGTGCTGTCGAGCTGCTGTGTAAGTGTCAGCAATGAGTGCAGTGTGTAGTGTAAATAGGCTGCGTGCGCGAGTGGAAGCCGTTATGGTAGCTGGGTACTTCTGCATTGTGTAAGTTAGTGTTGTAAAATGGCGGGGAATGTGTATGTGGTAAGTGGGTGTGGATGATTTAGCTTCCTTGTTAATAGTGTATCTTTACCTCGTACGGCTTTTTAGGAAAATCTTTTTTAGTTAGCTCTTCAGGTTATTGATCACTGGATATATTAATTACAAATAGGTAAAGTATTTTAGTAATTAATTAATTCATTATTATTTAAAAAAATATATATAAAAAAAATACGCTTAATAGCATATTTTACACTGCGGTTACTTTACATACATTAACGCTTCGCACTTCCTAATACATTTGTTCATTCACAATAGTTATTATCGTGCATTCATTTAATAAGTATTAATTAGTAATGGAAAATAAAAATGTAGACTTTACACTACACTAAAATGTTTTACTTTTTACTCTGCAGTTATATATCTGGATTACTGCTCATTGGCTGCCAGCGATAGCACTCTCAAAGCAGTTACAAATCTAAATCACTTTATTATGCTCTGAGACCTGAATACATTTTTTAATTTACACTGCACAAAAAAAATTATATATTTAACACTGTACTTATATATCTGTCTTTTCGATGAGCGCCGAAGATTGATCGTTGCAAAGCACGAAACATGAAGGACACGAGGGAAGAGGCTCACAATGAGCACCGAAGGTCCTCAGAGTACAAAAAGCATCACATTGTGTGGCAAACAGCATTGCTATGGCTTCAAACTTTTTTATTTATTATTATTGCCCCGTCATTTGTGCCAGGCAAGTCGCTAGTGATATAATATAACATAATGCAATACAATATTATACAGTACACATGGGTGTTGGAACTGGGGGGGGGGGGGGTAAGGGGTAACACCCCCCCCCCCCCCCCCCAGATTTCTTATCGTATGTATGTATGCGTATAGAAGCTAACAGGGGAGGGGAGAGGGGGAGGAAACACAGGGGAGAGGGAGAGGAAGACACAGGAGAGGGGAAAGGGGGAGGAAGACACAGTGGAGAGGGGGAGGAAGACACAGGGCAGAGGGGGGAAGAGAAACAGGGTAAGGGAGAGGTGAGGGGAAGAGACACATGGGAGGGGGAAGAGACACAGGAGAGAGTGGGGGGTAGAGACACAGGGGAGAGGGGGGAAGAGACTAATGGGAGGGAGTGGTGAGGAGACACCGGGGAGAGGAAAGGGGGTAAAGACACTGAGGAGGGGCGAAGAAACACAGGGGAAGGGAGAGGGGGTAGAGACACAGGGGAGAGGGGGTAGAGACACAGGGGAGAAGGGGGAAGAGACACAGATGAGGGGGGAGAGACACAGGGGAGAGGGAAGGGGGAAAGACACAGGGGAGGGGGGAAAGAAACACGGGAAGGGAGAGGGGGTAGAGACACAGGGGAGGGGGGAGTGACACAGGGAAGAGGGAAGGGGGAAAAGACACAGGAGAGGGGGGAAAGAAACACTGGGGAAGGGAGAGGGGGTAGAGACACAGGCAAGGGTGGGAGAGACACAGGGGAGAGGGGGGAGAGAGACACATGGGAGGGAGTGGGGGGGGAGACACAGGGGAGAGGGGGGAGAGAGACACATGGGAGGGAGTGGGGGGGAGACACAGGGGAGGTCTTCTGCTTTATTATTATTCCTATTATTATTACTATATAATGTGTAGATGTACCGGCTGGGCATGCTCTTGTGCATTATTATTATTATTATTATTACTATATAATGTGTAGATGTACCGGCTGGGCATGCTCTTCTATATTATTATTATTATTATTATTATTATTATTACTATATAATGTGTAGATGTACCGGCTGGGCATGCTCTTGAGCATTATTATTATTACTGTTATTATTATTATTAGTAGTAGTATATAATGTGTAGATGTACCGGCTGGGCATGCTCTTCTACATTATTATTATTATTATTATTACTATATAATGTGTAGATGTACCGGCTGGGCATGCTCTTGTGCATTATTATTATTATTATTATTACTATATAATGTGTAGATGTACCGGCTGGGCATGCTCTTCTATATTATTATTATTATTATTATTATTATTATTACTATATAATGTGTAGATGTACCGGCTGGGCATGCTCTTGAGCATTATTATTATTACTGTTATTATTATTATTAGTAGTAGTATATAATGTGTAGATGTACCGGCTGGGCATGCTCTTCTACATTATTATTATTATTATTATTACTATATAATGTGTAGATGTACCGGCTGGGCATGCTCTTGTGCATTATTATTATTAGTAGTAGTAGTATTTTACTACTAATAATAATAATAATGCACAAGAGCATGCCCAGCTGGTACATCTACACATTATATAATAATAATAATAATAATAATAATAATAATAATAATAATGCATGCCCAGCTGGTACATCTACACATTATATAGTAGTAATAATAATAATAATAATGCACAAGAGTCCTTCAGCACTGCACTGGACACTGAATAAACTTGCCTACCTATGGTTTTCCCTATTGATGCAGTATCACCTACACTCTACCTCCTCTCAGTAAGACTGCAAGTTAGTTATGATTCCAAAATGGCTGCTGTCCATGAGGTAGAAGGGTGTGGAAGGGAGTGTATGCTGCTGATTGGCTGGAATGTGTCTGCTGACTGTGACATGCAGGGTCAAAGTTTGCTCAATGATAAAGTATTGGGGGCGGGTCGAATCTCGCATATGTTCGCAGTTCCCCGCGAACGCGAACATGCTATGTTCGCCGGGAACAGTCCGCCGGCGAACTATTTGCAACATCTCTAATGGCTATGTTTTAGCCATACTATGGTCCACCTAGAAGCATGTTTATTGGAGACTAAGCAATCCACCTCAGATATGAAGACCTAACAGGAGGGCTGCCAAGTTTGTAAAACATGTATATTTGTACAAAGTGACAGTGAGCCTCTCCAAGTAGGTTAACTATATGATTCAAAGAGAATTACTCAAGCAAGAGGCCTATATAGGGATATAATGTAAAGTTCATACAACATGTGATTTGTATTGTAATAGTTAAAAGTTAAATTACTTTTTTCACCATACATAGTTAAGCCTATATCATTTTTTGATAATTATTTATGATAAAATACAAACAAATAGTTTCTGTTTGCATGAGAAGCCTGTAAAGCAAATACAATATATTGGTTGATTAAGCATGCTAAACATTTTTTATAATATGCATTTAATAGTTAAAATAAATTGTCACAGCATGACCCTGCTTTGTTAGAGATCATTGAATCTCAATGAGTGTTTGAGAGTTGGGCAGGCTGGCAATCCTGAGAAGAATACTGAGTTTCCTAGCTATAAATATCCATGAGGATCACAATTCCTTCTGTTTATACTGGTTAGCATTGCCAACTGCTGCTGTCACCCCCACTGAACTGGTGGAGATCATGTGTGGTTGTGTGCCAGCCTTTGTGTTAATGTAATTATGTGTATTTGGTTGTGAGTAAATGTATTTGTAACTGAGTATGTGTCTTTGTGTCCCTCTTCTGATGCGACAATCTGGTGTTGTTGGTGCTAGTTAGAGGGTCGGTTTGAGTTGCTACCAACACAACTCATCATATGGGATGTGGTCCTGAATCAGGTGGTCACTGTGGTATATTATGGTGTTTTCATCATGACAGAAGCCATCTCTTACTCTCTTGATTTCTTGTCGTCTCAATAATATGTGGCCTTTTATTCTGTAATCTAGTCTTGAGTACCATTGTTCTTGCATTACTTGACTGCTGTGTGTGGGTGTCTGACTGTGCATGTGTGTGCGTCTGTGTGTGTTGCTAGCAGTGTGTGTATTGATATATTAAATTATTGCAAGTCTGCAAGTGTGCTTTAATGTCTATGCACATGTACTGTCCCTACCGAAGTGCGGCCCTCGCAAAAAGGTACAAGACACGTTAGGACCAATTACAACCTCGCAAAAATCGGCCGCAACTCGCGGACATGAAAAAAGGAAAAACACAATAAATACACACAACACATACATAAAAAGCTTACCTACAGCAAGAGGGGGCATCCAGGACCTCAAAAACTGAAGTTACACCTCAATTTAACTCAAAATAAAAGAGTTTAGACACTAAGAAATTATCTAAGCGAGAGAAAAAATGGCCGCCGAACAAAACGAAAACGAGGCTACAGCACTCTAAACACGCAAAACACCACCAGAAACATGCAAAACACCACAAAACAGATACGGATATTCCGCTACAGACGCATACCACACATTAGCCGCCATTTTAGAACAATAACTTATACAATGCGGAAGTACACAGCTACGCTAACGGTTTGGTCTCGCGCACGCACACTATCACACTGCACACATTCATCACGCTTACACAGCAGCTCCACACCACTAATGCTGCAGCAACATCAAAACAGATTGTCAGCTCTTCAACAGAATGCTTCCTGCATATATTACTTGAAAATAGGTAAAGTATATTACTTTATTAATCTATTAGTTATTTTATTATTATACACCAAATAGCATTAGCTCATTTTTTGACGGGCAATTCGCTAGTAAATAATATTACACAATGGCCAGTATGTAAATATTTATTACGCTGATATCATTGTGGTACTGAAAATGTGATTACTTTATGTCAGAATATAGAGAGTTTGTCTACTAGATGAATATTTTGCAGCTATATATATAGAGCTATTTACAAGGGTACAGTAAATTAGAATGGGTATAATAAATTTGTTACAAAAGTAAAACATATTACATTTGGCATTATTACTAGTCTTCATTTATAAAGTTCCAACATTTTCTGTAGAGAGATTGACAAGGGTACAGTAAATTATAATGGATATAATAACAAAACATATTATACTGTATACAGGAATACTGATTCAATATAATACAATGTAGTAGCCTCAGAACAACAGAAAACAATTGCAGTGGAGTGCGATCTGATTGCAGATATTAAGTTGCTACTCTACATAAACTATCCAGTTGTAAGCATTGATTTATTCTATACACAAACTTCCACTTTTTATTTTATTGTATCAACATTCGTGATTATCTGCTCTTTTTTCACCTTTTCTTCATACTTTATATAGAGAAAGTTTGCATTATACTACTACTACTACTACTACTACTACTACTACTAATAATAATAATAATAATCACATATATAATTGTGAGCGTACGGGCCGTTGCTCACGCTTGCGGGCTCGCGTAGCGAGGGCTGCAGGCAAGGGCCTCAGTTGCTGGGATGGAGAGCCGAAAAAATGAAAAACACAATAAATACACACAACACATACATAAAAAGCGTACCTACAGCAAGAGGGAGCATCCAGGACCTCAAAAAATTAAGTTACACCTTCATTTAACTCATAATAAAAGAGTTTAGACACTAAAAAATTCTCTAAGCGAGAGAAAAAATGGCCAACGAACAAAACGAAAACGAGAATACAGCACTCTAAACACGCAAAACACCACAAGAAACTTGCAAAACACCACAAAACACCTACGGATATTCCACTACAGACGCATACCACACATTAGCCGCCATTTTAGAACAATGCGGAACTACACAACTTCGCTAACGGTTTCGTCTCGCGGACGCACACTATTACACTGCACAAATTCACCACGCTTACACAGCAGCTCCACACCATTAATGCTGCAGCAACATCAAAACAGATTGCAGCTCTTCAACACAAAGCTTCAAAATAGGTAAAGTATATTCATTTAATCATTTGTATTATATATTTCAGTAGTACACACAAAACAACATTAGCTACCTTACAATTCCATTGCCGTCATTTTTTGACGGGCAATTCGCTAGTAATAATAATAATAAATAGTAGTAGTAGTAGTAGTAGTAGTAGTAGTAGTAGTAGTCTTTACAAAGTTCCAACTCTTTTTGGAGTACTATTTACAAGTATACAGTAAATCAGAATGGGTACAATAAACATGTTGCAAAGCTAGAAAAGGTACAGAGGAGGGCAATAAAACTAATAAGGGGAATGGAGGGGCTAAGTTATGAAGAAAGACTAACCAAATTAAACTTATTTTCTCTAGAAAAAAGGCTTCTAAGAGGAGATATGATTACCTTATATAAATACATCCAGGGTCAGTATAAAGATTTGTCAGGGGAGCATTTTGTGCCAAGAGGTTTTCAACTGACAAGAGGACATTCCTTGAGGTTAGAAGTAAAAAGATTCCACCTTAAAGAAAGAAAAGGGTTCTTCACAGTAAGGGTGGTTAATCTGTGGAATTCTCTACCAGAGGAGGTGGTGACAGTGGATTTGATAGATAACTTTAAAAGGGGACTGGATTTATTTCTAATTAAAAGGGAAGTCAGGGTTATCATGGATAATTAGAGAGGCAGTATTGATCCAGGGAGAAGTCCGGTTGCCATTGTCTGGGATCAGGAGGGAATTGATTTTTTTTATTATATACAACTAATTAATTAATTGTTAATCCGCATATTGCAGATCAGAGGAGATCTTAAAAGGTTGAACTTGATGGACTGAAAGTCTTTTTTCAACCTTAAATACTATGGGCCTCATTCTATTAACGGCTGTAGGAGATGCGGGGCCGCAAGGACCGGCCGCAAGCTATTCGGCTATTCTATTCCCCTCCGGCCGGGGATTCTGGCAGGCTTGCGGCCGGCGCCTTGCTATCTCTTGCGGCCGCTCGCGCCGGAGGAAAGCCTTTGATCTAAAACGGCCGCAAGAGTTTCGGCCGCAAGAAAAGCCCAGTTGCTATTCTATTGCTCCGGGAACCCTCTCTGCAAGGCTAAAACCGAGCCGCAGCTTACTTGCAGGAAAAAGGTCCCGCTAGCACCAATTAAGCACATAATAAAGCAGAAATAAAGCCATCCTGCACTCTGAGGAGACTATAAAGTGATTGTAGGTGTTAGCAAAAATAGCACAACATTCCCCTACACTCAAATCCATAAAAAAATTATTTTTTAATTTATGTCAAAAATCCATGGAAAAAGTCCGAGGGCTTGGAGCACCTCAGACCCGCCCACGCTGCGGCCGGAAAATAAACAGTTAATGTAAACTCGGATTTGGGCTGATGTGCAAGCTTGAGAGGGGGTTGCTATTAATCCTCATGTCCCCCAATATGATCCCTAGCATTTACAGAGCTTTACAGATCTGTCTTGAATTTATTTTTGCGTTTAAAGTTTTCTGAGCTTACGGCCGGTTGCAAGATATACGGCCGGCCATAAGGGGAGATCCATGCGGGGCCGTATAATTGAATTGCAAGATAACGGAACCCCCGCAAGGAATCGCAGCCTTACGGCCGATTTACGGCCGATAATAGAATGACGCCCTATGTAACTATGTAAAGTATATGATAAGGTAACAGGACTACTGATACAATATCATGCAGGTAAAATGTAGTAGCCTTAGAACAATAGAAAACATTTGCAGAGGAGATGAAACCTTTTAATGGATGGCTAACTGAGTAGTATTTGATTACAACTTTTGGGCCATATTCAATTTGAAGCCCGCAACTCGACCACAGACAGCCGAATGTCTGTGAGTGTGTTGCGGGCCCCCGTTCATCTCTGATTGCGATGCTATTCAATTGCTGAAACCCGCAAGTTATGGGCCCAAAGCCAAAACCGTAAACCATGCACTGGTTTGGAGCAGTTGAGGGTGGGAACCTGATCAATCAATCAGCAAGCCTGTAACCACCCATTTTGAATCAGCCAATAGAAAATGAGGCGACCATTATTACGGCAGTAAAACATGGAGGTTACATGTCAATCAATTAGGTTTGGGGGTCCGATATGCGATCAGACTCGCAAACCCGCAAAATAAAGAATTTTGAAAATTAATGCCAATACTGTTCTAGTCCATGTGGGTGGCCTGATATGTATTAACTCATTGATACCCGAAATTGATTTAAAAATCTAAGATCTTGCCGATTTGCGGGTGTGAGACTGTTGTGCAATTAATTCTAATGTCTCTCATCACTTTCCCCGTTGTTTGCAGTGCTCTTGTGAAAGTTTACTATAATATTTAAATATTAGTCTAACATTGTCTAACACTATATTAGATTAACAGGCCATTTGTATGTGTTTATTCCAAGATGGTTTCATTACAGTATCTAGGCACATACATCTACATCTGTGAAACCATCACATTTGTCAGTTTAGACGTCTGGCAGAGAAATCCCAGACTGGGTGTGCACCAAACAGTAGGAACCCCACTGGGTGTCTGAATTCAATTGATTGTACACAATTGATTTTGTTTAATATATTATGGACATGCATTGTCAATAGGGTCTTGATGAATATCGTGAAATGCATTTGTGACATAAAACAAATTTTCAACAATTAACAAGCGTGGTTCATTTGAAATGTCATAAATAAGTCCAACCTATATAGGATGGAGGGATAGATAGATAGGTAGATAGATAGATAGATAGATAGGTAGATAGATAGATAGATAGATAGCCTTGTAGTGTTAAAATGTTTTTTTATACCTTGTTATATTAACACAACATTGAAATTTTATTGCTAAGTGATAAAGTGATAAAACTTGATCGTGACACTATTTTAGATTTTTACATTCTTACACCAACCTCATTATTTTAATATCCCTTTTCTCATTTATTAGACTCTTGTAAATTAGGTAAGAAACACAACAACAAGATAATAAAAATAAATTACCCATTTAAAAAAGCACCAAAGTTGAAGTGCCATTGCATATTTATGGTTTCTTTGCCTTTGGGTAATATTCCTATCATCTGCAATTTTTTAAAAAGCCAATTAAAACATTTAAGATGCTGAAAACACTGCTGCTATAACATTTTAATAAATTGCTTGATTTAATTTTTTTTCTTTACACAATGTGGAATTAATGTACCAGCTCTCCAATCTATAATCAACATAATAAGTAAGATTCAATAAGGAAGTTATTACACACCTAAGGTGTTACTTTGCATACTTACACATATTAAACCACTGTAAAGATTTAAGCATATTAAAGGAAAGTTTAATAGTATATGTTAGATTTGATTCCAATATGTTCATGTATAGATCAGAATAAAAAGTATATTCTAAAGTTGCACAGAAACAAATTAATACTTTTCTGCACATTTTATTTTGTAATATTTTGGTTTATGGCACTAACATTTCTTATATATAGCTTAATATTATTATTAATATAATAATAATAATAATAATAATTATTAATAGTATTATTATTATTAATAATAATATTAATATTATTGATAATAATAAGGTTATAGAAGATTCCATAATGCTATGGAATAAATAAATGGGGTTCCATGGTGGTCCAGTGTTTAGGATTTGGTACTTTCACGGCTGTGGCCTGGGTTAGATTCCAGTCAGGGAACCAAGAGGTCACACCACCTTGAAGCCATATAGGGTTGGGCCTGGTTCGTACTTGGATGGCAGACCACCTAGGAATACCAGAGCTGTGTATGCTGTGGCCCACTGGAGAAGGAACTGGTAAACCACTCCAGCATCTCTGCCATGAAAACCAAGTGGATCAGCATGGTGTGCTACAGTTCATGAGGCATGGAATAAATAAGTAAATAGAATTTGACATATATTTGAAGACAATAAACAGAAGACAAGATGATACTTTTATACAGATACATTGTCACAGGAGGAGTTGATGGCCTTGGTAAGAAAGCTAGTAGGCATGAGACATTGTATTGTGTTACTATGAAGTGGTCACAGTTTACATAGCACTATACTACACATACCACGTGGAGTACAATGCATAGACAATTATACAAATTAGAATTTTGTAATTACTTATTATTAAGAAGAGTTACACTCAATGCTACACAAGTTCATGCACAACGTATGACAAAAAGCAATACAAAGGAGAAAAAAAGGAATTGAGGATAGATAGATAGATAGATAGATAGATAGATAGATAGAAGATGTAAGTATTTTAATAGTTTAAGTCTCACATATTTACATTATATTAGTGTGATCCTTGTATATGCCACTACATAAAAACCCCGGCACTTGGTAAATAAACAGTAATATTAAAAAAAAATTAAGACTAATAAAATGAGTAAGTAATTATTTTTATTTTAGATTTTTCCTTCACATTTTGTAAATGCTTTGTTAAATCTGGTTGCAGCATTTAAACCTGGTTGCATTGGTATAGAGACTAAATATGCCAGCATGCCATCAAGCTGATCACATTCTCAGAACAAGGGAGCTAATCTCCATGGCATTTCACCCTGTTACTCTGCTTCTGATTCCTCCATTAAAGGTAATTAAAGCCTGCGTTACAAACAAGCTTAAGAAAGAAGAATATCCAATGCAAATTAGAAATGTAAATGGCCATTTTCATACCAAATAAGGCTCTTTCTAATAGACTGGAAACTATCCCCATAGGTATTGATCACTTCATATATTTTCTTTTGCTTTAAAGCTCCAGTTAAGCAGCCGAGTGGCTTTTCACCTTCCCTGGCTGAGACTCATCTGGTCAAGTAAAGCTCTTTCCCCCTATTTACTTGCACTGAGCCATGAGCACTAAATGAAGCAAGTAATTTGGTGCATTGTTAGAGGGAGGGGGCAGCTGACAGTGAATGGTGTCAGCTGCATAGGCAGCAGAAAAAGCCGACATCTTAATAAAACAGCCTCAGGCAAAATCCCATTAAAGCCTTCAGAAGCTTGTTTCCCTGCAGTTGAGCAGGTAGGCGTCGAACAGTGCGTGGCAGCCCCTGAGTGCTCTCTGGGAGCCCAGTTAAAAAAATGAATGCTTTTTTATATATATAAAAAAATCCACCAGCCTGGCTCCTCTGAGTAATTTGCAAGGCTGAGAGAGAGATTGAGAGAAAGAGTGCCTTGATGTGTAGGGACTAAGTGGCTATGCAGCGGTAAAATATGCTAGAGAGCTGTGCTTGTCCATTAATGATGTTGTGCAGACCTCAGCCTGACCTCTGGAGAAGAGAAGAAATACGCTGGGCACTGTCAGAATGACAATGAGCATGGGCCACATCAACATTTTGTTTTGTTGTTACATGGGACAAAGATTGTTGGAAAATATTTAAAAGTACATATGAGCAGTTGAAATATTTTTAGATGAGTTCTCGGGCTTGGAGATATGTCTGTACTTGGGGTTAGTTTAACAAGATATAGTGGTGGTAACCAATGATAATATGTTTATCTAGATTTATTGGGGTACTCGTATTCAATGTGAGATAAAATAATAACTTTACATGTTCTTTTATGGATGATTTATCATCAGAGTAAAAACGTAAGAGTCATAGGGACAATATTTTAGATCAGTTCTCTGGCTTGGAGATATGTCTGTACTTGGGGTTAGTTTAACAAGATATAGTGGTGGTAACCAATGATAATGTGTTTTCATAGATTTATTGGGGTACTCGTATTCAATGTGAGATAAAATAATAACTTTACATCTTCTTTTATGGATGATTTATCATCAGAGTAAAAACGTAAGAGTCATAGGGACAATATTTTAGATCAGTTCTCTGGCTTGGAGATATGTCTGTACTTGGGGTTAGTTTAACAAGATATAGTGGTGGTAACCAATGATAATATGTTTATATAGATTTATTGGGGTCCTCGTATTCAATGTGAGATACAATAATAACTTTACATGTCCTTTTATGGATGATTTATCACCAGAGTAAAACTTAAGAGCCATAGGGCCAGATTCAATTGCCAAAATCGTACATTTATACACACTTAAAATCACTCTTAATATTGCTACATATTCGGCAAATATTACTTATTGGCACTAATGAATTCTTAAGTCAATAGAATGCATATAAACATTTATTTAAAAAAAAACACTCAAAGCCAAATTTATGAGTTCAAGGCTAATAGAATGGGAGTATTTAGGTTTTATTTGGCTCTAGGCCCATTTGGGTCTGTGCATCTCACCACACCCCAGTTAGTACTCCTTATTTCCCCTTGTTAGAGTCAAGTCAGAACCTATATAACTGTATAAAGTATATATATATAGCTATATATATATATATATATATATATATATATATAGCAATTGTTTCACATATGGTGGGCTAAGAGTGATAGAAGCCCTCCACTGTACAAAGTACAGTAATACAAATAAGGAATAGTACACTAGTGAATCTATTTGAATGTCTAAAAAATAAGTTAACAGAAACGTATTTCCTGCTCAAATTTCTCAGAAATACAGTATATGCACTGCACTCTGGGAAAACTAGGCAGGACATGCAAATGAGACCACATAATGCACCGTCACTCTGTCAATCCAAACCATTTTAAACATGGCTCCTTTTAAGCATATGCTTACTGTATTTCACAGTTTTAGGCATAGCAACAGATGTATTTTTCACAAACCAGGTCACTTAACCACATACAGTACTGTTTCACGGTTACTCTCTTGGTTATATATAGTTTTTTTTAAAGTGTCAGGGACCTTTACAGATAAAAATGTATAGAGACATTATTGTGCATATTATTTTTTCCAGGAAATTCAGGCAGCCCCCTGAAAATGTGATGCCCCATGTCAGGGCCTCATAAGCCTAGGCAGATCACACCACTGAAACACAGAATTACATAGGATGTTTATTTATAATAAACTTAATAGTTCTTGCTATGCTCTACAGATTGGAAGTATCTTAATAATTTAAGGTGAGATGCACATATACTTTCTATGGAGTCTATTTATTGTAATATATATATATATATATATATATATATATATATATATATATATATATATATCCAAATTCTTCTCGTTTTATTTAGATAGGAATTCCAATAGAATAATGCACATCTTTAAACAACCACAACAGTTTCATTATTTTTCATTTTAATTAATTAGTTTTTTTTTTTCTTTAAAAACTTTACCTGTTTTGTATGAATAACACAATACAGTTCAGTTATTCATAGCAAACAGAGTAATGGAGCCATTGCCACTCAGAAAAAAACTGTTGAGTCTAATACAGCAAGAAAAGGTGGAGATAATATTTTATGTAGACGATCATTTATTTATCAGAGTTAAAGCTTATTTCTGCTTGATAAATAAGGATTATAAAAACATAAGAAGTGGTGATACTTTATGATTTGACTCTGTTTAACTCTGAGAATTCCCACTTGCCCCTGGTTTACTATGAGGTTTTTGTATAACTCATGTAAAAAACTTATGTGAAACTGTGATTAAACATTTTTTCACCTATTAAACTATGATAAATTGTGCACAGTATCTAGGTGAATTATGACTAGATTCAAAATTATTTTAAACAGGCTAGATGTGATAGATTGTATTTATATAAGGTAATCATTTCCAGTTTCATTTGGTTATACTTTCTTCATAACCTAGTCCCTCCATTTCTCTTATTAATTTTGTTGCCCTTATCTGTACCTTTTCCAGCTCTAAAATGACCTTTTTTAAAGTAGTAACCATAATTGTACTCCATGTTCCAAATGAGGGTATACTATGGATTTGTATACATATGCTTCCCTTACTCCTATAATCTTCTTAATACATGCTAATATTTTGCTTGCTTTTGCAGCTGCTGCTTGGCATTGAGGACAGTTCAGTAGGTGGTTGTCCACAAGCACTCCCAAATCCCTTTCTATCTCCGATAATTTATATTATCAATTGTATGCTTATTAAATCCCATTGAATGAAAGCTACATTTAATCCTTTAAGTATGAATATCCAAAGAATCTTACTTTTCATAGTTACCTTAGTTATTTAGGAGCGTCATGCCGATATGCAATAACCAGTTATGGGTTTCGGCCCATTGTAAGATTAAGCAAAACCATAAATACTGCACTCTCATCCACACACTATACAACTGTAAATGACTAGAGTGTTTTCCCAGTTTGTGTCTTTTTCCTCTTGAGGGTTATGATGTTTCTCTCTCCTTTTCTCCTTCTTTTTCCTTTTCCTTTCAGTGTTTTTTTGTTTTCAGAATGCAAACTTAGTAAGGAAAGATTTGTTAAATTTGGAGTAATTGTTTACAGGCTGTTAGCATTACATTATAAACGAGGCAGGGGGTGGAAGATGAGGAGAAAATAACAGCAGCCCTCCATCTTCGGTTCTTCCTCTTAATATTATAGTGTAAACGAGAATGTCTCTTGTTTTGATTTCTGGACAAACCCAGAGAAAAGTACAGTCCTTGGGCATAGGCTTGATGTGCATTTATTTTTCACATCGGTTGCTTTTATAGGGTCAAGTCTCAAGGTCCAGTCAACTACCCTTCACCAGAAGACCTGCACCTGATGGAGTGGTTTTAAAAAAAAAAATGGAATAAAAGTGTTTAGTATGCTAATAAGAAAAGCATGCCCAGTTAAATAAGTGATAACAATCATGGTCGTCTTCCTTATCATCCCCACTTTGAGATTGAATTAATGGCCCTAGATAAGGTGAATTTGGAAAAGGGATTTCTGTATAGATTATTTATGCTTAAATTACCCAATTTTCAATCTCAATTATCTAACAATTGCACACAAACTTTTTAATAGTGCCCAGTTGCAAACATATTTATTTATATGTGTTTTTAAATGTTTTTGTGTTGTTTAGTCATTTCCAACTCCCCATGACCTGATGGACCGTAACAAACCAGAACATCTTTATGTCCATGGTCATGCTGAGGACTTAGTATTCATGGCAGATATACTGGAGTGAGTTGCCAGTTCCTTCTAAAATGGGCCACAGCATACAGCTCCTGGTATTACTAGGTCGTCTCTCATCCCAGTACTGAGGAGGCCCAACCATGCTCGGATTCAGGGTGGTGTGACCTCTTGGTTCCCTGACTTGGAATCAAACCCAAGTTAACATTGGTGGAAGCACCAAGTTCTAACCACTGGATCACCAGGGAACTTTAAAGGTGTGTATTTCTGCAATAATTGGGACCTTTTGGGCATCGCTTTGAGGAATTAATATTATTCTAATTTCTACTATGTATTTAATTTTTACTAATATATGTACCATTTTTAAAGAAAACATGAGTGAGCAAGCAAAACACATTTCTATTATTTCTTATGGGAATCATATTCAACTGTATGTTACAACAGAATGGCACAATCTTACAACAAAACATGGCAATAAAGAAAAAAAATGAAATGGCCCTGTTCAAAAGTTTGCATACCCTTAGTTCTGTGTATTGCTTATTCATCAATGACAGTGTGTAGTATTTTGGAATAGACTCTATGAGGTGTAATAAACTCTATGAGCAATTTCAAACAGCTTTGAACTACCTACTCAAAATATTCACTACACAAGCTAAGGATCCGTCCCCATGCTGATTAGAGGCAGTAACTTTGAAACGGCTGTAAGTGGGTGGGATGCCTGGCTTGTGTATAATCAAACCCTAGCTTTGCTCAAAGCTGTTTGATACAGTAGGCATATGCTTAAAGGAAGCCATGTTTCATATGGTTATGTATTGCAAGAGCATAGCCTTTGTGGGCATATTTGCATGTCCCTGCCAAGGTTCCCAGAATTCACTGTAATAACTGTATTTCTCGGAATTCTGGACATGAAGCAGGTTTTTTAACTTGTTTTAGACATTCAAATGTTAACACAGATGTACTATTTATTTATTACTAGCGACTAGTGATGTCGCGAACATAAAATTTTCGGTTCGCGAACCATGATTGCGAACCGCCGCAAATGTTCGCGAACTGGCGAACCGGCGAAAGCGGCGAACCGCCATAGGGCAGGCGGATTTTAAAACCCACAGTGACTCTTTCTGGCCACAATAGTGATGGGAAAGTTGTTTCAACGGGACTAACACCTGGACTGTGGCATGCCGGAGGGGGATCCATGGCAAAACTCCCACGGAAAATTACATAGTTGATGCAGAGTCTGGTTTTAAGCCATAAAGGGCATAAATTACCTAACATTCCTAAATTGTTTGGAATAACGTGCTTTAAAACATCAGGTATGATGTTGTATCGATCAGGTAGTGTAAGGGTTAGGCCCGCTTCACAGTGACAGACCAAACTCCCCGTTTAACGCACCGCAAACAACCGCAAACAGTCCATTTGCACAACCGCAAACTCCCCATTTGCACAAGGTTGGATACCAAGCTAGCCATGTCCTGTTCCTTGTCCTCACTGATGTCATTGACGGTCTCTTCCTCCACCCAGCCACGTACAACACCAAGGGTCCCCGAAAGGTGACAACAAGCCCCCTGGGACGCCTGCTGTGTTTGGTCTTCCACCTCCTGAAAGCCACCTTCCTCCTCTGACTCCTCTTCTTCAGACTCCTCTCACTGCGTTGCCTCTCTCTGCATTATTATATTATTATATCTCTTTACCCCCTCCCTCATTATCCTCCCCTGTGTCTCATCCCCCCTCCCTCATCATCCTCCCACCTCCCTCATCATCCTCCCCTCTATCTCTTTACCCCCTCCCTCATCATCCTCCCCTGTGTCTCTTCCCCCCTCCATCATCATCCTCCCCTGTGTCTCTTTCCCCCCTCCCTCATCATCCTCCCCTGTGTCTCTTTCCCCCTCCCTCATCATCCTCCCCTGTGTCTCTTTGCCCCCTTCCTCATCACCCTCCCCTGTGTCTCATCCACCCTCCCTCATCATCCTCCCACCTCCCACATCATCCTCCCCTGTATCTCTTTACCCCCTCCCTCATCATCCTCCCCTGTTTCTCTTCCCCCCTCCATCATCATCCTCCCCTGTGTCTCTTTTCCCCCTCCCTCATCATCCTCCCCTGTGTCTCTTCCTCCTCCCTTATCATCCTCCCCTGTTTCTCTTTGCCCCCTTCCTCATCACCCTCTCCTGTGTCTCATCCCCCCTCCCTCATCATCCTCCCACCTCCCACATCATCCTCCCCTGTATCTCTTTACCCCCTCCCTCAACCTCCCCCCCCCCCCCTGTGCCTCTTCCCCCCTCCATCATCATCCTCCCCTGTGTCTCTTTTCCCCTTCCCTCATCATCCTCCCCTGTGTCTCTTTCCCCCCTCCCTCATCATCCTCCCCGGTGTCTCTTTCCCCCCTCCCTCATCATCTTCCCCTTTGTCTCTCCCCCCCCTCCCTCATCATCCTTCCCTGTGTCTCTTTGCCCCCTTCCTCATCACCCTCCCCTGTGTCTCATCCCCCCTCCCTCATCATCCTCCCACCTCCCTCATCATCCTCCCCTGTATCTCTTTACCCCTTCCCTCATCATTCTCCCCTGTGTCTGTTTCCCCCCTCCCTCATCATCCTCCCCTGTGTCTCTTCCCCCCCTCCCTCATCATCATCCCCCCTCCCTTGATGATAAGGGGGGGAAGAGACACAGGGATAAGTGTGAGGGGTGTTAGGGTAAGGGGTGTTAGGGATAAGGGTGAGGGGGTTAGGTGTTAGGGTGAGGGGTGTTAGGGCTAAGTGTGAGGGGTGTTAGGGTGAGGGGTGTTAGGGATAAGTGTAAGGGGTGTTAGGGTGAGGCATGTTAGGAATAAGTGTGAGGGGTGTTAGGTCTTAGGGATAAGTGTGAGGGGTGTTAGGGTTAGGGTAAGGGGTGTTAGGGATAAGGGTAAGGGGTGTTAGGGATAAGTGTGAGGGGTGTTAGGGTTAGGGTGAGGGGTGTTAGGGTTAGGTGTTAGGGTGAGGGGTGTTAGGGATAAGTGTGAGGGGTGTTAGGGTTAGGGTGAGGGGTGTTAGGGATAAGTGTGAGGGGTGTTAGGGTTAGGGTGAGGGGTGTTAGGGATAAGTGTGAGGGGCGTTAGGGTAAGGGGTGTTAGGGATAAGGGTGAGGGGGTTAGGTATTAGGGTGAGGGGTGTTAGGGATAAGTGTGAGCGGTGTTAGGGTTAGGGTGAGGGGTGTTAGGGATAAGTGTGAGGGGTGTTAGGGTTAGGGTGAGGGGTGTTAGGGATAAGTGTGAGGGGTGTTAGGGTAAGGGGTGTTAGGGATAAGGGTGAGGGGGTTAGATATTAAGGTGAGGGGTGTTAGGGATAAGTGGATAAGTGTCTCATCATCTTCCCCTTTGTCTCTTCCCCCCCTCCCTCATCATCCTCCCCTGTGTCTCTTTGCCCCCTTCCTCATCACCCTCCCCTGTGTCTCATCCCCCCTCCCTCATCATCCTCCCACCTCCCTCATCGTCCTCCCCTGTATCTCTTTACCCCTTCCCTCATTATCCTCCCCTGTGTCTGTTTCCCCCCTCCCTCATCATCCTCCCCTGTGTCTCTTCCCCCTCCCTCATCATCATCCCCCCTCCCTTGATGATAAGGGGGGGAAGAGACACAGGGATAAGTGTGAGGGGTGTTAGGGTAAGGGGTATTAGGGATAAGGGTGAGGGGGTTAGGTGTTAGGGTGAGGGGTGTTAGGGCTAAGTGTGAGGGGTGTTAGGGTGAGGGGTGTTAGGGATAAGTGTAAGGGGTGTTAGGGTGAGGCATGTTAGGAATAAGTGTGAGGGGTGTTAGGTCTTAGGGATAAGTGTGAGGGGTGTTAGGGTTAGGGTAAGGGGTGTTAGGGATAAGGGTAAGGGGTGTTAGGGATAAGTGTGAGGGGTGTTAGGGTTAGGGTGAGGGGTGTTAGGGTTAGGTGATAGGGTGAGGGGTGTTAGGGATAAGTGTGAGGGGTGTTAGGGTTTGGGTGAGGGGTATTAGGGATAAGTGTGAGGGGTGTTAGGGTTAGGGTGAGGGGTGTTAGGGATAAGTGTGAGGGGTGTTAGGGTAAGGGGTGTTAGGGATAAGGGTGAGGGGGTTAGGTATTAGGGTGAGGGGTGTTAGGGATAAGTGTGAGGGATGTTAGGGTTAGGGTGAGGGGTGTTAGGGATAAGTGTGAGGGGTGTTAGGGTTAGGGTGAGGGGTGTTAGGGATAAGTGTGAGGGGTGTTAGGGTAAGGGGTGTTAGGGATAAGGGTGAGGGGGTTAGGTATTAGGGTGAGGGGTGTTAGGGATAAGTGTGAGGGGTGTTAGGGTTAGGGTGAGGGTGTTAGGGATAAGTGTCAGGGGTGTTAGGGTTAGGGTGAGGGGTGTTAGGGATAAGTGTGAGGGGTGCTAAGGTGAGGGGAAGATGATGATAAGGGGGGGAAGAGACACAGGGGTGTCCTTGCATCAGAGATCAAAAGAGTCCTTCAGGACTGTATTGCACACTGTGTACAGTAGCCTAGCTATGGTTTTCCCTATTGATGCAGTATCACCTACACTCAGCCTCCTCTCAGTAACACTGCAAGTTAGTTATGATTCCAAAATGGCTGCTGTCCATGAGTTAGAAGGCTCTGGAAGGGAGTGTATGCTGCTGATTGGCTGGAATGTGTCTGCTGACTGTGACATGCAGGGTCAAAGTTTGCTCAATGATAAAGTATAGGGGGCGGGTCGAATATCACATATGCTCGCAGTTCGCCGCGAACGCGAACATGCTATGTTCGCCGGGAACAGTTCGCCGGCGAACTATTCGGGACATCTCTACTAGCGACTTGTCCGTCAAAAATGACGGGGCAATAAAATTGTAAGGCAGGTAATGCTGTTTGCCACAGACAGTAAGTGTTTTGGTCGTCTGAGATCCTTCAGCACTCATTGCGAGCCTCTCGGTTGGTGTTTTTTTGTTATCAGAGGCGCTCATTGTAAGGTCCGCGCTAATCTCCTTTTGGCACTTATTGCAAACCTCTCCCCTGGTGTACTTTGTGTCCTATGAGCACCGTTGGCGCTCCTTGTGAGGCACGCAGTGAAGGCCTTTGTCGTTTATTGCGATATTGTGTTTTTTTTGTTTTTTTTCTGTAAATATATTTTTTCATGATAATTAATTAATTAATTAAATCATAAATTAATATACTTTACCTATTTGTAATAATATATGCAGCAAGCAATGTGCTGAAGAGCTAACAATCTGTTTTGATGTTCCTGCAGCATATAATGTAGATTTGCAGTGTTGTTGAGCTGCGGTGTAAGTGTCAGCATTGTGTGCAGTGTGTAGTGTAAATAGGCTGCGTGCGGGAGGGAAAGCCGTTAGTGTAGCTGTGCAGCTCCGCATTCTGTAAGTTAGTATTGTAAAATGGCGGCAAATGTGTATGTGGTTCGCTGGTGTGGAAGATTTTTCGTCCTTGCCAATAGTGTATTGTGTACCTCGTACGGGTTTGTGTAAAAGTCGTATGTACCTGGTGCGGTTTTGCGGGTTTAGGGGTCATGTAGTTTCGTTTTCGTTTCGGCAGCCATTTTTTCTGCGCTTAGGGGATTTTCAAGTGTCTAAACTCTGTAAATTGGACTTAAATTTGTGTGCAATCTGTCTCCCAGGCGTCCTGGCTGTCCCCCCTTGCTGTGTGTAATGTTTTTTTTTAATTTGTGTGTGTATTTTGTGGGGGGTTTTATGTTTTTCGCTGTGCGCGGGTCGGCCGTATTTTTTTGTGTAAGTGAGTCTTTTTTTTTTTCTAAGTCCCGCGGCTCGTGAGGCTCCGCATTTGCGGCCTGCTATGAGCCTTCGGCTCATTGCAGCCAACGTTGGAGCCTCCACCTCCGCAAATTCGGCCACTCGCTTCGCGAGCTCACAAAGTGTGATGACGATTCGCAGTTTGACAACTATTATATGTGATATATACATATATATTTGTTTGTAAAGTGAAAATAATGGGCCTCATTCAAATGCGATCTGTCCAATTGAATAGGGTTCTATATAAGCACAGAGCATATTTTTTTTAAATAAGTTTTTAGTTAGTGAAGACCTTGGTTTTGGATAGAAGTTAACAAACTAAAAACTTCTGTAAAAAAAGATGCTCTTTGCTTATATAGAGCCTTATTCAATTGGCCAAATCGCATTTTAATGAGGCCCTTAATATATAAATAAATATATATATATAAATATATATATATATATAGATACTAGGAAATTGGTGCTCAACGTGAGCCCCTTTTTTTACAGTCCAGTGATTTGGTCGTTAAAGTCGTAATTTTGCAAGGCCCACAGTCCATATATGTGCCTCTGGTACTAAGTCCTACGGGACGTAATTTTGTGTCCCTCCCTAAGTCCCTTCGGCGCTCATTGCGGCCTAAGTCGGCTAAGTGCCGCGGCCCTCGCGATGAGCGCCTGTGGTGCTCATTATAGCCTAATTCCCGCATGTTTCAACTGCTCGCCTCTCTTCCCGAGGCTCGCAGTTGACTAAGTCCTGCACGGTCGATGGCTCACCTCACAGCATAAGTCCTGCGCGGTCGACAGCTTGCCTCGTGGGCCGCAACCGGCTCACCTCGCTTCGCATTGCTCGCAATAGAATGACAAACCCGCAAACGTGACCAATGGTCTTGGTCAACAACTATATATGTGATATATATATATATATATATATATATATATATATATATATATATATATATATATATAAAAATAAAGCATTTACATTTATATAAATGACAGTACCTTATATCCATTTCTTTGTGGCAGAGATTTGGAGATGCAGCATGCAAAACATAAATAGTAATGCAGTCAGGAGCTACAAGGACTGGTGGTAGCTATGCTAAACATATTTTGCCTGCAGCTAATAAAATTGAGAGTTGATATTATATCATTTTTATGGATTCTCCAGTGGACCACATAAACTTATTTGATCTGCTAAAATCTAATTCACTTCACTTGTACAACAGAACATAAAAGGGGCAGATACCTTATTTTATATTATGGATAACAAGTAAAACACTTTCCACTGAAGTTAGGTAGAAAAAATATTAAGTACCATTGGGCTGAACAGATGTAAATTTTAATATTTATGTGAAACAGAGTTTACATCAGTCTAAAATGGAAATTCCTTATATTTAACCTTCAGTGATTGATAAAATGAAACCTCATGTTCCTCCAATGATTAATAAAATAGCCCATAGACTGCTAGAGGGACTAGGAACACAGGTGGAATTTACCTTTTTTAGGTTCAGGACACAAAGAAACATTTTCTACGTCTGAAAATGCAAACAGTAATTTTCTTTTTAGAATAAAAAGGTAGAAGTATAAAGAGAAAAAGTGGTAAAAATCCATCAAAATTAGATGTAATATTATCATAAAAACAAGAACCATTTGATCTATTCAATACTGAGTTACATAAATATTAAATGAATGCTATTTTAACACCGTCCCTTCTGGATCGCTACCTTGTCGTGGTGACGGGGCTTGTATAGCTCAATGAAGCTGTGAGCCATACCATGTAGGGTCACCCAAGATGGGCAGGTCATAGCAGAGAGGTAAGATAAATTAAGGTCTACTGGATGAAGAACTGGCAATCTACTCCAGTATCTTTGCCAAGAAAACCATCTGGATGAGCACAACCAGAAACACAGAGAGATATGCCTGGCTTGCCTTGCCCATATGGTCACTGATAGTTGGACATGACAGAAGCACTGAACAAGAGCAACACATTTAACACAGAGAGTGTATTCTTATAAAGCCTACTTTGATTAAGCAGCCTATTGGTCTCAGACACCACCCTTTAAAAGGACATGGTAGACAAAAATCAAGTCACAGCCCTTTTAAAGCATAAATTATGTTTTGCATAAAGAAAGCCCTGTTAGCCCTGTTAGCCCTGTTAGCCATGCTTCTACGTAACCATTATGATAGAAAGAAAGTTTAATTAAGCCAAGCATTTAAGGTATTAAATAGGGACTAGATATCTCTATTGGTTCTCTGGTCATACTTTGGTTTCAATGTTTCTAAACGCTAACTGTACCTAATTATCCCTAACTGTACCTATTTAACCCTATCTGTACCTAATTACCCCTATCCTATTAACCCCAAACCTATACTATTAATCCCTATCCTATTAACCCTCTATCCTATCCTATTAAACCCTATCCTATTAACTTCTATTCTATCCTTTAAACCCCTATCCTATCCTATAAAGCCCTATTCTTTTAACCCCATCCTATCCTAGTAACCCCCTCTACCCTACACTATCTCTTAATTCTCTAATAAAATCCCTAACAACCCAGTAAGCACAAAAAATAAAAATACCCACATTACAGAAAACAACCCCCCCACTAATTAATAAACCACTAATTAAATGAAAATAGCAATAACATTACAATAATACAAAACTTACTCATAAAATAAAAAAGATTACATGAAATAAAAAAACACTATTAACATAAAAACTTACAACCTGTAAAAAAGAAAGGGTTAATGAGTCAACTGACCTGGCCAAGATGCACCTCCAGTGGTGATCCCTGATGACCTGGTCTTCACTCTTCTGGGCCAGGAAAGGCCCCTCCATCAAAATCCTGTCGTTCTATAAAATAAAAAAATACTGCTACTAACTGCTACTAACTCCCTTGAGGAGCTCGGCGCCACAAATGAAGGTTCCCGCACATGCTCCAATCTAAAAAAAAAATGTCAATCAGATTTCAGCCAATCAGAATGGAATACACCCCTGTATCCCATTCTGATTGGCTGAAAGCATTTGCACGCTCTGATTGGCCGAAATCAGCAGGGGATTTACATTTTTAACTGCTGCAGGGTTCAGATTGGTACCCCTGCAGCAAGGGGTTACTTTGGGGACCTTTAGTGAGCCTGATTTGGGAGTTCACGCAGGTTTGATTGCCGTCATGATGACGATCACATTTATTATTGGCTCCTGCTCTGCTTACATATGGAACCAGGATTTACGAGTGCAAGCCCGCAGCAGGCCCGGAGACATATTGCAGTTGCAATTGAATGAGGCTCATAGTGTTCTTATAAAAAATCTACTTTTTCAATCACAATAAAAGTTGTTTATTTGGTAGTCACTACCTTAAAGTTTTGAACACTGGACTTTTATTATGTGAATTTAATGTAATTTCCATGTCAGTGAAGTAGAGATAAAAATACTTGAATTACCTGATCTCTTTAATTAGTTGTGATTCTGTGATTTGCCCATGTCACTAAAGCATCCTCAATTTGTTCTTTTAATGCAAACATAAAAGCGCTTTTCCTTCTCTTTGTCTACAGCTATCTGTTTAAAGTCTCCTTGAGTACTAATCAATTTGTCCAAAGAATTTCCAACAATTTTGAATGGAAGTATTATACCATACAATTCTAATTGTAAGTACGACACTGGATATCCTTCTATAAGTGAAGATTAATTTAATCCACAGCATCAAGTAGGCTTAATTATGGCTCTTTAACTACAAAGACAAAGGAAACCACTTGATTAATTGTAAGAAAAGAAATTTAGTCTAAACTAAAAACTATGCAATGATTATAAAAGGAAATCCTTAATTGCAAACAATGATTCTCCATTAAAAAGGAGGCACTGGAGTTTTCTTAATTTGTTTTTCTTAATTTTTTATGTTGAGGGAACATAGGTTTAGGTGGCAAACAATGGGAGAGATTTACTAAATTAGAGCAGGACTGTGATCGGGTGGAAAGGTCTGAGATGGCAATTTTACCCATATGAAATGGAACAGATAATAACACCTCAGTTCTCTGGTAATGACAAACTTCAAACACTTCTGGTAGCTAATGGGTTAAATAGGATATTATTTAACTAGTAATAAGACAAACTATATAGAAAAGCAGCAAAGGTATTCATACTCAAATGCTGCTTTATACAAGAACTGACATTTTGGTTCCTTTGAAAATTGTACCAAATAGACATTTTTCATCGTAAATTCTCCATGACTTTTACAATTGTCATTTCGTCGTATTTTGTAATGCCTATGTCTCCTAACACTCTAATTTCCCTCACTATCCCCCTTTTATCCTGACTGACATCACTATCCTTCTGTTCGAACCCCTATTTATATTCTTTCACTCCCTCATCTGTCGACATCCCTACTTTCTATCACATCTTATCTATCACACTGACATCGCTCCCCTTCTCCTCAGCTAATTCTCCCATATATATCTACCATTCAACCTCTGTTCTTTACTGATCACTTTTTCTTTCTCTTGGGGAATCTACTAACAGGACACTCAATGGAATATGATTTACCATGGCTGATCTCGCATCAGCACTACTAATTTTTCCATGACATTTACTAAATCGCTGGTATTATAATTACGTCCGCCATGAGCCATGGTAATGCCCGATGCAGCACAGTGTATCCACTCCCTATCCACCCTTTTACACATCACTATCAGAATAGCGCATGCATGTTATCGGGGTCAGGCATGCACAGCTCTGTCCATCATTGGAGGTACCATATCGATTGGCAAACTTGCAATGGTTGGCAATATGTCAATAATGAATCCGTCAAATCTGGTGAAATAATATAATGCCTGTACATGGTCAGTAGCACAACATATTAATAGGATATATATATAACGTTAACACATTACACTAGCACATTACTCCGTATGAGCCCGGGAATTCCACAGTATACCCCTTAACACCCAGTGGGGGCCATTGTGCCCATTTTCCACCAACCTCTTGTGCTTTTCGGTGGGATTACATTAACCCCATTGAGTTCCCTTTGGGGCCTCAAGGTATAACCATAGGGCTTCATAGTATTATGAAACTTATGTCATTGTCTATGAAAGAGGCTATATTAGAAAAGATTGTAAGCACTCTTTCAACAGCCAATCACAGAAAGTTCATAATACTATGAAGCTATATCCTGATTGGCTGTCATTTCACACAATCATCAAAGGAAAAATAGAACCCTCTGATTTGCTGAAAGCTAACCAATAGGAATGAACAGATTTCTCTCTGTGCATTCTAATTGGTTAAACTTTTAAACAACCAGAAATGGGAACAATTAAAATGCTGGATTCTGAATTGCTGAAATAACATGGACAAATATTTGAGCCAATCAGCCATAAAAATAAAATATAAGGTGATGACATGGTCACAAAGCCATTTGAGAGTGCCTCAGATGAGGAGCTCTATTGCTTTTTCTATTTTAAAGAGCAACAGGTTTATTTAGGAGAAGGTCAATTTGTGGGTTAAAGATGAGGAACCAAAGTCTTCAAGCAAGATGGAAGAGGACTGAATCTACTATCAACATGAATGTGCCCGTTTATCGAATTAAGAAAATTGAGGACGAGGGAATCACAGATCATAGTTGGAGGGTAAGTATGATTTCCCCCTACAAGGTTAACTTTTTTATTTTCTGTAGATTTTATTTTGTATTTTAATTTTATTATTTTATTTGTAAGAATTTTTTTATTTTCATGTCATTTTTTTTCTGTAAGCTTTTCCTTATTTTCATGTAACTTTTTCCCTGTCATTTTTTATTTTATTTTTATTTATTTTGGGGAGGGAGGTTTAGAGATTAGGGGGTCATTGTGGACCGTCGTGGAGGAAAGGACAAGGGGGTCCAAACATGGTAGGGGATTTAGGTTGAGTGTAAATATGGATCAATAAGGACTCCCCTGGATATAGATTAAATTACCATGGGTGTTAATAAGGACCCCATCGTAATGGGTTTATGCTATAACAGCTCCCATGGTTATACTTACAGACCAAGGCCCTCATTCAATTGCAATTTGGCCAATTGAATAAGGCTCTAAATAAGCACATAACATATTTTTTTTAAAGATTTTTTTGGTTAGTAAACATCTATCCAAAAGCAAGGTCTTCACTAACTAAAAACTTCTGTAAAAAAAATATGTTATGTGCTTATTTAGAGCCGTATTCAATTGGACAAATTGCAAATGAATGAGGCCCCTATTGAGGTCTAAAACTTCTTTCTACCCACAATGCTAATAGCATTATTCTTTTCCACCCTGTAGAGCAGTAAATTGTATATTCAAAAAAAATACATTTAATATATCAATTATATATATGAGATATACTGATAAATAGCATCTAGCAGTGTATGCTGTATATTAATGGATGAATATTGGTTATATTATTATTGGTTATAACGCAGGAAGTTGGGGATGATGAATATACCTATGTTGTGGCTTAATTAAGCCTCAGGATAGCCTTATTCGTATACTAGGCATGTTTAAATTCTTCAAAGGTACATTGAAGTTTGTAGGATATCATGTATTTTAAGTTTGTCTGACTGGGCATCTCATATCAAATAATAAAGTATTTCTGTATATTTGTGACTCAAAGAGCATTTGAAATTTCTTGTGTGAGCTACACCCCCAAGACAGTCATGTTGGCAGAGTGTCCTAGCCAATGAGCTGTGCAGTGTTGTGTCCTAGCAAATCAGCTGTCAGGATCACAGCTGCCACCATTGAGAGGAAATCAGATATATTGTTGTACCTGCCTCTGTTTGGCAACGACTAATGATGAGTTTTATGCTAATTTAAAACCATATGTAAATCAGGTGCTCTAAGTTAGGGCACTGCTGTAAATTGGCTGCAGCAGCCAATAAGAAATGTGAACGTCATAAATCTTATATTGAGTGGGAAAAGCAGGAACAATTTCCTGTGACTTCAACTTCAAGGGAACAGGTATATATATATATATACTAGCGAATTGCCCGTCAAAAAATGATGGCAATGAAATTGTAAGGTAGCTAATGCTGTTTGGTGTGTAATAATGAAATATATAATCCATTAATAAATGAATATACTTTACCTATTTTGAAGCATTGTGTTGAAGAGCTGCAATCTGTTTGATGTTGCTGCAGCATTAGTGGTGTGGAGCTGCTGTGTAAGCGTGCTGAATGTGTGCAGTGTAATAGTGTGCGTGCGCGAGACCAAACCGTTAGCGTAATCGTGTACTTCCGCATTGGCGTAAAATGGCGGGTAATGTGTGTTATGCGTCTTAACGGAATATCCGTAGGTCTTTTGTGGTGTTTTGCGAGTTTCTTGTGGTGTTTTGCGTGTTTAGAGTGCTGTAGCCTCGTTTTCGTTTTGTTCGGCGGCCATTTTTTCTGTTGCTTAGCGAATTTTATTGTGTCTAAACTGTTTTATTTTGATTTAAATGAAGGTGTAAGTCGCTTTTTTGAGGTCCTGGATGCTCCCTCTTGCTGTAGGTAAGCTTTTTATGTATGTGCTGTGTGTATTTATTGTGTTTTGAATTTTGTAATGTTCGCGAGTTGCGTCCGAGTGTTGCAAGGTCGTAATGTGTGTTAACGTGTCTCGTATGTTGTTTGCGTTGCGAGGTAAAGTTTGCGACGTTCGTAGTTGGTGTGTCGTATTGTTTGCGTTGCAACGTAAAGTTTGCGAGGGTCGCAGTTGATATCCGACTGTCAACATCAAATAATATTAAAATGTCATCATTTCGTAAGGTTTGTGTGCTGCAGTGTCACTTTAAATGCTTCCGGAGGAACAGCAAGTGTTTGGAAACCATTTGCGAGTGGTGTTTGGTACCCGTAAATCTTTCTTCTGCTTTTTGCAGTTACAGCAGTGCCCTGCTTTGCGAGTAATCCGTAAAATCTTACGGATCTTAATCTTACAGGAACTCAATTTATTTTCAGTGCAAAACTCAATGGAGATTTATGCTTTATTTTCCGTCTGTGTCGTAAAAAGTTCACTCGTAGCAGTGACCTGTAGGAGTTCTCTCACATTGTTTTAGGGATGAGGGATTAACACTATTAGGTAGAATTTTTGTGCCACTACGACACTCGCTATTGGTTTATCAAGGGATTAGCATTGGGCCTTTAATTTGGATTTTCTGGGGTGTTCCTTCTCAAAATCAACTGCCTGAAAACTGAAGGAAGTTTGCAAACTTTAGGGAATGTTTATTAATGTTTATTTTGTTTTGCATTCAGAATCCATGAAACTTCCATATAACTGCATGTAACTACTTCAAATGTGAAGGTTGTTCCAGTTATAACAAAAAATAGAGGGGGTTTTGGTGGCTCTAGGTGTAAATTTATTTGTAATGAACCCTTTATAGGGTGCCATAGTATAATATAAATCCCTATGACAGACACTTAGAAACATGTCCATATCAAGGGATTAGCATTGGGCCTTTAATTTGGATTTTCTGGGGTGTTCCTTCTCAAAATCAACTGCCTGAAAACTGAAGGAAGTTTGCAAACTTTAGGGAATGTTTATTAATGTTTATTTTGTTTTGCATTCAGAATCCATGAAACTTCCATATAACTGCATGTAACTACTTCAAATGTGAAGGTTGTTCCAGTTATAACAAAAAATAGAGGGGGTTTTGGTGGCTCTAGGTGTAAATTTATTTGTAATGAACCCTTTATAGGGTGCCATAGTATAATATAAATCCCTATGACAGACACTTAGAAACATGTCGATAAGATGGCCAGCAGCACTAACAAGCTCTAATTAAAGAGTTTACTTAAGTTTGTATAAATATTTCGGAAAAGCAAATATAAGACGATCAGCACTTTGATAACACTACTTAAAATTGAGTCAGATATATAGCTGACTCTATATAAGCACTTTAGATTCACTATTTTCAGCACTTGCACTTTAATTTAAGATAGCACTAAATATTTAATATGCACTTAATATTTAATATGTTTATCAAAAAAGAAAAAAATGTTTTTGCAAAAAAACGGTGCTTAATACCTATATAGAAGAATAAAATAAACTTAAAAATAAAACAAAAACTAGTAATAATTGGATAGGTCTATGGTTACAGGCAAAATATATCTATATGACCCTTAAAGCTGCATATTGCTTAAGTACCTTTAGCTCCTTAGTTTTTAGTTTATAGTCCTCATAATACTGTAATAGTCAATCATAGGACTATATCTATATGAGAAAAAATAAAAAGAAAATGGAGTGCTCTATATACGTGGTCAAAAAGAAGAAAGAAAAACAATATTTATGTATATTTATCACAAATACACAAATAGGTGGAAAAGATCTCCAGTGTACTTAGAGAATATTATTTAATATGTGCTAATTTTCCCAGTAAGTTGTATTGATACAATCCCTGATAGTATTGCAGCGTCTGAATATATTTTAAAGTTTTTTTATAAAGTTATTAAAAGTTAAGTTTTAACTATTTATTTAGGTCTCTTCAAGTTAATTGGGATTAATAGGTGTGCGCTATAAGAGGGAAGTCTTTTGGTGCTTGTCCCAGTTATATACTAATTTTTCTGTAGTACTAAGTCTTTGATTTTCCAACTTCCAATCATGACTTCTTGTTCTTGTATTGCTCTTGAACTTTATTAAATCCTTTGATATAAAAACTACGAAAAAAAACATAAAAAAGAAATATAACAAGAAACTTTTTTAATTTTTATTTAATTTAATTAATTTCATTTGCCAATAGAACAGCACCACAATACATTTCCAGTACAGTTGGCAGATTGAGGCCTATATTGTGATAGCTTTTGTCATATACAAACCAGCAGGAGGAAAGTCTGTGTGCATATTTTTTGTATTAAAGCTTACCTGATACATCCTGTTTGGAATTCAGTCCTACCTTTAAATCAACATCAGAGGATACAACACAGCATGTTCTAGAGCTTTGTTTTAACATCAATAGAAGAACACAGGCAGACAGTTTGATAGATATATAACTAATCACTTGCAAATACATCTTTCCTGTCAGTAGGTGCTTAACCTTTTTGTTTAATGTTACGAAAGAAAAAAAATGCAGTCACTTCTATTATATCTGTTTCTTTTAAAGAAGCAACCCTGCTCTTTTCTAAAACTTGTATCAGTTAAGGGTGGGCCCCATGGCAGATGCCACATTGCTGAAAGATTTTTTTTTTGTTTGTTAATACACAATGTTACATCAGTATATGAGGAGCGCATGTATGACCTTGTACAATATGTACCGGTATACTAACGTTTATAATATGAAGGTCTAGACAATTAAAATGCAGAACATACTAATTAAAGGGTCATTTTACTCATATATTAAAACTATACTCTTTTTGAAGAACTGCCCTTGAAATTAGGCTATTTTAAGAATGTTATAAATTATTCATTTTTACATGCAGCTTAATCTACTCTTTTTTGTTTTCTGCTGATTATATTATTGAGTTGGGATGAGACTTTGAATGGTTTTGAAAAAATATTTAACCCATTATCAAGATTAATTATTCAAAAGACCACAGAAAATATTTGCTTTCCCGCACTGCTGTGAAGGATGTCGAAAACTCCTATGAATGGTTCATTTTAAAGATTACAAGGATAAACTACAAATACAAAGACAATAATAACCAGCGGAATGAACTAGTAAGGAGATGTTACGATTGATAGAATTCCGCGGAACATTCCGTATTCCGTAGTAATATTTATAAATGATAAAAATCTTAGTGCTCCAAGCGTAAAGGGAATGTAGATTTAGATAACAAAAAATTATCAGCCTTATTAAATTGTGATTCGGCCAATTGAATAGGGCTCTATATAAGCACAGAGCATATATTTTTTACATTTACTTCTATCCAAAAGCAAGGTCTTCACTAACTAACTTCTATAAAAAAAAAAATGCTCCGAGCTTAGATAGAGCCATATTCTATTGGCCAAATCTCAATTTAATAAGACTGTATATCTGGTTGTACTGCTTTACAAATCTACACTTTTATTACCCACAAGGGATTTTGGGAAATACACACTATTTTGGAAGTTTTATTTGTATTGAGATGCCAGTTAAACCACAATTCCCAGAACCCATAGAGTCCATTGGATTAATCTATGGTCGACTATGCAATTGATCATGAGTTTTAACACCCACTATGCAGGTTTTCAATGTCAGTTAGGTAATAAGGAATAGTAATATGATATTTCTGGATTGCGAGCTTGTTGTGGTGAAGGAGCTGGTGTACTTCAATGAAGCTGTGGACTATACCATGTAGGATCACCCAAGATGGGCAGTTCATAGCAGAGAGGTCAGACAAATCGCGGTCCACTGGAGAAGTAACTGGCAACCCACCATGTTAGTGTGGTTTGTATTATGATTGTATTTTTATTTGGATGCTGTATTTGTTTATTACACCTAATTTCCATTCTTTTCATCAATTGATACTATTCTTATCTATGGGACTATTTCAACATGTTTATCTCATGTACGTATTGATTTCATTTATGTTTCCTTTTGTTAGATTTATGCATTTATTAATGCTCTAGTTACTCTTATTTTTTGACACGTTATTGTTGTTACTATTATTGTTATTTTTTTCAGACTCACATTAAAGAGTCAATGATCTGCTTTCATTCAGAGTCACCCATACGCAATATAGATATGAGAGCACATACATGATAATTGTTATAATTATATTATGGTTATCAATATACAATGTCGATATGGGGAGGATATAAATGTCTGTTATTACATTTATGATACACTCATTCGATATTTCATTAGGTTTTAAGTCAGATATTCACATATATTACATATATGACACAATATGTGATTTGAAAATGGGAATGGTGTGCCAGTAGTACCTAGTGGAAAGTGAGTTTCTATATCTCTCCTCCCTCCCCCATTTCCTTCCTGCTACCATGTGGATTTTTACCCACACCCTAACCCAGTTCATCCCTATATTTCCCTAATAACACTGTAGTTTAAATACAGCTCTTGTGCACTTTTTTAAACATTTTATTGCATGTTTATGTTTTCTAAAGGATGGAGATCCATTCACTGTATTGATGTTAGCCCATACCCCTCAGATGTGGCTTTATTGCCATTTGGTGACACTTTCTTCTGTGGTCAGTTTCAATCATGATGTTTGGTCTTTTTTCTGTGAGGTGTGTACATGTGCTCCCGCGTGGCTATCCCTCGGGGCTGACAGCGTGGTACTATCCAGTGGTCACCGTAAGTCTTGTGTTGCACCTGAAGTGACATCACTGCCCACCGGAAGTCACGCTGGAGTACCGCGAAACACAAACTACATGGGCCTCCCCACACATATAAAGCAAAAACGGGCACTGTCTAGGCCAACTATGCTTTTGGTACTAAAATAAGCACTATTATTATTATTATTTTATTAATCTTTATTTGTATCGCGCCAACATATTCCGTAGCGCTGTACAGGGGATAAGGACAAGGAAGAATATTGTTAACAAACTGCAGAAAAATGGAGGTCCCTGTTTTGAGCTTAGAATCCTTGCAGGAAGTGCTTTTTTCCAAAGCACCCTACAAGATTGAAAACTCGCTACTTACAATCTAAAGGGGATGGAAGAGGCAGAAACTTGGGGAGGAACAGAAATGGGGTAGCAAGGGTGAAGAAGAGAGTGAAAGTTTACTTAGGTAGGAAGGTATGTGACATTGTGAGGTGAATGGATCAGGTGTGTAATATGTTATCCGTCCCTAGTGGTCAGATAATGTAATTGCTAGTGGAAGTGTCAGGTCAGGCCCTCTGTTAAGAAATGTCTCCAGAAGGCAGAAGGAGAGAGAAGGAAGGGAGATGCAAATGGGACTCACAGAAGTGTTTATGCTTATGAGTTTGAGATGAGGGAGGAGATAGTGGGTGGAGGAAGGAGTGTAGATCATGGCACTAATTCTATTACCTACCTTATATTTGTTTTATATTATATTGAGAAAACTTGTTAGAACGAACAAAACGGGTTTGGTTACATTTACTTACTACTGATTTTTATATTTTTTTATTCCAAGATGTTTTAGTCTGGTAGTATTTTAGTGCTGTACTTTGTATTTTGATACTTGATCAGTTTGTATTGCATGCCTAATAAAACACTGGTGTTTGTGAACCAATATTACTTATCTGAGCGTTTTGGGTATTGCTATTGGTCTGATATTACGACCCAGGACCCTGTGCATAGGTCTTGTATCCTAAGGGATTCACTAAAGGTCCATGTTCCATCTATTTGTTGGGAATATATAGCAGTGTTTTACACTGATTCCCTTATGACCATCACATCTATGAGATTCCAGATTATTGGAACCAGCACTCTCCAAAACATCCACTAGGAGAGAGACTTCCTGTCATGCGAGTTTAACACCTCATATCGTGAGGTTGGAAAATGTTAGTGTATACCACATTACTTACCTTTTTGCACTTGTGATACTCCGGTTTTATGTGCACTAGAGTTTGCGCTTCCTCCCCACCCAGTTTTTTGCTTTTTGAAGTTTCTATACACGTACATTGTGACAGTTGCAATTTGCAGAAGCAGCAGTTTCCAGTATCCAGTCTTCACCATTTATTTCCTGCAGCCAAGAAGGACAACACTATAGACATTTTTCATGCTTCGGAGATATTACTATTATCATACTCAAGGTTGGACACTTGTTGGTTTATTGCTTTCTGGACTGAACTCTTTCTTAGGGTCTTTCTTAGTTAGTCTGTAGATACCTCTACACGCCCTATATTATAGAATTGGACTATCTTTGGGACTGGCCATTCTCTTGAACGCTTCGACTATGGACCTACCTGTATTAATAGGCCCATATTGTATTTTTACAGATTGCTTCATATCTTTTAAATTAAATTATGAATAACATGCCCTATCTCTTCAATTAATGTTAAAATATTTTTTTATTCACTGCCAATCACTGTTTGAAACCAAGAAAATATAACACTAGAATTAAACATGAATCAACCTTATATAATGACTGGATTTTATGAGCAGAACAATTCAGTCAATCAAACATGGTGCCCCCTGCAGGCAGGTGACCATGGACACATACCTACTCTGCCTAATGTTAATCTGGCCCTGTTTATAGGATATATCAGTTGATGCAGAACACATAAAAATCAATGTATCTGTCACTGCTACAGTTTGATTGGCTCTTAAGCTGAGTCTGGAACTTTAGAGCCAATCACCTCAGCATTCTAAGTGCCAATGACAACAACTAAAATTAAAATATGTTGCTTCTGCTTTCGACAAATATGGAGCTACTTTCAAACCAGGCATGTTTCATAATGTTCACATAGTTATTCTTCTGTAAGAATGCTCTTTAATATAAAATAAACTTCAGTTTAAATTGAACCTGACCTTTAATTTGCTTGTCACAATGGGATAATCTTCTGTTATAAAATAACACCAAACATTGTCTCACACAATATGTTATTTTTACTTAAAAAAATCACACAATGTCAGCAGGAATATACTACTCTATTTGATAATGTCATTTTATTTGTGTTAAAGTCCAGCTAATATATTTTCTTGGCATGGATTTAAAAGAGCAAATTATAAATGTTAATAAAGGATTTTTATTCATGTAAAATGAGTGCTGCAAATGCTAACAAAAGTTGAAATTGTAATGTAGTAAAAAGCACAGCAAGTGATGTTAAACTAAGGTTTAAACAGTCACTGACACCATTAAGTATATAATCATTTGCAGGGAGGTCTTTAATCCTATATACCATCCTGTTTTATTAAAGAGCTTCCTGCAGGTTAGAGACTGACTGTTATCAAGGCCACTCAGTGCTCAACAGAATCCACAAAAGTTGCCTTAGGCCCCTTTGTCAAAAATAAGAGACCTTACAGAACTGTAACTTCATACATTCAAACAGGGAAAAACTGCTTTTTTGGGGATATTTCATCCAAAAAGAAATTGCTTATCTTTCATTGCAGATTAAAGTGACACAGAAAAGGTCTTAATTATGACAGAGATTAAAACATTACTTATAAATAATGGTATTTGGTGACATCTCAGAAGCATATAGTGTTGAAGCCTCTGAAATTCTTCTGATTTAACAAATTTCCTCTGATTTTAATAAGCCAAGATAAGAGATAGAGATAAGGGGAGTGGAAATTAAATTCACCATAACATATAAATATTTAAGGTTAATTAGCTAAGCTTAAAGTAAATATTGCTTAATGACAACCAATGTTGTAATTATCCTTATTTCCATTAAACATTTACATTTCAACTATGATGTAGACTTTTGTTGTGTCCCTTTAAAATCTGTGTTTGTTTAAGAAATTAGCATTTACGAAAGAATGTATTGTATACTTACGTATGCTGTAAAAAAAAAATTGTTTTTCATGTGATTGTATACTATAATATTGTTTAATTCAATAAAATATTAACAATAAAAAAATAAAAAATGTTATTCAAATTACTCTGATGGAAATCTGTGTGGGCTTAGCCCTCTCTGACCACAAACCTATCTGCCATTTCATTCTTCTTGCGTTCTCTTCTCCTCACTCAGCCCCCTTCTTGCTCTCTCTTCTTCTCACTCAGCCCCCTTCTTGCTCTCTCTTCTTCTCACTCAGCCCCCTTCTTGCTCTCTCTTCTTCTCACTCAACCCCCTTCTTGCTCTCCCTTCTTCTCACTCAGCCCTCTTCTTGTTCTCTCTTCTTCTCACTCAGCCCCCTTCTTGCTCTCTCTTCTTCTCACTCAGCCCCCTTCTTGCGCTCTCTTCTCCTCACTCAGCCCCCTTCTTGCTCTCTCTTCTTCTCACTCAGCCCCCTTCTTGCGCTCTCTTCTCCTCACTCAGCCCCCTTCTTGCTCTCTCTTCTCACTCAGCCCTCTTCCTGCTCTCTCTTCTTCTCACTCATCCCTCTTCTTGCTCTCTCTTCTCGCTCAGCCCTCTCCTTGCTCTCTCTTCTTCTCCCTCAGCCCTCTTCTTGCTCTCTCTTCTTCTCACTCTGACCCTTCTTGCTCTCTCTTCTTCTCAATCTGCCCTCTTCTTGCTCTCTCTTCTTCTCACTCAACCCCCTTCTTGCTCTCTCTTCTTCTCACTCAGCCCCCTTCTTGCTCTCTCTTCTCACTCAGCCCTCTTCCTGCTCTCTCTTCTTCTCACTCATCCCTCTTCTTGCTCTCTCTTCTCGCTCAGCCCTCTCCTTGCTCTCTCTTCTTCTCCCTCAGCCCTCTTCTTGCTCTCTCTTCTTCTCACTCTGACCCTTCTTGCTCTCTCTTCTTCTCAATCTGCCCTCTTCTTGCTCTCTCTTCTCCTCACTCAGCCCCCTTCTTGCTCTCTCTTCTTCTCACTCAGCCCTCTTCTTTCTCTCTCTTCTTCTCAATCAGCCCCCTTCTTGCTCTCTCTTCTTCTCATTCAGCCCCCTTCTTGCTCTCTCTTCTTCTCACTCAGCCCCCTTCTTGCTCTCTCTTCTCCTCACTCAGCCCTCTTCTTGCTCTCTCTTCTTCTCACTCTGACCCTTCTTGCTCTCTCTTCTTCTCACTCAAACCCCTTCTTGCTCTCTCTTCTTCTCACTCAGCCCCCTTCTTGCTCTCTCTTCTTCTCACTCAGCCCTCTTCTTGCTCTCTCTTCTCACTCAGCCCTCTCCTTGCTCTCTCTTCTTCTCCCTCAGCCCTCTTCTTGCTCTCTATTCTTCTCACTCTGACCCTTCTTGCTCTCTCTTCTTCTCAATCTGCCCTCTTCTTGCTCTCTCTTCTTCTCACTCAACCCCCTTCTTGCTCTCTCTTCTTCTCACTCAGCCCTCTTCTTTCTCTCTCTTCTTCTCAATCAGCCCCCTTCTTGCTCTCTCTTCTTCTCATTCAGCCCCCTTCTTGCTCTCTCTTCTTCTCACTCAGCCCCCTTCTTGCTCTCTCTTCTTCTCACTCAGCCCTCTTCTTGCTCTCTCTTCTTCTCACTCTGACCCTTCTTGCTCTCTCTTCTTCTCACTCAAACCCCTTCTTGCTCTCTCTTCTTCTCACTCAGCCCCCTTCTTGCTCTCTCTTCTTCTCACTCAGCCCTCTTCTTGCTCTCTCGTCTCCTCACTCAGCCCCCTTCTTGCTCTTTCTTCTTCTCACTCTGCCCTCTTCTTGCTCTCTCTTCTTCTCACTAAAAACCCCTTCTTGCTCTCTCTTCTTCTCACTCAGCCCCCTTCTTGCTCTCTCTTCTTCTCACTCAGCCCTCTTCTTGCTCTCTCTTCTTCTCACTCAGCCCCCTTCTTGCTCTCTCTTCTTCTCACTCAGCCCTCTTCTTGCTCTCTCTTCTTCTCACTCAGCCCCTTTCTTGCTCTCTCTTCTTCTCACTCAGCCCTCTTTTTGCTCTCTGTTCTTTGGCTCAAATCCACAGTTGATGTCCAAAGGTGCAAAACACTTATACCTTTTATACACGTCTTCAGGATACAAATTTTTATTTCACAAGACTAAGACAAGCTTCGGTGATTTATTTTTGCCGTCACATACATTGACAGGACACCTCTTTATAACTACTATGACAGTACGGATGTAGGAACTGGGGGGCACAAGGGGGACAACTCCCCCCCAGATTTTTCACTGTGTAGAGAAGCAGTGTGGTATATCAATACTATTTGTGGTATCCCCCCCACCCCCCAGATTTTGTTTGGTTCCTACACCCAGTCAGTAACCTTCAATTCAATGGGTTGCTCTTCCCCAAACCATTTGCCTGGTTCTCTCACTGTCCCTTTGACATTTTTTAGAAGAACATTAGGTATTAAACTTGGCAGAAATTGTAGCTCTGCAGCCATACTCTGTTCGTATAAAGGTGGAATGGCCTTTTGGAGTACCTTGGAGGTAATGTGAGGCACTGAGTAATAAAATATGATAGCTACTGCTATCATTAAAATATTATTGCACTTTACACTAGTCTTTAAAAAAATAACCAACCTTTATGATATCATAGGTTAAATCTACTGCATAGACCCCCTCACCTATGGAGTTCACTGTCTACCACTTCACCTATACAGCAGTGGTAGTGCATGGAGGGCCCGGTGCAAAAAAATGTCAGGCAGGTTGGGCTCAGGTTATCACTAGGCCCACCCTAGAGACAGGCCCCAGTGAATTGCACTGGCTGCGCCAGCGGTTAACCTCCATTATGGTGGATCATGTGGGACCTTACTTGTTGCACCATTTAAGTTTGATAACACAGCATGCTTAATGTATCTGATTCAATCAAATTACCCAAAGTTAATGTTCACATTTATGAACTGTTAATAAAACATTATAGTCAATTATTTTCTCAATCATTTGATAGAGTTGGTGAGCATATTGAGGAGATAAAATGACAAAGGGCTGCTCAAATGAACTCTGAATTTAGAACCAAGCAAGCAGGTATTTACCATAAGTAAAAAAATTAGAATTCTGTCTTTCCAGTTGTTTTTTTTAATCATTTCTGGTACTTACAGTCTATATGCTTTTAGACGTCTATTTATGTGAGCCCTTATTAGTTGCACGGCATTTATCTAATCCAGTAATGCAATGCATTCAAGCTACCATATTGAGGAGTTAAACACATTGGCGTATCGACTGCCGGTGCAGCAAGCTCAAAGCATCGGAGACCACAACAGGTTAGAGGCCCACTGATACTGAAAGCAGCCCGGGGCAGATCATTATTTTTATAGATAGGTAATCTAATACCCGTTAGGGTGATCTGACCATCTACATATATTTGCTGCCTCTTTTATTGACCACTAAGACCACCACCCTTATATAGAGAATTTGTATAGAGAAGTTGTGAGGAGCCCCCAAAATCTTCTGCACCGGATTCTTCATTCACTTACTCCACCACTGTTTAGACATGTCACTCATGCTACATTATGTGGCCAGATGTTGTTATGTATTTGTTAGGTAGGGAAAGACTGGAAATGTGAAAAGAGGAGCGCACTGGCCTGGGTAGTGTAGAACACCAGGGATAGAGAGTATGACTTTATTCCCTATTCTGATGCTCTCCAAGGGCCATATTCAATTTGAAGCCCGCAACTTGATGGCAGACGGTCGAATGTCTGTGTGTGTATTGTAGCTCCCATTCGTCTCCGATTGCGATGCTACTCAATTGCTCAAACCTGCAAGTTGCTGTCCCAAAGCCGAAACCGTAAACCATGTACTGGTTCGTTGCAGTTTAGGGCAGGAACATGATTAATTAAGCAAGCCCGTAACCTACCTTTTTGAATCAGCCAATAGAAAATAAGACTGTCATTATTACGGCAGTAAAACATGGAGGTTACATGTCAAACAATTAGGTTCGGGGGTCCGATATGCGATCAGACTTGCAAACCTGCAAAATAAAGAATTATGAAACTGTTCTACTGTTCTAGTCCATGTGGGTGGCCTGATATGTATTAACTCACTGATACCCGAGATCGATTTAACCTTGAAATGAAACATAAAAATAAAGTTAAATTCCTGCCTATTTGCAATTATTTGTAATGTCTATCATCGCTTTCCCTGTTATTTACAACTAGCGAATTGCCCGTCAAAAAATGATGGCAATGAAATTGTAAGTGAGCTAATGCTGTTTGGTGTATGGTAATCAAATAAATAATACATTAATAAAGTAATATACTTTACCTATTTTCAAGTAATATATGCAGGAAGCATTGTGTTGAAGAGCTGGCAATCTGTTTTGATGTTGTGGCAGCATTAGTGGTGTGGAGCTGCTGTGTAAGCGTGATGAATGTGTGCAGTGTAATAGTGTAATATTGTGTGTGAGCGAGACAAAACCGCTAGCGTTGCTGTGTACTTCCGCATTGTATAAGTTATTGTTCTAAAATGGCGGCTAATGTGTGGTATGCGTCTGTGGCGGAATATCCGTAGCTGTTTTGTGGTGTTTTGCGTGTTTCTGTTGGTGTTTTGCGTGTTTAGAGTCCTGTAGACTCGTTTTGTTCGGCGGCCATTTTTTTCTCTCGCTTAGAGAATTTTTTAGTGTCTTAAACTCTTTTATTTTGAGTTAAATTGAGGTGTAACTTCATTTTTTGAGGTCCCGAATGCTCCCTCTTGCTGTAGGTAAGCTTTTTATGTATGTGTTGTGTGTATTTATTGTTTTTTTCATTTTTTGATGTCCGCGGGTTGCGGCCGATTTTTGCGAGGTCGTAATTGTTCGTAACGTGTCTTGTACTTTTTTGCGAGGGCTGGCAAGGAGCGCCGAGTTGCTGGCAAGGAGCGCCGAAGCTGAGGCCCATCGCTTTGCGTGGGCCGCAGGCTCGCTGCGCGAGCCCGCAAGCTTTAGCAACAACTCGCATGCTCACAACTATATATGTGATTGCCATTTACTGGTGTGAAAACATTTTCTGGCTTGGAGAACTTGAGCAATTGAAGAGCGTTTTGCGATTTTAGCCTTACGAAAGTGAAAGATCAAAGGCTTCGGGAGGCTTTAAGTTACAAGGTTAACCATCGGCATTTTTTTCAAGGCCTTAACTTGGAATCCATTCGGAGGATGCAAAACTTGCAACATCATTTACGGGGCTACCGGATCGTCCGAAATCTCAATTGAATATGGCCACATGTGTTTTGCTAAACTAAACTATATTTTTAGGGTAGAGCCAAAACAAAAGAATTGTTTTATTCTCAAATATGGACATCACAGTTAACCCTTTTATCAATATGTTATTGTTTAGTAAAGGATCTTTGTTTAGCTAGTTAATACAAGTTTTGTAGCATGTTCATTAACAATGTGTAAAGTGGAGAAAGGGCAATGGGATAGAAAGAGTTGATATGAATCAGTATGGAGATAAAGGGTGGCATTGAGAGGTTGATGGTGAATAGCTATGGAAAGAGAGATAGAGAGTGCGGAGATATGTGAGTATGGAGAAAAAGGGTTACAGTGGGGGTGGAAGTGAGGATGATAGTGTGGATGTTTAGAAGAAGAAAGTCATGCATTCAGCCCTAAACGGTATATAGCCAAATTGAGAAACCGTAGCAATAAGATTTAAATAAAGAATAAAATATCAAATACAATCTAAAAAAATAATTGGCGTATAAAACTTTTTTAAAGCTTGCTTGAAAATTGTAAGAAATATTTGTGCCTAGATCCTACAACGTTGTTATTTTAATGACTTAACAGCTCTATTACTGCTCATTGGTTACCACAAAAAATAAAAGGATTATGAGATCCTGAAAGCTTGTACTGTAATTCCTCTTTTTTTTTTTGCATCATTCAGTTGTTTCGGACTCTCTGTGACCTAATGGACCATAACTCACCAGACGCATTTTTATATCCATGGTCATGCTAATCTACTTGGTTTTCATGTCAGAGATACTGGAGTGGGTTGCCAGTTTCTCCTCCAGTGGGCCATAGCTTACAGCTCCTGGTATTCCTATCTGGTCTCCCATCCAAGTACTGACCAGGCCCAACCCTGCTTTGCTTCAGGGTGGTGTGACCTCTTGGTTCCCTGACTGGAATCTAACCCAGGTCTTAGCTAACCATTAAAGCCATCACATTCAATTCCAATTTTTTTTCAATAGCTAAAATTGTATCACTTCATTACCTGCTCACTGGCTGAAAGTGATACCTCCCTTTGGATAATTATACATTTAAATCATGTTATTCAACCCTGGGATCTTCATTTTAAAAAAATAGAATACTATATGAAACATTTTAAAATAACCTATTTAAGATACAATAGAGAAAATAGGCTGTTTGTATCTCTTAAAGGTAATACATGTATGAATGGGTTTACCAGTCTTTGAAATGTAGATGTTGTTTTTTGATATGCGCTAGAATTTATTTCACATTAAATGTTTATAGGCTTTCACAGCTTTGGATTGCTCCATTTAAAGACTACATATTCTAAATGAACTGAATTGTTACTAGTTGTGTGTAAAGGACGGCTCCTCAGTGCTGTGTCACATTGATTAGGGATTGTTTTTCTCTCTCTTCTCGCTGGATACTTCTAATTCACAAGGGAGTTGATGAGGATTTAATTGGCACATACAGCAAATCCCACAATCTATATACGATTCTTTTAATTTGGATAGGACAGATTATGGATGAAAGTTTGGTCACCTGCGAGGATCAGTGGGCTTTAAACCATCAAAGTAAATCAAAACAAGATGACAGCACGGTAACAACAAACACGGAGCACATAGACTAGTATGGGGTATGACAGTGAGTCTCGTGCAGTGCCAAGGAAAGAGCCATGGAATAAAATGCATCATATGGTAACAAATGTCAGTATTCATCATAGTGCACATATATTAGGCTCCCAGGTTTGGCAATACAATGAGAGAGGCATTTATTACTAAAAAAATAAAAAATGCAAACTAATGCATTCTGCCTCTCACGGCCTCCGATAGAAATAGAAATATACAGTATACAGTATGCATGTTTATTATACTATTAGAAAAAAATATAGTTCAGTATTACTTTATACAATTTTATATACTTTATTTATATATTTTATTTTACCTGAATGTACAGATATTTGTAAATATATATTATGAGTCTGACCAGTTCAGAATATTGAATATATATATATATATATATATATATATATATATATATATAATGGAAGAGTGAAGAAGCCGTGAATGTCCAGTAATCTAGTCATTTAGTAATTATTAATATACTAGCTACTTGCCCGTCAAAAAATTACGGTCAATGAAATTGTAAGGCTGGGAATGCTGTTTGGCAAACAATGTAAGGTTTTTGGTTGTCTGAGAACCTTCGGCACTCATTGCGAGCCCCTGGTGTACTTTTGCTCCTCTAAGCACCCTCTGCGCTCATTGTGAGCCCCGCGCTGAGTGCTCTTGTGGCTCATTGCGATCCTCTTTCTTGGTCCTTTTTTTTTATTTATATATATATATATATATATATATATATTTTTTTTTTTTTATGATAATTAATTAATTAATGAAATATTAAATTAATATACCTTACCTATTTGTAAATAATATATCCAGCAATCAATATCCTGAAGAGCTAACAATCTGTTTTGATTTTCCTGCAGCATACAATGTAGGTTTGCACTGTTAGCGAGCTGAGGTGTAAGTGTCAGCAATGTGTGCAGTGTGCAGTGTAAATAGGCTGTGTGCGCGAGGGTAAGCCGTTTGTTTAGCTGTGTAATTCAGCTTTTTGTAATGGTAATGTTATTAGTTGTAAGTTAGTGTTGTAAAATGGCGGGTGGCCTGATATGTATTAACTTATTGATTCCTGAGATTGATATAACCCCAAAAATTACACATAAAAAAATGTAATTTTATATTCCATATTTACAGAAGACTGTTGTGCCATTAATTCGAATATTTTACGTCGCGTTCCCCATAATTTACAGTGCAGTATTGAATTTTAATTATAATTTACAGTGATTTGGACATGTCATTAAGCCCTTTGTCCTTGGTACCCGTGATTTGTGGTTCGACGTTTGCCATTTGCGGCCTTGACGGCTTGCTTAGGGCCTCATTCTATTATCGGCCGTAAAACGGCCGCAAAGCTGCGATTCCTTGCGGCCATCTTACGGCCCCGTGTAGAGCTACTTTTACCTTGCAATTCAATTATACGGCGCCGCAAGGATATCCCCTTCCGGCCGGCCGCATATCATGCAAACGGCCGGAAGCTTTTTCACAGCGCCCGTAAATCTTGTTTTCCGGCCGCAAAGTCCGAAAACTGAAAATGCAAATATAAAATCGAGAATGCACTGTAAAGCTCCGTAAATGCTAGGCATCATAATGGGGGACACGAGGATTAATAGCAACACCCTCTCAAGCTTGCACATCAGCCCAAATCAGATATATTATTCACGGATTACTTTACGTCCCGTAGTTCCGCGGGCTGGTCCTTGTTCAAACCCGTACGGGTTTGGAGATGGAGGGCCGCAAACCAAGCATTGTAATAGCCAATATATATTCAATCCAGCACTGCAAAGCACTGTAAATGATGGGGAACATAATGGGGGGGCATGAGGATTACTAGCCAAACATTCTCAAGCTTGCACATCGCCAAATTGTACTTTGATTTTAAAATCCGTACAAGTCCCACGGACTTCACTGACCAAGCCCGTAGCTCTGTATTCAAGCCCGTGCGGGCTGTCCTCCAAGCCCGCAGCTCGTTTTTAAAGGCCGTACGTGCTTGGAGGTTAAAGGTATCCATTTTGTTACGGTTTTTGCAGTCTGCATGTAACTGCTGTAACCCTAAAATGGAGGCCCAAGCATTACAGCCTACAAATTAACAAGACTTCAAATTAGTTTAATATTCCTCATATGTTTGATTGGTCAGCACACATATAGGTTCCATTATAGCCTCTAAAACAGCCCCATAATAGAATATGTCACCCCAATATTGGCGCGCACAGCAAATGTGTTTTGACAACATGCAGCTGACATGAGTGGTCCCACATCATTGCGCAGTTCTAATATTTTGGACTGTTGGCCGTCGATGAAAGGGCGCAAGTGATATGACCTAATGCCATAAACCCTTCTAACCCTTGTAGCCACAGCCTAATCCTAATCCTTACACCCCACTGCCTAATCCTAATCATTAGATCCGCTAGCCTCCTCTCGGGCCTGCTGTTGATGATGCGCGCATGTGTCGGTGCGTAGATGACAGCGCACATTCGATGCACGCTATATGGTTGATCAACGATAGAATACACATCTCGCTCATCACATCTACATTAGAGAATACAAATAGTGGCCAAATCAGACCGCCACTTGTCATATATCAAGTACCAGGGGAATATTTCATTATATGTGCTTAAGTTTTTCAGTTGTGTCTGACTCTCAGTGACCCTATGGACTGCAGCACATTCAGCTAGGTCTCTGCCTGTGCTGTTCTCAAAAGTTTGAAGGCCAAAGAGATTGGAGTGGGTTGTCAGTTCCTCCTCTAGTGGATTGGGATTTGTCTGATCTCTCTGCTATGACCTGCCCACCTACAGTAGCTCACAGCTTCATTCAGGTACACAAGCTGCTTCACCACCACCACCACCACTTAGCAACCCTCACCCATGTAAAGTGATAAATAGCAGAACAGTTTCGAGGTTCACCAAATGGGAATAACTAGACACCTGGCACATGGCTCCCACCAGGATGGGCGTAGCAGAGATTATGCCTGATGGCGGTGAGTTTGCTGTCGATCCCAGAGCTTGCGGCCCTTCCTGATGGGTCAGAGTAGATATGTGTGGTGCATGTTACCCTGGTCCCCTTCAGCATTGCTAAGTAGTGTGAAGGGGCTTGTGTACCTGAATGAAGCTGGGAGCTACTGTAGGTGGGTAGGTCATAGCAGAGAGATCAGACAAGGTCCAATCCACTTGAGAAGGAACTGACAACCCACTCCAATCTCTTTGGCCTTCAAACTTTGGAGAACAGCAAAGGCAGAGACCTAGCTGAATGTGCTGCAGTCCATAGGGTCACGGAGAGTCGGACACAACTGAAGAACTTAACCACATATAATGAAATATCCCCCTGGTACTTGATATATGCCAAGTGGCGGTCTGATTTGGCCACTATTTGTATTCTCTAATGTAGATGTGATGAGCTAGATGTATATGCAATTAGATAGAGATTTAAGGGATCCCAATAGAGCTCATGTGCGTGGCAAAGGGTTCATATGACCTGACTCATGTTTTACTCTTGATATTGAATTGGGTAGTGTGGCTTTAATCATATTATGCATGTTGCAGCATGGTTTGTCAGATTGGCATGTGCATGACCATTACAACATATGATAACCAAAGGATATTTAGCCAATGCATGTTCATTATTGGGCAACTAACTGTATTAACACATATGCTAAGTGATGTGGGTGAAGGGGTTTGTGTACTTCAATGAAGCTGTGAGCTAGCCTACATCGGGCCAGTGTAGGGGGGTACGTCTTATCAGAGAGGTCAGACTAATCCCAATCAACTAGAGAAGGAACTGGAAAAGCACTCCAGTGTCACCTGTCCTATTCATTGTAGGCCCTCAGGGGAATGTTCCTACTCCACAGTATCGCTCATCAGACTTGTCATGGGTATTAACCCTATATTAGTAGTAGATATGATATTGGGGATCAGATGATATCTCAAGCTATTCTGACTCCTCAACAGTTTTAGATGTATTGATCTATTGCATGTTAACTATGGCTCATCAGTTTACATTTAGAGGAATGTGACACTAATGTAATGCATGTGGATTTCCCTGAACCAAACATATTCATAACACATGGACGCAGTCAGAAAGGTCTAACAAAGCTTTATTTTTTTACACAGACCACAATCAGCAGTGGTCAAGATTGTGCATTCACATAACAGTATAACAAAGCTTTATTTGATACACAGACCACAATCAGCAGTGGTCAAGATTGTGCATTCACATAACAGTATAACAAAGCTTTATTTGATACACAGACCACAATCAGCAGTGGTCAAGATTGTGCATTCACATAACAGTATAACAAAGCTTTATTTGATACACAGACCACAATCAGCAGTGGTCAAAACTGCATTAATATCATGGGTGTGGTGTGGGCGGGTCCTTGAAGAGCAAGAGGCTGGAAAAAAGGGGAAACCTACAGGGGTCAATCTAATAGTCTAGAATAAGCATGATGCATAGCACCTACCAGGGTCACATGCTGCAACCTGAACCAGAAATCTCTTCATTTAACTGAAGAAACCATTTATGTGCATAGCACATACAACTTGTAACTAGATCTGCTCAATTAAACAGATGATTCAACCTTTGGACTGTGTAATCCAATCCAGTTTCACACATACAGTGTGTTGAACAAACAAAGATCTGAAAGAAGTGTTCAAATCAAAAAATGCGGAGGAGGATCCAAAACAATTTAGAATCACGATGTATGTACAGTACAGTTCTAAATACTGTACCAATATACCAACTCACCTGATTCCCATCTGCAAGCTTTACTAACCATTAGCTAGGTCTGTGGATAATCAGAAATATGGGCAAATAGCCATTATTATGGAGAGGACACAAAGGTCAGCAGCCAGATTCACTGTTTCTTACATCAGACCCAAAGATCTGTTCTCAGACTGCTATTGAGGTCAGGATCACATGCGTCACTAGTGCATATATTAATGCTGGCTGTTATTAACATGCCATTGTGAGACTTTGCAAGTCCACCGCCATAGCGGTATTAGTCTACATTTAAGCTACCAACAATCATGTTGGAGATATGTGGCTATATGATAGCTTTAAGATTGTGGGAGCTACATGTTAAGGGGGCTGCCATTGAAGGCATGTCTACCTGAGAGGCACTGGGAAAACCCTCCACCTCATAATTCCTCCACAATGCTTGCAGATGTAGGAGATGCCTTCATGGACCTAAAATTAAAAAATTAAAAAAAAGACAAAACCTAAAAAATAAGGCCTGAAAACATCATAGGGCCTGCAGCATCTCTTCTCAACAGCACTCCTTAGTGACAATGTATTGGTCACACTACTAATTAACAGCCTCATTAAATTGCTATGTAACAAATTGAATAGGGCTCTATATAAGCACACAGCATCTTTTTGAAAGCAAGTTTTTAGTTAGGGAACTTCTATGCAAGAGCCAGGTCTTCACTAACTAAAAACTTCTGTAAAACCAATATGCTATGTGCTTATATAGAGCCCTATTCAATTGCCCAAATCACATTTTAATGAGGCCCTTTGTGTTGTGTTTAACCTGTGACCAATTGATGGTCACTGAGGAGTGCTGTTGAGAAGGCGAAAACATGTCTACAGACCCTATGGGCGTCATTCAATTGCGATATGGCCGATTGAAAAGGGCTCTATATAAGCACAGAGCATATATTTATTTACAGACGTTTGTAGTTAGTGAAGACCTTGCTTTTGGAGAGAAGTTCACTAACTACAAACATCTGTAGAAAATATGCTCTGTGCTCAAATTGATCCCTTAGCAATCGGCCACATTGCAATTGAATGAGACCCTATGTCCTCCTCCGCTTGGGCCCAGGACCCACATCACCTGTGCCCATCCTCCGTCTCCCCTCTGGTGGTGATGGTGGGGGGGGAGGGCGGGGGGGGGCGGGCGGTGCCAGGCAGCGGTGGTCTGGGCGGTGGCGGACACATGGGAGGAGAGGAGGGGCCAGGCTGCTCTTGGCTGGGGGATTGTGAGATCCCCGTTGATGCTGGGCTGGGGACCATGGCATGTCTGAGCAGCCTGACCTGAAGGTGCTCCGATGTCATGTGGTGCCTCCTCACCTCCCTGGACAGCCTGGCCAGGCTGTGGGTCATCTGTGACCTTAGGGCAGACATGCTGGCATCCATCCGGAGCTGGTTGGCCTCAATCCTCTGGCTGCTGGCCAGCAGCTCCTTCAGGACGGCCAGTGTCTCCACCTGCACAGCCTGGCTCTGCGGCGACGACACCGCTGGGTGGGCGTGGTGAGGTGATGCGGGGAGGTCCACAGCTGGAGCCGGTGGGGAGAATGTGCCCGGTGGTGACCAGGCCAGCACACTTTGTGGGGAAGGAGGTGCTGTCCCTTGGGGGGATGAGGGCCCCAGAGCAAGCCTTTCGAGGATGGGCATAGGCCCAGGGCTTGGGGCAGGTGACCCCGCAAGGTCAATGACCAGCCCATCCTCTGACTCCGAGCCCTCTGATCTCCTTTCCTCCTCCCCCTGTGCTGGAGGATCCTGGTACGGGGCTGATGGCCCCGCCTCCTCGCTATGGTCACAGGACCCAGAGCTCCTCCTGGATGCTGAGAGATAGAGAAGAAAGGTACATGTCATTAGTATGTTGATTAGCTCATTGATAGGTGTTCATTTCTAATTATCTGACATCTAGCCTTGAATATGGATGATTCTCCTCTTTGCTACTCTGATTAGCTATCTTATACTAGCTGTTATCTATTCTTAGGTTTCTGTTCTGGATGGTTCTCGGCTCACAACTCTATCTGTATTACGGCTGCTGTCTGTAACTGCGTAGGCTGAACGGGCACACCAATACATGGACTCTGTATTACAGGGGTGTCCAAACTCTTTCCCAGATTGGAAGATATCCTTTCTGTGCACTGGTGAGTCAATCAGGATGAATGAAGAAGCGATTGACTCACCTGTGCGCAGCAGGGTTATCAAATCCAGCCATGTGTGTGGCCCACCAGGACCGCGTTTGGACACACCTGCTCTATTGCTTGATTACTGTTGTGGTGACCATGAATGACAGTGATTTGTCAGCTTCATGAATTTAACGATGCATCTATCCCTTGTTATTTCATGGAGCTGACATGTCATTGTCATGGCCATGTGTAGTGTGTGTGATGCACATGTGGTGGCATGTTGCTGTATGTCATATTCACCTGCCATGGAGGCTGGGTCCTGCTGCTCCACCGGGCCTGATGCTCCAGCTGCGTCGGAGGGTGCAAGCATGGCCCTTGCAATCCCTTCATGGGCAAGGTACTTGACCCTCCGCCCCTCGGCCTCCTGCACCATCTTCCTCCTCACCGCGGCCCTGATGTCGTCAAACCGGTGCTTAATGGACCGCAGACACCGTCCACGGCCCGCCACACCGTTGACCAGATCCACCACCTGCTGCCAAGCAGTAGCACGGGGCCCAGCCTTTACTTCCCTACCCCCCGAGGTGATGACGGGGCGGGCACGGATGGCCTCCAGGAGGACCCTGTTTTCCTCCCGGCTATAATTGTGGGCCCTGGACCTGCCGACAGCCTCTTGCTCTTCTGCCTGGGGATGAGGACCCTCTCCACTCTCCCTCCTCCTCCTCCTTCCTCCTCCTCCTCTCCTCTCCTCCCTCCCTCCTCTCCTCTCTCCCTCCTCCTCCTCTCCTCTCCTCCCTCCTTCCTCTACTCTCCTCTCTCCCTCCTCCTCCTCTCCTCTCCTCCCTCCTTCCTCTACTCTCCTCTCTCCCTCCTCTCCTCTCCTCCCTCCTTCCTCTACTCTCCTCTGTCCCTCCTCTCCTCTCCTCCCTTCTCCCTCCTCCTCTCCTCTCCTCCCTCCTTCCTCTACTCTCCTCCCTTCTCCCTCCTCTCCTCTCCTCCCTCCTTCTCCTCCTCTCCTCCCTCCTTCTCCTCCTCTCCTCCCTCCTCCTCTCCTCCCTCCTTCCTCCTCCTTCCTCCTCCTCTCCTCCCTCCTCCACTACCTCCTCCTCCACTACCTCCTCCTCCACTACCTCCCCCTCCTCCACTAGTACCTCCTCCTCACTCCTCCCTTCCTCTTCCCCACCTCCACGCCCCGGGACTCCCTGCCACTCCTCCACCCTCTGCTCCTCTCCCTCCATCACCACCTGAAAAGAAAGAGAAAGAAAGAAATGTTTTAGTGGGTTTGCCTGCTCCACGCTCGTCCCCCATTCTGATCGCCTATAACACTATTTCTGCTTGGATATCAATGTTGGAACTAACTGCAGTAATCAACCTTAAGTGGAAAGAGCCTGTGACAGCAGTGGGAGGGGTGTACAGCACCTCTCACTCTGGACCTGAGAGGCGCTGATGAAACACGCTAGATCAATACTTTCATAAACAATGTGGAAGGGTCAGTTACAGTTTGCATATATACAAGGCATGCGGCTATTTACTGTGTGCTTCTATCATGTGTGGGGAGTGGACCATGTCTGAGGCCACTAATATCCTATCTGCATTATATTCTGCACATATTCATGGGCATGGCACCTATCCTGAAGCCATCCTATGTACCAGAGGTAGTAGGAACTACATGGTCCTGCTGTTCTAGGCTAAAAAAAAGTTATTGTCAAGCCCCATTGAAGAAGCAGTTTGGAACACCTATGTGTATTGCAAATATGTGTAGAAATCTCACTCAAACTCAATCTACAACTCAATCTCAATCTCAAACTCAATCTCAAACTCAATCTCAAACTCAATCTCAAACTCAATCTCAATCTCAAACTCAATCTCAAACTCAATCTCAATCTCAAACTCAATCTCAAACTCAATCTCAATCTCAAACTCAATCTCAATCTCAAACTCAATCTCAATCTCAATCTCAAACTCAATCTCAATCTCAAACTCAAACTCAATCTCAATCTCAAACTCAATCTCAAACTCAATCTCAATCTCAAACTCAATCTCAAACTCAATCTCAATCTCAATCTCAAACTCAATCTCAATCTCAAACTCAATCTCAAACTCAATCTCAATCTCAATCTCAAACTCAATCTCAATCTCAAACTCAATCTCAAACTCAATCTCAATCTCAAACTCAATCTCAATCTCAATCTCAAACTCAATCTCAAACTCAATCTCAAACTCAATCTCAAACTCAATCTCAATCTCAAACTCAATCTCAATCTCAATCTCAAACTCAATCTCAAACTCAATCTCAAACTCAATCTCAAACTCAATCTCAATCTCAAACTCAATCTCAATCTCAAACTCAATCTCAAACTCAATCTCAAACTCAATCTCAATCTCAAACTCAATCTCAATCTCAAACTCAAACTCAATCTCAATCTCAAACTCAATCTCAAACTCAATCTCAATCTCAAACTCAATCTCAATCTCAAACTCAATCTCAAACTCAATCTCAATCTCAATCTCAAACTCAATCTCAATCTCAAACTCAATCTCAAACTCAATCTCAAACTCAATCTCAAACTCAATCTCAAACTCAATCTCAATCTCAAACTCAATCTCAATCTCAATCTCAAACTCAATCTCAAACTCAATCTCAATCTCAAACTCAATCTCAATCTCAAACTCAATCTCAATCTCAAACTCAATCTCAAACTCAATCTCAAACTCAATCTCAATCTCAAACTCAATCTCAATCTCAAACTCAAACTCAATCTCAAACTCAATCTCAAACTCAATCTCAATCTCAAACTCAATCTCAAACTCAATCTCAATCTCAATCTCAAACTCAATCTCAATCTCAAACTCAATCTCAAACTCAATCTCAATCTCAATCTCAAACTCAATCTCAATCTCAAACTCAATCTCAAACTCAATCTCAATCTCAATCTCAAACTCAATCTCAATCTCAATCTCAAACTCAATCTCAAACTCAATCTCAAACTCAATCTCAAACTCAATCTCAAACTCAATCTCAATCTCAAACTCAATCTCAATCTCAAACTCAATCTCAATCTCAAACTCAATCTCAATCTCAAACTCAATCTCAATCTCAAACTCAAACTCAATCTCAATCTCAAACTCAATCTCAAACTCAAACTCAATCTCAATCTCAAACTCAAACTCAAACTCAATCTCAATCTCAAACTCAATCTCAAACTCAATCTCAATCTCAAACTCAATCTCAAACTCA